>CM050404.1:59413241-59868241 GCA_027580255.1 Therioaphis trifolii
AGTGTACGAATTCAAATGCTACATTTTTTGTTATCTTATGTAAAAATAAGTTAACACGCTTCCGTCAAAAGTTAAAAACTCGTATCATTAGAGAACTTACGTTCTAAAAATATTACAACGCCATCAGAGATTCTAATGGAAATGAAATTAAAATGAAAACAGACACTTTTTAGGCCCGTTTTACTATTACACATATGATACACGCACGCTTCAGTACCTACCAATTGTAAAATTGAAAATACATTAAATGAAAATCTTAAGTACCATGTATATGTTTGTGGAATGGGCCTCTTAGTTAAGTCTATAAACATCTATAAATGGATTTTTAAGATGGAATCGTTTTTGACAATAATTAATTTCAACTATTTATTTTGATACCATAGCGTTAATTTTAAAACCCAAGTAATCATAAAAATAAAAAAACACTAGCAATCTCCACAGTTTAATACTATTTCAATATTCCACAGATTGTTGAGCAACAAGGTTTCGTTTAAAGAAAAGTACATTTTCAAAATTCTAAATCAATTCAATTATATGAAAATAGTATTGGAAGAATTAATCATAACTGAAATAATTGAATAGCTATAACTATTTCTTCACAAATAATATAGTATTTCAACGATAAAGTTATTACAGAAAATTTAATATTCATAATGATAAAAATCAAAAATGTTAAATTAAAATAGGTACACACTTTATTAATATATCTTTAGGAATGTTTAAACATTAATGTTACAACAAATAAATTGTAGCATATACTTCAATATACCAAAAAATGTATAACTTTATGAATTGACGTATTTTATGACTTAGTTAACTTAGTTGTAAATTTCTATTCACACGTTTTTAACACAATAATAAATTATATTTATACATTTATTAGGACTACTTAATACAAACATATTTGAAACTATAAAATAAATGCATATTATAAGAAATTTCACAAAATAACTATAACAGAATAACAAAATATAAAAACAAAATTAAAAATCTACTTTAAATTAATGCTAAATATATATTTTCCAATTTTTTTTTTTTTTTTTTTTTTAATTTTACTGAAATATTTCAAGTTATGAAAAATTATACCCCGGAGTATTTCAACATGAAAATTGTACATGAAACACTGACTACTTCAGTTCATCCGTAGTAGAACAACATCGAGATTATTAAGTATTCTCTAATATATTGTTTTGATCATGATATCAAAACAAAAGACCAAATATATACATACATATAAACATTATATTAAATGTTTAATATTACAACAATAAATTTCGATTTCCTGTTCGTCTATCCTCTAAAACGATAACAGTTCCTGTGTTCACAAACATTCACTAACATTATTTCAAATAGTTGATCCAATCGTATTCATAGATTATTTCCTCGCACCCTTTTGGATAATATCTGTATTAATTATTGTCTTAAATTATATAACACTGTACTACATACTCACATTTTTCCTGGAATAAATATCCACACTTCAGCTCTCACTAAAATGTGGTACATATTACATATCTAAAAAAATTGCATGATCAATATTTGTTTTTCTACCCCGAAAGTTTAAAACTAACATATATTTAAAATATGTAACCATGGTATCGATGCAATGTTTTTAATACAAAATATGACTGACCAAAAAATAAAAGCATGATGAAACTAACGGTGACGTGTAAATATTTACAGTTGATAACGAATATTCTAACCATTAAAACGATAACCATGCGGTTTTGGATTTATCCATACCCCAATTCATTATAGCCCGATTTTTGATTTATGGAAACCTTTAATTATAATAATTATGACCGAGAATGAAAAAAAAATGTATTAACACACAATATTTTAAACGACCATCACATGATTGATAACAATGGAAAGTTACCGAGTACATCATAATATGTGGTACATGGTATTAAACTTATAAAAAAAAATATGTTTGCTTTATTTACGTGATTTTTATAGTTCAGTGCAATATTTTTACATAAATTAGGAGAAACTAATAAGAGTTTGTGGCTACACGAATAATCAAATGATATCCTATACTTATAATGCAATTAAATGTTACAACATAAAACAGAAGGAATGCATGTATATTCATTTGCGTGTTTAAACCCTTTGTCTAGGATTATATTTGAATATAATATACGAAACTTTAAAGCATAACGATCAACCCCTATCCATAATTTCCCAACAAGCCACGCAGCCAACACCAAACCCGAAAACTTAATTATCCTTTTCGAGTTCAAATTTAAATAACAGTAGTACCTTTGCACCACCGACCCTATTATACATGATAATTTAAAATTATAATAAATTTCTATATCGATAAAAGCTCAAGGGACCAAATTTTTACAGATATAGGACATTGTTAACAAGTGTTGATAATCTGACCAATCGGTACGAATAGATTAAATACATACATACACATATAATATATATATATATATATATATATATAGTATTGTATTTATGGAATGATTTATCGTTTCATTAAAACGTTATACTCCTATCACCAATATGTAGTCTGAGAAGCGAGAATACCCAATTAAAAAGCAGGGAATTTTTTTTATTTTCGTATCTTATTTACATCAGTTTTATTAAGAAGCATGTCAAACGATTTTTTAAAGTCAAACATACTTTTATTAATTTTTTTTCGCTATCATTTTTAAACGAGAAAAATATGATCTAAAACTTTCCTATGGGCCAAAATATTTATCTAGTTAGTGATTTAGAAAAATGAATTTTTGTTATTAGAAGCTAATTGCAAAAAAACACCAAAAATTACACTCATTCTTTTCTCCCTCCCCCAAAAATATAAATGTCCATTGACTAATTATTTGTTCTCATTCTTCAATATTGATTTTAAACATAATACAGAAAATCAGTGATTTTTCCAAGTTTTATTTTATAAAACTTAATACAATTTTCACTACTAAGTAGGTATGAAGTAAATAACTGATAGTGTAATAATTTTTTATTTACATCCTACAATATATATATTTAAACATATTTCAACAATTTTAGGAGAAGATTTTGTTTAATTATACATGCGAGTTATAGATGATTAAAAAAAAATACAAATATAAAACTATATGATGACTAATAATTACAATTTTTAGTATAATAGAACGAAATTAACGCCTCTATAAATACACACATTATCAATCACATTCTAAAATGTTCAACCATATGTAAGTTAATGTATAAGCAAACTATGTTTTTCAGATAGTTACCAAAAACAACAGAATCATTAGATCATGCGAAATGACTGGTTTCTTAATAATACGCGATAAAATAAACTGTCTATTATGTTTTAACAATTGTTTGTGTAATAGAAAATACAATATACAATGATAAGATTGAAACGAAAAGCATAAATTTGATTAAATCAATAAATTTTAACAGTGAAATTAACAAAATGACGAATATACCACTATACACGTAAATTATAGTTACGTCTTTGTTGCCGTATTCCCTTCACATTAAATATATTTCACATTTTGAACGGTTATTTATTTTTTTTATTTTTTTTTATTTTTTTACTAATCAAAAATGGTTGAATAACGACCGCAGCGGTCATTGTTGATTACACATTTCGATTTTGTGCCAAAAAAAAAAAAAAAAACAAAACGTATTTTTCTTCCACTGGAGAACGTGTAAAAAGAAAAAATGAATCGCTCATTCGTATGAACACTGCGCGGTGACGGCGATAGTAGATGCGATGGCGGGCGGCAGCGGTAGTGACAACGGTGGCGGCGCGACACCGGAAATATGTCCCAAAGATGAATATTTACGGAGGCGATAGTGGGGATTTTAATTAGCACTAGGCTTTTCGGAAGTCTCATCACGCTACAGTGCAGTTTTATTTATTATTATTGCTATTGTTATTATCTCTTCACGTCGGCCATCCGCGAATAGATCCTGCCAAAAGCTTTAATCACACGAAACGACCGCAATTAGTCCGAATTCTGGGCACTAATTAAAAAAATAATAATAAAAATAACCAAACTACCACCGTTGACACTTTATAGTTGGAGCGGTGGTTATGGTAGTAATGGCAATAGTGATGGTAGTAGTGGTGTTGGAGGTGAAGCAGAAAGCCGACAATTTTTAATTACTAATTTTCTGAAAGACATTTATTTTAACGTTTAAAATATACCAACCACAAACATATCCATTATATTTAATATCAATTAAATACATCTCTGGGATTTCAAAGTAATTAAATTTTAAATGCTGTCCTAATTTTTCACAATTCATGATATAACTACTATTACTACTACCGTAAACAAATTAATACTTAAAGAAACTTGTGTTTACATTTTTAATTTGATAAGGAAATTATAAAATAAATAAACAATGTAAACGTCCGTAACATGAATAAAATGTATTTCAATATATGCATATCGGTTATATGCTTTCTAACTAAAACTGACCAAATTACATAAAATTTGAAGTTATTCTAATTTTAGACGACAAATAAAGTTATTAAGCGTTTGAAATCCGATCTGAAAAATAAACCATATATTTTTAACCTTTGCTTCAACAACATTTCTAAACTTAAGTACCAAAGCTAAGAAGACCCTAAAATTATAAACACAAGACTCAAACATTATAAAATATGAATCTTTTGATACAAATTGAGAACTTATTATTTTGCACATTTTTAACTTATTATTATTAATTTGCAGATAATCAACATGGTAAACTACTGGTATCTATGAAAAATATAATCACCACGTTTCATACAATTAAAATTAAAATTATTAGAAACAATAATGATTGATTTCATTTTTAGAATTGAAAACATATGGATCGTAAAAATATCTATAGTTTTAAGTTTTGTATAGGTACTTATATTATAAATGTTTAATAAAACAAGCTACATTATCAATGGAAAAAAAAAAGATTATTTTTAACAGTAACTGTAAATACGTCTGCATATTATTTTAATAACATTAAACAAACAATTTTAGATTTTAAAACAATGCAAATATTAAAATATGATAAGTATGACTTAAATACACTAAGTTTATGAAATATAACTGTAAGCAATTAACATCTATATGATATTATATCTTAAGGTATTTACTGCCATTTTTTTTTTAATTTAATACTTTCATATGAAACATTTACACAATTTAAAGTAATAATCCTGATAAAATCGATTTTAAATAAATACACAAACAATTATAAAATTAAAATTAATAAATATTAAAATATAATAAATATGAATCAATATTCAGAATCCCTTCGAAACGTATTAACTCAGTACCTCAATCGAATATACGTATATTTCCATTTAAACAATACTAATGCCTATCAATTCTTTTCAATGAAGTATTTATATCAAATTGATAGTTATAAAATACAATTTTTTAATTTACTTTTAATGGGCATAAAGCATACAAATAAAAAAATACGATAAATTAAAGGAAAGTTTATGTCTCAAACATGATTTAAAGGGATTATCCATTTTATGAGCTATTTTAAGAACAGTTTAAAACATGTATGCCTGTATAATATTTCAACTTAATTGAGCATATCAAAAAATATAAATGAATTAGTTATTTTATTAAATCATATGATTAAATGAAATATATTAGTTTCAATAATTAAATAAAAAAATTCAATTTTAACTCTAATTTTGGAGAAAAAACTTTACACTGGATAATCTTAATCTGTTTTCATTTTGAAAGCAATCAAAATATTTCACATCAACTGTTCCTATTAAAAAATGATCACTCAAATAATCCACATTAAAGATCTTCAAATAAAAACGTATTGTGTTATTTGTATTCATTCTAATTGCTATTAGCTCTTTGAAATCCAAGAAAAAAATGTAATTTTTTTTTCATTTAATATTGAATAAAATCTATAACGGACTATCCTGACAAAAATACCTGAAGATATTCTTTTAAACTGAGCTGAAATTCATGTTCACAACGACTCTGAACATTTTTAGTGTTCGTTCAAAAAAAGTAAATTACAAAAAAACATTTTTGAATTACACTTTTCTAGCCTGCTTAAAAAATTAAAGTTGTTCTATAAAATTCCATTTTAATAATAAAATAAATTATGCACGAAATAAAAATGAATATCATTAATTTTACCACATTGAAAAATTACTAATTTATACAAATAGAAAACAAATACAATAACTACTAGACAGTCTCAACAAGGCATATGGAAATTGAATATCTGAGATTCAATTTCTATGAATTGAATTTTACCTGCACCATTGATAACAGAATATAATATATTTTATAATCAATGCCTTCACCAATAAAATTGACCTTAAAATAACAGTTTCGTTTCTCGATTACTTGTTCACAACTGACACCAGATTTCAATTAAATAATATACATAGGTTTTTTTCGTAGAAATGCGTATTTGTTGTTGATCAATTAATACATTGTTTAAAACACAATAATCAAAGTACATCTGAGATATATTTGAATAAGCAACATTACATAGGTAAATTAGTCATTCCAAACAACAAAATGTTAGAGACAACAAACCACAATCCAACACATTTAAATTCGCCTAAATTCATGTTTACTACACGGACGCAGAAACACTAAAAAACTGCATCATCACTCGTTCTGTCATGCTCTGTTTACACTTTAAAGTGTTTATACGATTTTTATTATCCGATTCGTTCCTAGCTACGTACGATTTCCTGTTCGTATTTACTAAACTATGGAAATGATATACCTTGGTAATTTAAATAATTTTAATTGTAACAATACACTCACGTTTTTTTAACCAACATTTACAATAAGTGAAAAACGTTAAATAACATGTGCCTACCGACGAACATGATACGTAAAATAATACATCAAAACGTGACTATTTTTGCAATAAGTAAAGTTTTATTGAATTTAAGTCATTTTCTTAAGATTAAATATCCCAACTAACAAAGATACTACTTAAACTTTTACAAAATCAAAAAAACGTTGTTCCGGTTAAATACATAATTATAACAAAACTACAAGGAACAACTATCTTGAACAGTTGCATAACTAGTTCTGTAAATAAAAAAGAAGAGAGTGTAATTTTCAAATCACATACATATACGATTCTATAGATAATAATGATCCGAGCTAAGATTCAATACAATCATCTATGTTGTAGCCAATTAGAAAAAAATCATAATAATAAAATATGTTACATCTCTGTTAGGAAATAACTTAAATTTACTTATACAATGACGTAAATATAATTAGTAAAATACATTTAAATTAAAGAATGATAAAATGCATTTATACCTAAGTACTAAATTATAAAAATATTCAAAATAACGTTTCGAATATTTGCAAGTAGTTCAGTCGGTTTTTTTTCAAAGGTAATCAATATCATAGTTAAACCGTAAGTTTAGTATGATTATAACTCGAAAGTAATTAAAATATTTTTTTTTTAATGTAATTTATATAAATCAATATGAACTGAGTAAATTATAAACCTAAAGTGAATAAATTTGTATTAAATATAATTAATACCATGCATGAAATAACAAGGATGATTTAAGTAAATCTTTAAAAAGATAACTAAATAGTAAATTGCAGTCCACAGCGGCACACCTTATTACAAATTCTCATACTCACAAAAATAATTATTAATGCTAATAATCCTATTAAAATGATCACTTATTTTTAAATTAACATACAAACACTTTTTAAACTTTTTTAATCAGTTATATAAATACATTTAAAATTATGGTTAACTAAAAACAAATAAATGTTTACGCATAGGCATTGGGGGACTTGGGGGTCTTAAGCTCCCCCCTCAGAACGTTATCAAGCACTCTTGGAATGAGAGGAAAAAACGAAATTTTTATTCCTTTACTATACTTTATTAATCGTTAATCTGGTAAGGTAGAAATGTCAAGCCTCTCCACAGATGTAACCGAATATCCACCTATGTCTTAACATCATATGTATGAGAAACATGATAGGTATATTTAAATTATTTCAATATATTAAAAGTTTTTGCACAATATATAATAATTTCGAATAATTTTGGTTAAATTATTTAACAAAATATGTGTTTATTAATAATGCATTTTGAAGTTTAAGTTAACTTTTTAGAAGAACACATAAATGTATATTTAAAACACCAATCTATGCATGTCTATAAATAATAATAAATTATTATGTAAAACAAGATTTTTAAGATATTCATATGACTTACAAAATATTAATACATGAAGTTCTAACAATGTTAAACAACACTTATATTTGAAATGAAAGAGAGATTTATCAATTTTTCTAGATATTTTCTAATTGCAATTAATTATTTTAACAATAGGACTATCGATTAAAAAAACTATATTGTTAGTGACCTAAAATAAATTCGGACACATACTGAGGGATTCGATAAAAACGCCTTCTTTACATATGGGTGATATGGTTCATTATGTAATAATGCAATATTATGATTAATGCAAAAGAAAAAATACACATCTGAATTATATTGTATATTAAGGTCAACTGATAAAGCTGTCGTACCAGGAAGTTTTCAAATTTATAGTTGCGTATACATTTTTATTTTATTTTTGCACTGTTTTGTTTGGACACCGCCCCAAATATTGTCACAACATACTGTCGGACATCTATATAACACCGTAAAATGTTTTTTTCACGTGATCTATGGTATAACAAGAGCATGTTATGAATATTAACGTTTATAATGAATTATTAAACACCTAAATTATTTTTATCTTAAAACTAACCAAATAATTCAATCGCCTGAAAATGTTAGACCTACATAAAAGAAAATTTATTGGATACGTTATTTACTCAACTAACTCAAACATCCTGATCAGAAAAAATGTATTATTGCTGCATCGTTGCGTGACGTTAAACCACTAACTACTAAGTATCAGGTAGTAAAACATTTCGATAAAAATAAAACATACAGCACAAAAATTACATTGTATAAAGCCGAAATTAACTTCATAAATACATATTTAATTACAACAAAATTAGCCTAACATAGCAATCAAATACTTCTTAAAAGATGATAAAAAATAATAGTTTTATAATTCGAGTCTTAAATAAAGTTTACTTATTCGTCCATCTTAGTTCCCATATAATTTATATAATAAGTTATAAATGATTTATGAGAGGGGTATACAACATAATATAAAAAAGCTCAAATATTTTAATACTATCTTCAATATTTTAAACATTTCTTTAACATTGTGGTCTAAATAAGAACATATGTCAGTAAATGTAAAATAATATTTAACAAAATAAAATTCAATATACACCCAATTAATGGTACTTCTCAAAGTTAAATATTATAACATATAACAAAAATATGATCAAACAAATATACTTAGTAAAAACAAAATCAATTTTGATTGATCCATCATCTAAATTTACTTTCCCCAACCTTGAAATGAATGCCTATGGACTAAATTCCAAGTAGTTATTTGAATATAGTTGCTCAAATAAATACAATACAAGTACATTTCTTTCCATACATTCGGTGACAGGTGTGAAATACATAATTTTAAATCGTATCTGTATGGTCTATAATTGTATAATGTATAAAGTAATCGAATTCATACAAAAACATTCGACGCGTAATAAATATTTTATTTTAACAACATGTCGTAAATATGTTACTAAACCATATGGAGATAATTTTAATACATTTTATATAATAAATACATACATATTTAAGCATTTTAAAATATAGATACAGTTCTTATCGGTTAACAGTATAATTTATTATTTAAAAAATTATATTAAGAATGCCAAAAAACCTAACATAGTTATGTTACTGTAAATGTTACACTAAAAACATAACAATATTATCTATTGTTGACATTATAAACATATTTAGGATATAAATATTATATTTATAATATATATTATTGTTTTAGCTTACACAAAAAAAAATAAACACAATCTAAGTTAATTGCATTTTAATATAATCATATTTTCAATTAATTATAGAATGTAGAAGAACCCAGAAATCTGGGAGATCATATTTTAAACGCTGTGACAACTTTAATTGAATTATTCTTAGGGAATTCTCCAGCTCGCGAGATATTTCAAAATTAATTACAACAACAACGTTAATACAACAACTGGTGTGGTTCATTTTTACTTAACTTTTAATTAGAAATTGAACGCGTGCAATATAGCGGTCGCTTTTGAAACGGAAAATGAACAAGCGCTGCGACTGAATGGCCAGGCAACAACTACACTATATACCTACTATTGGGTTACAAAAGTAGTCGACTACACGACAGTCTTAACAGAATCTATTGTACGCAAAGCAAACATTTACTGAAAAGTTACAAACTAAATACAACGGCTTTTAACATATTAATATCTTATATGGATAAAGAGTATGTGTGTATATATGTGCGTATGAAAGTACGTCCGAAAAGAGCTTTTATTCTCATTTTTTCAAGTGTGTACGTAATAACACATACACGCAAAAGTGCATGTTTTTGAAAAGTTCTTTAGGGTTACAAGACCGAAAATCATGCATATGACAAGAGAGTATCGATTTTTTTTCTTAGCACATACACATTCTTTCAGCAACCATATGTTCAAATTTCATAAAGGAATGCACCAATCGTATGTAAAGTTAAAAAAAAAGTCTGCAATTCAATACCTCACTCTATGAATTAATTTATCAATTATGTCAGTGATTGTATCTTGATACGAATTCTACTCTCGAAATATAAATGGCGATATCAACATACTCAAACAATGAAATTAAAAATTTGACAACGAATTGAAACATTGAACCTTATAGTTACTGTATAAGCGAGTATAGTTTTAACTACATATTATTCTTCCGTTACAATTATAGGTATTATGTTCAACTGAAAGCTAAATAATTCCTGTAAGGTTGATAAAATTTCACGGAAAATAATACTCTTCAATTACTTATGTTAAGCTCCAATTTCATATACTTTCTTAACTATAAAAAATATACTTAGGTCTATACAATACTCTCTCACGATTAAAAACATACATACGTCGGTCTTAACGCAGCTATTAGTAAATTGTCTTAAAAATATATTTATTATTATAGTTAATTATAGTTCAAAATACATCATTCAAAAATTAACTAAATCTTAGTATAAAAATTTGTCAATTTTCAATAAAAGAACATAAGTATTTTAACCTATAGTTAATATAACCAACTTCAAAAAATTATTAATACTATAATAAATGTATAAATATATACATTACTATACAAGAAAACAATAACAAAATATACAAAATAAATACATAAATACATGTTTTTTTAACTACATAAAACATGTACATTCGGTTACAAATTAAAAACTGTAGCCTTAAGACTTGCAAGTCATATAAAAACAGAGAACTTACATGACTTTAATAAAAATACTTGAATATGATAATAATTAAATATAAATGGGTTAAGATCATGAAAGTATCCATCTACTCACCCCCTTAGTAACATCGTTATCACGCTTGGCATAATACAAATTAAAGAAAGAACCTAAATGTTACAACTTTTAAGTGTATAAAACAACACATATTATTGTTTAGTGTATTTATGTGCATATATTTAGAGTGCTAAAAATTTCAAGTGTATGGTGCAAAAGTGCAAAACCGAATTAAAAAAAAAAAGAGAAAGTTATACCTTAACACATTCGCAATTGTTCCATTCAAAGAGTCATTCAATTCAATATTATTTTTATACCACGCTTACTGTAAACGAAATCAACCATGAGAGGGCATCTTATCATTTTAATATACAAAAAAATTATGGATTTAAGTTACAATAGTGATAGTTGTTACAACTTACAACCAGCTTAGTAAAAACAAGATAGTTAGTAGCTTTGACTAATATATTTAGAATCATAAATTAAAGGAAAAAACATACAAATCAGTTTTATTTAATCACTTCATAAAAAAAAAAATAAAATTAACAATCATACTTTGTACTTAAGAAGAAATAACATAAATATGTTTAACAAATTAAGTTTAAATGTGAAAACTATACGCACACATTTAAATACGCGTTTGTATGTACTTCTTATGATGCATTTAAATATATATATATATATATAAATATTATAAGTTTAAATATATTATAAATATTCTTCAGAATTTGTTAAACAATCAAAACACAAATCACATCAACAAATCGAAAGAAAGTAATCGAATTGCATTGTGTGCGTGTGTGTGTGTGTGTGTGTAACCTAATTTCAAAATTGACAAAAATAAATGTTTTTTTTCTTATTTTAATACAAAATATATTTTAATATAAATGAAATAATAAGGAAACCTAAAAATAATTCTACTTTCACTGTTTTTTAAAATATCAGTATAAACTAAGATGAACGACATTTTTTACTGCAAAATAAGTTGGATTCAAAAAGTAGTACCAAATCTATCATTAATGAAATCTACATTTTAATGTTAATACACGAATTCGGCAAATTTTTGATTGAACATATAATAATATAACACCACAATATATTATATAAATATATGTATTTTAACTTATAATAATGAATATTCAATAAATGTGCAAAATATTAATTGTGGGGTCTAGATACTTGCTGTTTCCGTCTATCACGTATGAAACATATTAAAAACTATCAGGTCAATGTAATAATAAGATAAATATTCTGAAACATATTATAATTTAACATTAAATATATGTAAAAATCGTCTGTCCATTATTTATTTTTTTTTTTTAATTTAATTTTTGTAAATTACAGTAATAAATTTAAAAAAGCCATCAGTCCGTTCTCACTTAGACTTGATAAAATTCAAACCTATTTTACATTTCGTATTACATCAATACATCGATCTGATGGCAAAAAAATTTGTATTTTTACTATATTATACGTATGAAAAATAGAAATAACAAACATAGGTTGTACCCAATTGTCTTAATTTAAACTACATTAAAATATATGATTTATTTTTGTCATATTTTTCTTTATATTACCTAAAATATTCAGGCCTTTTAAAATACTTAACTTTTAGTTTTCCTAAAACAGCAGTTATTTGCCAATAAATCGGGAAATTCTGTTTTGAAATAATGCCAATACCATTGAAATGTTTTGTGAATTTGTGAATAATTAAGAAACGATAGTTAAGTTGTAGTAGTCAGAACACGAAGTAATGACTTATATAAGTCTCTATAAGATAGTTGGAAGAGTATCAAAAGTGAAAGTTTAGAAATAATCATTTCCAATGTGGTCCGCCTTTGTCATAAGTCTCCAACAATGTATACAAATTGCATTTAAACTAAAACAAGTCATGATTAAAAATCGATAAAAATACTTTAATAACTGAACTATCTGAAAAAATAATAAATACATAAGTTATACTTAATTTAGGTCGTAATAAATAGTTGAAACGATTATTACTTTGAAAAAACAGAGTATTAATAATTATATGAACTTGATACCTAAATACAGAAATACAATACATCCATTATCTACATAACCAAGTAATAATCACCAACCATAAAAATGTATACAATTTAATATTTCAATTTAATGGTAGGTATCATTAACTTAGATTAACACTTATTTTCATAAAAATTATTTAATGTATTGAAGTCACTTGATAGTCACTGCTGCATTCAGAAGCAAATAATTTAATATTTATTTTCACGTACAGACTGCTTCAATAGAGAATGAAATTATTACAATAAACTCAACATTTTTATGCGATTTCCGAAACGAAAGTTACAGGCGAAATTTAAATTCGGCATTCATACTGCTGTTATATTCAAATTATAATCATTTTGATCCTTTTCAAGAGAATAATTCCAAAAATAAAATTTAAATTGATAAAAATTCCTCGATTCCGAAAAAACCCCATAGAAAATAAAAGATAATTCATACAGTACAAAAAAATGTCTTCTCATAATGTCGTTAACTTTATCATAGAAAATGACTACAAATATTAAAGTTTTGAAAACATTATTAATAAAAGCCGTATTAACAATAATGATCATATTAATATGAATACAATTTCTCCAGCTTTTTTTTTTGCTACTATACTAAATAGTAAATATTCTATTTTCTCATTATTCACTCTCAAATTTAAATCAATTTATACTCTATAATATGTGTGTGTGTGTGTGTGTGTGTGTGTGTGTGTGTGTGTGTGTGTGTGTGTGTGTGTGTGTGTGTGTGTGTGTGTGTGTGTGAGTATTATAAATATCATATGCTAACATTTGTTTACTTTTTCATTTGGACCGATAAATTATCTGTCCGAATGAAGTGGTTGTTTGGGGTAATGTGAAGAGTCGTGTTCTCAGTTGCTAGTTTCCACTTCTACAGAATACACACACACACACACACACACACACACACACGAATCATATTTTTATGCAATCAAAAAGAACACTTCATCAAATCCTTCATAGTGCATTGCCGAAAATGAGTAAAGGAAGCTCTCATGATGAGAACAATAGAGAACTGTCAGCAGTGTCTGATTTCTACGTATGGCACTGATATTTATTTATACAATAAACATAAATACAAATGGGAAATGACTTTCATTTTACGGATTCACACACAATTCTCTGCTTCTATGAGTTATAAGGCGCCAAAAATAATAATAATAATAAAAAATGAAAAAAAAAATATTGATAGTAACAATAATAAAACGGCAAATAACGTAATATTTTATGAAACTGATCAAATTCAGTGACACAAAATAGCATCATAGACACAAAAAAATTACTTCAACGTGTTTATAAACAGCCTTTATAGTACCAACTTTTAACACTCTAAATTATCTACTGAGTCATTGAAATATATTTTTTATTAATTTATTATTATTTTTACAAGAGAAAACACGATACATGAACTTTTGAATGACAAATTCAAAATTCAAATCACTACAAAACGTTACTCCAGCACCAAAACAAATTTCAAATCCTTAAAAAATTAACACTTGATACTTTGGATGGTAAAAGAAGAAATAATTTTGTTTGTTTTTTAATTCTTTATAATCATACGGTTTTAATACAACGAATAATTAGCAGAACAAAAAAGTATATATATATATATATATATATATATATATGTATGTATGTATGTATGTATGTATGTATGTATATATACACTAGATACCATAGGTTGAATACGATCAAATTTCATAATATTTCAATAGTTTATAATACGTTATACATACATAATAAGTCGTTTTCCAACAAACAAGTTTCACATACCATACAATAAGCTTATCTACAGTATTTACTTATCTTAAGTGCCTAGGAAAAAAAATTAATTTTTAAATACATAATATCATAATATAGTATGAATTATGATAGAAATCAAATCATTCGATTATCAATTTCTTTGAAATATTTAAGAAACTCTTATAAGAGTACGTACTCTAAATTATGGAATAACCCATTTGATATAATATACATGAAGGTGGTTGGATGGGTAGGTGAGCGTCTATTAGACTCGTTTATTTATGATAAACCTTGACCTTCTCAATACAAACCAGCTGTGGAAAAGTTTGATTTAAATGATTACAACATTTAAACAAAGCAAGATTTAAGAATTTAATTTTACACTGTACCACATATCTAATAAAATTACAAAAATAGTATGTTAGTTAAAATTAAATTAGACTTACGAGCATAAATTAAATACTGATGATAAATTTAAGAATGTTCAGTAAAATGTTATACAATCAATTTATTATTATCCGCCATTGCGTTAAGTGGTATTAACTTATTTAGAACGAATTAAACAAAATCAACAGACTTCTTACTAAAAATATCAACACAAAAATCTTAATAAATATTATTCAAAATTATTAAAACCTGAATCGTTTTTCTTTTATATTTAAAACAATTTTCAGCCAGTACACGATCAAACACGCTTTTACTTATTACAAAACAACAAAAATATAATGTAGATCATTTCGCACTTAAATGACTTGTCACGTTTTTTTTTTTTTTTTGTAAGAATTCTGAAAAATATTAATTAAATAAGGCACTTTGAATTTACTTTAACAAAGATCATGTGATAAGTAATTACATTGCATTAATGTTCTGTTGTTTTAAATTTAAATGATTGTTATATTTCTATAATTCATGAATAATATTACGTAAATATAATATATTTATGTGTATATATAAATAACGAAATTTTAAAAGAAAGAGTAAATATATACATATAATATAATTATAAGACAAAAATTAAGGAAAAACAAATATAATTTTTATGATTTAAACTCGTACATTTTTGAATAATTTTAATTCAGTAAATTAAGTGCACGGCAAATGCTTATAACACAATGCAACAGATAGAAAGAAAGTCTAAACAGGTATTTCCAGAAATGTCAGGCATACTACTTTTACCATTACATTAATTTCAAAGACTAGTTTTTCAGAATTGGTTTTTAAACACCTATTGATATTACATATTTATTTCGATTATTCATTACAGAATGTTTATAAATACATCAGACCAATTTACAACATAATTTAAAATACATCTTACAAATTAATGTATTTAATTAATTAATTTGATTTAAAAAAAATTTAAATAAACCCTAATTTCTTTAAACCAAAATTACATGAATAAAACAGTTTTATTAAATTTGCACCAATGAATCAATTTTCTTTTCTCGAAATTTCCAGACTACAGAGATGTATAACTCAATCATACAAATTCTTAAGATTTTTTATTAATCCATTAATCCTGACGTATTATTAATTTTACTATAAAAATCCTAATTTATCCTTTCCCACTGGTACGTTAATTTTAATTAAAATATATTCAAGACAGGTTTACGATTTGACGAAAACGATACGAAACAACGGTGTAGAAATTATAAGGCATTTTTACATCAAAGAAATAATGTAGTAAAAAGACCTACTTCTTCCTCTCTTCTGACTTAACATTTTTTCAACAAAATATTCCTTTGTTGCCTATTCCCTTTATCAGTACTGGGTTTTCGTAATATCTGATGTTGATTAATCACATCAGCCAAGTGTGCCAGTAGACTAGTTGCAACAAACCTCAGCATTCCCCTTTTTGTTTTTATGTATTCTGTAATTACCTACCCATCGCTGTGATTACTACATAGTTGAATAACACCGGAAACGCGATATGCATATATAATTACAAGAACAGGAGACAATCATGTGTTAATGTTATGTTGTTATGTGGACCCGCGCAACTACTAAGCTAATCAATCCGGATAATGAAGTCTAGGTCAGATTGTATTATTATTAATAAACATGAACACGCATGTATATTTTACATATTAAATATTCACAACATAAATTGTTTAAATGAAAACAACATTCGTTGATTTATAATTGTTTTAATAATACATTAATAATAATCAAAACGACTTAAAACATTCAAATCCATTTTTTTAAGCTATAGGGTGTTTCCAAGAGTTTCCTTCCTTTATTTTTACCATAATCGACCTTCATCTTAAAACACGCGTGACTTGTAAAAATCACAATCTCTCGACCTTCTCTTAAGCTGGTTTGCATAAAGGGAGAACTCATTACCGGACGTACATTGTTTTTTCTTCTTTGATACACTACACCAAATTTCACACACCGTTTTTATCAGTATGGTAGTCTACATAATTGTCGTTAACACGCCTTTTTTTTATCATTCAAATTGATCGTCAATAATATTTTATTTGAAAATAAATTACTTTGCATTTCATATACCTATTACAGTCATCTCAAATATAATATTTATGGCATATACCAACATATTATTTGAAAACATGAGTAATATACATATGTAGTTAGATGTTAATGGTAACAATGTTTAATTACAAATATTCTAGAACCGGTTGCATGTAGGGATACGGGTAAGTTTTGAAACCAGGAATGAGTACGAAAAAACCTTCATGGTCAATGACGTATATCACAATTGATTTCTAATGTATTGGTTCTTATAAATAGAATCACCTTTTTCAAATTAACTATCTTAATACATAAGAACTTAAACAATATCAACAATCAAAATTATATATTTAACAATATTCACTTCAAAAATAGTGTCTTTTCAACCATCGAAAACTAATTCAAAAAACTTTTTTGAAAACAAAATATTAATTAAATATTAATTGAACATAGAGTTTCTATTTTTAGAAGTTTTTTCGTACTCAATATTTAATAATATATACATTAAATATAGTCACATCGCTATTAACTTGAAAAGAAAATTACTACTTTACTTACTAAATAATATATACAATTAAAGAGCACGTGCGCTCATATAATAACCTACATATTTACTGTTCTAATAAAATTTAACAAATTATCTGATTACTACAACATCCCATTGCTTCACTTCTTACCCACCCACGCAATAATCACAAACCCATTTCATAATTTTCATTTCTTTAACATACAGCTTTTGTTCTATATCTTATGCAATGCACGACACATACATCATCTGACCCGCACTACATCACTTATTTACCACATTATTGTAAAACTTTACTACACAACTTTTGAATACTTCCCTATTACATAAATTTAATTTGGCCAAACTATACTTCAACAATATTTCATGCTCTAAATCGTATTTGCTCGAATTTTCTAACATAATTCGTATTTCTCAGTTTTCAACACTATTAGTTCGTATTTCAAGTAATTTCCTGCTTTTATATCATATAATTGATAACTTGATACTACAAAACAACATTGCGTTAATAATGTATATCTTAACTACAATTATTTTACTAAAGAAATCCTAGCAAAAGTTTTAATTAATTGTCAAATTTAAACATAAAAAATGAATGGAAATAATTAATCAATTAATTATAAATACGAGTAGTTAATAAAAATATTAACTAGTTTTTTTAATTTTTCAACTTAAATCAAAGATAAGACATTGTTTACACATAAATATATTGGTATTTTTTAAGCTTAAGTGTGTACAATAAACGATATTTGCAGTCACAATTCAAAATATCACAACACGTAATCTCCTTAAATCATAAAGGACTTCAGACACCAAATTCATATAATATTCACGGTTAATTAACTAATTAACATTGATCAAACATCTTCAACACTACATCATACAAAAATTATTAAACAGATAAATAGAATTCATTTTTTTTTTTAAATATTTCTCACGTTGTTATTTCAAATAACCGAAATTGTTTTGAAGTTATTTATTGTTTTTAAGAACTTCATACGAATAATTTGTGTAAAATATCGCAAAAATATAGAATATATTAAAATTACATTAACGACACATTATCGCAAATTAAAAAATCAAATACAGTCGAAATAATCAATGATAAAAACCAGATGATCAATGTATTGGTAATTTTATTTTTATTCTTCTTCTCCCTCTTGACTACGCAACGAACGAACAAACAGTTAATGAGTTTCATCACGCCACTGGGACATTATGCGTACATAACTATATGCCCAGTGAAATTGCACAATTCAGGTAGCTGACGAAAAAATAAAACTAAATAATTTCTCCTTGCTCTCAAAAACCACACAAACATTTCACCGGGCACTCTATAATCGCGAACCTTGGCTGCTGCTAATAGCCCTGCACTCAACTAGAACAACACGTCTATTGGTTGTTCACACCGCACAATGGCGTGCTTGTAACTTATGTAAAGACCTTGAGACTAACAATAAAATGTAGACGGATCAATGTGTGCACCAAAATAATAAATGTATATCAAATTCATTCTATATTATTTCAAGTTCAGTAAGTACCTATATAATTATATAAAACATGTTAGGTGATAATTTTGCAAAAATAAAATAAATACGATGTTTAATTATATTAATTGTTATATTTAGACCTCTAATATGTATACAGTGAAACCTCTCTATAACGGACCCTCTACTAGACGGAATCCTCCTTATAACGGAAAACCTCAATAGCCACCGGTCGGCCAACTTCTTGTTTTTCTACCTCTCTATGACGGAAAACTCTTTACAACGGAAACATTTGTTGGTCCCGAGCGGTTCCGTCTTAGCGAGGTTTCACTGTATATAAAATGATTTTTCTGACTCGTTAACATTAATTATTGATAAAGAAAGTGAAAACAAACCGAATTAAACTTCGTTATTTTAAATTCTAAATTAAGTTCAAAATACGAGCATTTTGAAAAAAGGTATTACATACAGTCTCGCTATACTCATTAGAAATCGTAGGTACTTTAGAAATAATAAATTTACAGTATCTAAATTTTCAATATTTTTTTTAAGTAAAATATGAATTTACCGGAAAATTGAGTAAAAATAGTAAAATTTGCTGCGAGCACAATTTTCACGACTTTGTTCTAACTCCAAAAAAATGACTGACTGAAAACGTTCATCAATTAATAAAATACCATAATACAGATTTGATAGTATTTTCAAATTTAACTTGAGTATTAAAGTTATAAAATATTTGAATTTTATCGGTTTTTGTGAGTTTTAATCTTGCAAAATTATGTACCTTATTTATACCTACTCAACATGTTAAAAAAACAAAAGATTAACCTCTTATATCTCTATGTTAAAATTTTTATAAAGGTGAGGTGAGGAAATATTTTTATGAATGCGTTCAATCTAAATTATGGCTTAGATTATTATTATTACAAAATAGAACGAATTTTGATATTAATTCATGAAATATAGGATTTTCAATATTAAGAACTGAAAATAGCATAAAAACTAAATAATAGTAAGTAGCTATAGGTACATTTGTATAATTATCTAAAACTGCAATTATATTTGAAAAAAATTGACAATTTTAATAATAACTCATCTAATAATTTTAAAATCACATAATACATTCATACAAAATAGACCAATTCTGACTGATTATATAATTTAAATTGGTTTTGATTTTTATAAAATACAATTTGTAATTATAAGATTTAAGACCCCCACTCCACATTTGTATACAAATTCACTGACATAAATACAAAATAATTTATAAAAATCAGCAGTTTTTTTTAAAATCACTTTAATTGTCAAAATTCGGCAAAATAGGCCATTTAATAATTTTATTTTAAAATAAGCTAAACAACGAAGAACTTCTACAACGACTATCCTAACTTTTTTTATTTATGCATATTCTACCATTCATTATTTAAACATATTTTAACGAGATATCAACAAGAATTAAAAATAAAAATATAATAGTAAAATTCAGTTATTTGTCATTTATTAGGTAGGTAATAATATAAAATAGCTATATCTTATATTTAGTATTATTATTATAGGGTTTTATAGTATTATTACAGTATTTATTTTTAGTTCAAAAATGATGATAACACAAAATGAACATATCTATCTACATGTCTGATTGAAAAAATATAAATATTAGATCCTTCCCATTTCAGGATAAAATATAAAAATTTTAAATACTTTTTTGAACACAACGTAATTAATCCAATTAACTGTAAAATCATACTTTTAAAATAACATCTATATGGTAGGTATGCATTTAAATATATTTAAAATTAAATTAATGAAAAGTTCATTAAATCTTATAACTTAAATAATCTCTCTATCTAGAATAATTTGTCGACTATAAGTAACTTAATTTTCTACTATAATAGTTTCAAGTAATCTAAATCTAAAACTTAAAATATGATTATAAATACTAAAAGTAAAAAATACAGTATTTTATTAAATCAACTGTATATATCTATCTTCATCCTTATAGATTTTATTAATTTCAATTATAAATAAATAAAATTCTGGAACACATTTTCATCACAAAACATGATTTTATTTTTGTTCATATTTTACAATCATCAAATTAATATACCATTCGAAACTAGAGAGAAAAACACATTGATGGTAGTGGGTAATATGAATAACATAATCACTAGGGATCAGTCGGTATAGCAACTGCCCTCCCAAACGGGCTCGAAAATGCGAAAACTTTGCAATAACATTGAGTCCCGTGATATCCATTTGCAGTAATAAAACCCCATAGAGAGCTATGAATAAGATTCAAAAATAATTATTATATAAAAAAACTTAACACATATCATCATTACAAAAGTATAATATAGGAACTAATAATATAAGGCCTATATAAATAGCGAACTTTAATCTTATTAATTCTTATTATTAACATGCAACTAAATAATAGACGAAATCAAACCACCTTTACCAAAAATGCAATAAGTAAAAAATAAATTAACATCACGTTTTAGAGAGCAGTTAATAAAAATGTCGTGTTATGGACATACATTTTTATATCAATTTTTTATTATAATGATATCTGTTAATATAAAACATATTAATAAAATGTACACAATTAATTCACATTATTTCACTAATTATTCATAGACTTAACTTTTACATTTCTTAAGCCTACTCATGATTCAAAAATGTATTATTATACTCATTATTACTTGTAAATCCAAAGAAAAAAATATTTAATAAAATCAGTTCAACGTAAAAGCCAAACAAAGTAATTTAAAACTGTGAAAAGTAATTTTAGTTAGCAAATTAACTCCATCATACTTCACTTTTTCTCAAACCATTCATTAATATTTTCAATTAAGTACCCATATTATAATCGAAAATTGTATTAAACAATGTATGTTAACTAATAAGTAGTAATTTCATACCAATGTCTTAGAACAAGACAAAATAAATTCAAGCGTTATAGAATCACAGAAAGTCATAATATTTTGCTTATAATTATTACATAGTCAACCCCACTTTTCTCTGGACGCGTCATAGCTTGAGATAAATTGATTGCTATGAATGAACTAATCCAACCGATTAAACAACACAATAATAATGCTGTAATAATTTCAGGACTAAGATAACAGGTTTAAGTTGGCACATTACTGCCAGTATTATGTACCATTCGTTTGACTATAAATGTATATCGTGATAACTCTCCATTCTTGGCATATGGCTAATCCAAATTTATCAGTGAAATTCATTTAATTAGAACAGAAACTTCCTGATTGTATATATAATCGAATTCAAAAACTTTTAGAAGAACTTTACGCTTAACATTGCGTACAAGTTACGTGAGATGAAAATCAGAAGGATCTAATTTCTAGACGGCAATTGGTAAGAAAAAAATTTTACCAAAACCCGCCCAAAGTAAAACTGTAAATCTACTCTTTTAAACGAATAAATTATTATTTATAAATTCACAAACACCAAACTACACCTAAACACAATTTATAATATAATGGTAACAAATAATTATAGTGATTTAACAAAAAAACAATGAATTATGAACATAAATTTAATAAATCATAATTTTAAATAATTTATTTAATGTACCTATTCTATTCTAATCTGATTGCAATCTATAGTGAAAACTAATATAAGTTTTTTTTTTTTTTTTAATTTTAAGAATTTCATTGAGAGAATACTACCAATATATATATATATATATATATTTATTTATTTATTTATTTATTTATTTATAAATTATATGGATTGGCTAATAACAGATAGTAAACAATGACATCACCAAAAATGGGTACCTATCTCCTAATAAATTCATCACTCACACATCACAATCCACTGAAAAACTTCTTTTAATTTTAAATTCAAATAAATTATAAAATTATAATATACCTAAATAAAAAATAGTAAAGTCGTTCATTCGAACAGTCGATGAAAAATACTAAGTATTTTGAAACACATTCATTTTAATTTTAAAACGTTTAAACTAATCAAAATGTTTTAAAAACATTGAATTTTTAAAAACAGTTTAAAGTATTCAAACAAAAATAAGTTTTTTTTTCCACTTTTACTCTATCGCCGAAATCTAAGCACAAAAATCAATACTTGTTTTAATGTAGATAGTACTTGAATTCATCAAACTTGATAAATTCATACAAAGGCAAACAAATTTTCTTTTTTTATAACTAATACGCGAAATGCAACTAGCTTCGTGAACTTTAAATATTCAAATTGTAATAAATCCAGTACATCCACAGTTATGTTAAAATATTTAGAGTGATAAAACATTATTTACAAACTGTAGAAACAAAAATAACGGAAAAATACATGTTTTTAAACATTTTATAAAGATAAAATTAAATAAAACAATTATCATAATACTTATAAAATTAAATTAAATTACGACATTATTTTTATTATTAAAAATAACAAACAATATTAAAACAGTTTAATGTATAATCCAAATCCAAAAAAATGTATAATATGCATGTTTTCCTCACTCCAAGACATCGGATGAAAACATTTAAGATTTTAAAAAATTATTATTTATTACATACCTATTTCTACACATTTAAACAAAAAATTTAATTTAATGGCTTTTTTTTTTAAAAAAGAGAAATGAAACGATTGTAGAAAATATAGACTTTTATTAGTTTAACATTTTTTTGAAAGATAATGCAAACAAATAACTTGTAATTACGTATAAAATAAATAAAAAGTGTTAAATAAAATAGTCTTGTAATTATTATTATACTCAATGTTGAACAATTAATAATATTAAAATTTCAAGAAAACTCACAATAATTTTATTATTTCTTATACCAAAAGACTTTACACCTTAAAACAATATTTAATGCGGTACTTAATTCATCAGAGTTTCAGCATAAAAATAAGTTAAAAATAAACATTTTTAATTTATCAAGTTTCGTAGGAATATAGGGAGCTAAAATAAAATTGTAAATATTAATTTAATACTGAAATTATAATTTTGTATAATGTAAAAGAGTCAGAAGTTTTATAAATGTAACAATAGAGATTTTTATGAAAACAAAAATACGTTTTTTGAACACATAATGCATTTTCAGTTTTGTACACCAATGTAATAATTTATACAAACAAGTAAGAAAACATTTTAGAAGCATGACAACTTTCCTGGTATCAAAATATAATTTATGAGTCTAAAATAGAGTATAACTAGCATAATAATAAGCAGCTAGTATATCCAATAAAAACAATCTTGCTCATTTTACTATTAGAATCAATATATACTCAGAGTACTGATTGCCATAAATAAAACAGACAGCAAACCATTTAAAAAGTTTTAATATTGACTAAAATTATGAAATGTAAATATATATTACATTATTACTGTCATGGACTGAATATATGTAGGTAATGCTAATGACACAATATACAAAACATGATAATAAACCTAAAAATAACATTAAATAAATATTTTCAAAATCAATAGGTAATTAATAAAATTGATAATAATTGCAATGAAAATCACGAAAAACAATAACAAAAGATATATTAAGCGTCCGTTATGTAAAAAAATAATTCACTTTCAACTGAATTAAAATATAACATGAATTTTACAGTATTAAATTAAGTGAGGATTTAGGATACAGTTTTATATTATGAGGAATATTAAAATAGTAAAAATTAGATTAAGAATATTTTTCGGGGAACATTAACAATGGGAAAAATAGATTGAGAAAACTGTCATACTATCTTCATATTGTTCAATATTCTTATAATTTCTTAGATGAGTGTATTTAATTATCAGGTGATGAGTGGTGCACATAATAAAATTCACATTATTAGTTTATTGAATGGGGATGTTTATAATTTATATACATGACTTATATTTTATTTTTTATTTATTATCAATGATAAATATGAAATATTAATTAATTAGGATCTAGTCCAAAAAATACTTTTAATATTCTGAGCGATGTAAAGGATCTATTTATAATCATGTATATTAAAATAATTGTTATCCTGAAAATTAGTAAGGTGTTAATATTATAATTAATATCTATGAAAGCCATAAATTAATAATTGTACTATTTAAATTCAAAAAAGATTTTATAATAAATTTTGTATTTGAGTCTGAAATCTTGTAAATACTGCTATTTTATTATAATCTAATATATTACAATTTATACGTAAATTAATTTTTTTTTTTACTTCTAGTGGAGTCCAGGCCCCTCCCCCCCCCCATCAATACGCCACTGATGGTACTAGGTTGAGATAGTTTGATAAAATAATAAAAATGAATTCTAGGAAGACACCATTTAAATATGTTTAATAACATATTCAGAAGTACAATATTTATAATTTGGTTATGTTTAATAAATAAATGAATCTGTTTTTGTAAAATCTGACACATTTATTTACTGATCCGATGTATAACAAAATACATTGTATATTGAATGTTTACCACCATTTCATTAATACTATCAGTTTAGTTTGACTTACAATTAGAAAATAGATCGAATTAAAAAACCAATTATATTTATTGAGATGTTCGAAAAATCGTTTTGGTCTATTAATCATTCGTCATTAGTTCCAGCTTTACATTCAAATCAAATTCATACATACGTATTATATACACGAAATGGAGTTAATGAAATTAAATAATGTAAGTACTGTCTCTTTTAAACCTTCGACGAAATATAAAATGCATTGTTAACAAACCCAATTATAATAATACGTATAAAAGAACGATATATATATATATATATATATTTATTTATTTATTATTTATAACTATATAACTAACCGAAAACCCAATGCTATAGGTAATATTTAATTCGATATTTTACCTTGTCGTAGGATATATTGAAGACTAAATCATAAAAAATAGCTTCTTTTTATTATTGATATTGAACTTTAACGTCATAAGATATGACCGTTAAATTTAAAATTTTGAAACGTAATCTGAAGAATACAAACAGGAAATTATATTTGTATCAGACATTTTTAATTTTTTTTTTATTATTAATATTATTTGTATATTAATACATTAAAAAAAAACATAAGTGCAATTAAGCATAATATACAGTAGAAATAGTAATGTATACCTACTATGTTTCAAATATTAGTAACTAATATAAACGTAGACATAGGCGTGTCTACGGTGGCAGCCTAGGGTGCCTAGGCTGCCCCTGCAATTTTCCAAAGGCGCCGGTCAGCCGAGTTTTAAGTCAGATGGGTTCCAAATTTTATTTTAAATCAAGTATCTTTATTTGCTAATAAGTAATAAGTAATAACATACTATAGTATAATGGTGTCCATTCATGATCCTTATCGAAAAAAAATAATATTATGTACGTGGGTAACTCTCAACTCCACTGTCTCTGCTAGTATGATTTGTTATTTGTGTAGGCACTATTTTTAAAACTATTGATAGCATTAATTCATTATTCTGTAGTCAGTCTAAGGTCCATCATAGACATGGCACGGAGTGGTAGTATTAATGTTGAAAAAGTTATTGATGATTTTAAAAATGTTCCAACAAAAAGAAGACTTGTCCTTTAAAATATATCATATAATATTTTAAATATTATGTGTTGTTACTTGTTTTTATTTTTTATTATTATGTTATGTACTATTTAAAGAATTAAGTTATTTTGTTTCATGAATACACGTATACATCATGTATTTCTTTTTATTACCGAACTCACTGTACCATACTTTAATGTAAAATGCTACATCATTGGATTTTAATTATTTAAAATGATGATATCTAGATTAATATTGTGTTTCTATAGGTGATGTAAACTAGAGCTGTATATGAGACTTTTTTTAAGTTTTACAAATTTTTCATAAGGAAGCTACATCCCTCCCCTCTCGCCACAAAAAAATGTGTGATGGCGCCGGGCATTAGCTAGGCTGCCACTGCGGATGAAGTCTAGTCACGCCTATGAACGTAGATAAGCATAACTAAAACTATCTACATCTATTTATACAAACGTATTTTTGATAGTTTTCGCGGACTAAATTAACTGCAATTAAAAGGTAGACATTGCCAAAATATAAGTTATTAGTTATAACCTGGATTCTTAAAAATCGATGTACTTCAAACGTATAGTATAGCCAAAATTATCAATAAATAAAAACAACAAAAATATATTAACAATGCGCTTATCTAACGAAAAGTATCTTTCTTGTCACATTTTAGCCCGGATAGCAAATACAAAAAACTACACTACCTACGAACAATATAATATAGTCAATGATATAGAAGTAAAGCAATAGGAATCTAGAAATCCTAAACCTTCCGAGATCATCCAGTAGACGTGTATTAAATAATAACGGATATCATGTAATGAGAATGAATTACATGATTTAATTATTATTTATAGGGTCTTTATTTGATTTATTTCATTAAAAATAAAAACTATAATTTTACAACAAAGGCAAATTATAAAATACCTAATCTAACCGAAACTGATACTTTCAAATAAAGAAAAGTGGAGTCTAAAGAGTTTATCGTTTATCACTCATCAGTTTGTAAATGGAAAATATGTTTTATTAAAACCACATTGCCGAAGTGGTCATTTGTTACTAAGCCAAAATATTTTATTCCTAAAAGCAAACGAAAAAATTACAATTTTTTACTTCAAGTTGAAAACGAAATAAAAACCATCGAAACATTATTATCAATATCTTACTTAACTAATCAACTCTTTAAGTTTTAAGAACTTAAAAAATAACTATATTTTAAATATTTTATCGTTAATAAGTGCCAATATTATGAAAGTAGCCACTGATAGTGCAATAAAATGAGGATAACTTAAACTTCGACAACTCTAAATATTTCGAATCTTGAGTCTCAACAACACAATATTTCTTTTCAAAATTTTAAGTTTCAAATCATTGAAATGCTACTGTCTAATAAAATTAATAAATAGACACGTAACATGATGTTGCGGAAAAACTTCATGAATTCCCGGAAAACACGACACAGCACGTCTTAGATAAAATGTCATAATTCCAAATTCGTCCGAACAAATCTAGTTATGCCAAACGTGATTAAGAAAATCTATCATAAACTTCCCTAAAAAGACATAAAGTTTATTAAATAATTAAAATTACACGAATAGCGATGATTTTTATCACATTATTATCAAAAGTTTTATGGTTATTCATGTAAAAACAAATCATTTATAATTAGAATTTAAAAAAAATATATGGTATTCTGAGAATAACCAGTCATTTTTTTTATTATCATTATCATTATAACAATATAACATATGGGATAGTATTGAAAAAGTATGAATTTGATAATTAAAAAGCCAAAAATAAAATAAATTCAACTCTACAAATTTACCAGTTGAGAGCCTATTCCCAATACTTGTACTAGGCGATAATATATAAATGTATTGTACAATTCACTTACATGTTAGTAAAAATAATTTGCAATGTTTTAGAATGATATGATATTTCATAACTAATCATACCCAATCCTCGTAACAAATTTTCCCGAAAATTACAGCTCTTAATTTGCTTTAGCATTGATACTAAAATAATTATTTTCAATTCCAGAAAAGCCTTTGAACTGGTTAATGATTTATAGATGGTTTAAAAGGCATGGAATACTGTATACTAAAGAGTGATAATTATTTTTTTTAGAGTGAATTTAAAAATGAAAAATTCTCGAAAAATAGTCATAACCGTCATTGGCCACCGTGCATAAATACGCTTTTGTAGTTTAAACTAGGGGTGACGGTATTTTTTATTTACATCGATATTTCAGTATGATATTTCATACCGTTATAAGTCGATATACCGAAAATATCGTTAAACCGATATTTTGGTTAAATTTTTTCGGTGTATTCGATATTTCGGTATTATCGGCATATTCGATATTTTCAATATTTCTGTATTACTATACAACGTTTGTAAAAATTTCAATTATTAACCCGGTAGAAATTTTTTTTTTACCAATAGATTCGCCATATAATTTCTTACCTATGGTCCAAGTTTCATAGAGATTCACTTAATTTGTTATTTTTTATACGCGTTTTAAGTTTCTAAGTTAAAATTACGGCTCAAAATACTGTTTTTACGTATGATCTCAGATTTGTATTATGTTTTTATTTCATTAAATTTGTAAAATTTAATTGTAAGACCTGAAACTTATATGCAAGCTTTTTTATGTGTAGTCTGATCAATGTTCATATTTTCATAACGATTTTTTTTGTACTTTTATATAATATTACGATAAAATGGATCATTTAATTTTTTTTTTCATGTTTGTAATCAATTGTTCTTAAATTATTTTTAATTTCGATACGAATTCGACAGTGCGACACACGGCAACAATAAGAACAAAAAAATATGTACCCGACCTGTATAGTTTTAGATATATTTAGAATAGTATACATTATTTTTTTATAATCTATATAGTGGCACTAGTGGTGCCATCGGATTTCCTTTAGGAAATGTTGTACAGTCTAAGAATAGACTACCATAATAATAAATTTTCAATAATTTCGATATTATAGGTACCTATATTCGATATTTTCGGTATACCGACCTCAATTCGGTATACCGGTATTACCGTCACCCCTAGTTTAAACTGTTTTGATTAGTCGATGCTCGATTAGTTGGATGGCTCATTAAATCTATCGATTTTATTGAAGTGTATTCTGTATAGGCTATAACTGTAAACAAAGTCGTTAAATTTTTTTTTTCTCCTGGCTTAAAATAAACCGTTCAGGTCCTTCGCCGCAACCACCACTTCCCTCCATCTATCTCTATCTGTGGCTAGCTCTTCGCCGTTCAAGATTCCCAGCATATCCAAGTCTTTATGGACCCTATCTACCCATCTTTGTCTTGGGCGGCCGAGTGGACTTTTGCTCTTCGGCTTCCAGTAGGTGACTTGACCAATTGTCTGCTCTCAGCCTCGCCATACATGCCCTGCCCAGCTTATCCTTTTGCTTTTCATAGTAGATCCTCTAACATGTTTATCACCTCTTCATTCTTTCTTCGCTCATATTCTCCCGTGTTTTCGTTTCTTCTGGGGCCAAAAATTTGCCGTAACACCTTTCTTTCAAATCTTGCTAGGTTTTGCTCGTCTGTTTTGGTCGTGGCCCAGGTTTCACACGCATATAGCGCATATAGCGCTGTCGGGCGTATCATTACTTTGTACAGGGTTAGTTTAGATTTGATTGAAACTAGTTTAGATTTTAATATTGTCTTTAATCCGAAGAAGCATTTGTTAGCTGAGTTTATTCTGTTTTGTATTTCCTTGTGGTTATTGCCTGACACGTTCAATTCTACCCCTAGATACTTGAAATTTCCGTTAACAAAATTATAAAATGTAAAACGGAATTCCTAAATTATGAACGCGTCAGAAGTGGCAATAGCTAAAACATTGAATATTCTAAATCATATTTTGAATTTGAAGCATATTGATTATTTATATGATGACGTTGATAACCGTTCACAATTAATCGACTTCAATTCTATTGGCGATAATCAAGTTTCGATTAATCAATAAATTGAAAATGTCATCAAATGATTAAGCGATTACCCACCGATTATTTACAATTAATCGTATTTAATAAAACCTGAAAATAATCGGTGAAATAAAATAATCGTCAAAATATTCGATTAATTGAAATCATCGACCAGGCCTTATCAATTCCTCTTTGGTCGTTGGTTCAACACGAATAAAAAAATTAACAGTGTATCACGAAGATCTGAAAAATTAAATAACTTCTTTATCCAAAATTCAAAATGTTTTTTTTTAATTAATACTTCATTATTCAAATATAATAATAAAACGTAATAAAATATTTTTATACTTTTATAACCCTAATTTAAAAATTCGAGATTTTATTTTAGTTTAAAAAAATTAAAATAGTCATTTTGAAAACCAGATTTATAGAAAAATATCGATGCTTAAAATTCGAATGAAAATTCATGTATTAGTTTACTACGATTTTTTAAAGTTTTCTGAAAATATTAATAATATTGTTCATCGATAATTTTTAATTATTCCATATAATCTTCGAGATACATTTCTGTATATATTACATTAACTCTTATACATTACATACGTATCATTATCATTATTTCAGATAACTTAATGATTTCATAAATATATTTTTTTAATATATTTGTAAAATTTCTATAGACTTAATACATAGTATATAATATATACATATATAAAATTAAACGAAATAGTCAACACTCTTAAGTACTCGTATATATCAGATATAGTAGTATTATTAATTAATTCGTTTTAAGAACAAAAGTAGGTAACACATATTAATACAAAACCAAAAAAGATACTGTTTTCAGTTAAGTTACCGCTGGGCGCTGGTTATAACAATTCGGAATTTAATTCAGGAAACAAATTACAAGTTTTAAACATTCTAAATATGTAGTCTAAAACGACAATTAAACTAATGCAGTAACGATGCGATAGCGACGATGGTCTATGATTTGTATTTGGTCAGTGTCTTTCTTTGGCTCCTGAGCACCAAACCAGACAGAACTAATGTAATTTGTTTTAAATTACTTGCGAATAAGAACCCCTTTTCCTATTGCCAAGAAACAAATTATAACTCAACGATGATCGGTACGCCATTAATCTCTGTCAAAAACCGAGCGGCTCTCCGGGGAAAAAACCACTTTTCCGATTTTGAAAATTACTAACAATAATAATTCGACTCATGACGCTGATTTGTGTCTACAACAGAACGTCAAAAGCAGTTCGATGGTTATGTTTCACTCGTTAAAAATTAAAGGAACACGCCACTCCATCCATAGTTATTTATAATGATCCAAATAGAACAACTACGTTGTTTTAATCTATATTAATTAATAAAATAAATTGAAGCTTATATAAATTTTGCACTTTTAAATAATAAATATAATTATGTACACAATGATTTAACTTTAATATTTGAAATAGTAAACAACCTATTTCTATAAATATTAGACAACAAACACATTTACAATTTAATAATTTAACACTGCATATAAATGTTTAATAACTAAATCATAATATTATATCAATCGCATTTTAATGAGAAACGAATAGTGAGGAAAATCTCGTTATATCATAAATAAAGAGTGGATATTTAGGTTTTTACATATTTTTATTGATTTTATGCAACTTTACGAGGGAGAAAAATGTGGACGATTTATCTATCACAGAGTTCATAGAAAAAAATTAATTTTGCATATTAAAGCATATTTTGGACATTAGAGAATATTTCGCCTATTTTTCATATTTTAGAATATATTCTATTATTCTTCATAAAAATTCGTATATTTTGTTAATTTCTCGAAATGTGATTTTGTCAGGAATAATTTTTTCTAGGAAAAAAAATAATTTGATTAAAGAGTGATAAAAATTCAAAATCATTCAATTATCTACTTGTCTGTAATCGAATTGGTTATGTTCCAAAGGAATGGTGCAAAGTTATCTATTATTTTTTACTAAACCATTATGTTTTTTTTTTAATTATTATATTTTATTATATTTATATAGCTCTGTATCAACTGATTTACATTTGATATTGTTCAATAATTTCCTATTATCACAGGAATGGTGCAAAGTTATTTATTATTTTTACTAAGCTATTATGTATTTTTAAATATATTTTATCACATTTACGTAGCTATGTATCACCTGAATAACATATTTTGTAATTCAATAATTTACCTTTTACCAAAAGAATGGTGCAAATTATCTATTATTTATTATTAAAATCTTATGTTTTTTTAATTATATTTTATTTGATTTATATAGCTATGTATCAACTGATTTACATTTTTAATTATTCAATAGTTTACCTGTTACCAAGAGAATGGTGCTTAACAGTTATTTATTGTTTTTATTGAACTATTTTAGAAAAAAATCATATTTGCATATTTACAAATTTAAAGAATATTTAGAGAATATTTTAAGGTTTTTTTGAAGCATATTAGCATCATATTTTAAGGTTTTAAGAACCTAAAAATCCGCTCTTTAATCATAAATATAACTATACTCATACATTTCACAAACAATATTGAAAAAATTTCAAAAATAGTGACTTAAGATCTTTTTTGTAAGCGTTAAAAAAAATTATAGTACGTTCTTTACGTACCTAATAAACTGTGTTTAAATCAATTTTTAACTTTAAAAATTTGTTTGGAGAAACTGGTCAACCCAATTATAATGAAACGTTGAATACAGATAGAACAATAATTTTTGAATCTTTTGTTTAACAAAAAAATGTCTTCTTTGTTAAACAACAAAACTAGAACAGTATATTTTAATCCTAAAGAATCGTTTAACTAGATAAATGATCTTTCGTTTCTTTAAAATTCATTACAACCATCCCCATTAGCTTGTCCGAGGAGCAAAGAATATCCCATGGGGCGAATTACGTACTTTTTTTTAAATATTAATATACATTAGAATTTTTATAAATAAAAAGACAAAAATATTTATATTAGCTTTTGGTCATCTAATAACTTTTAATTTGTATACGACTCTCAATGAAAATAGTTGGGAGACCCCAAGTATCGATGATAGATTGTATAGGCCATAAGACGTACAATCAAAAAAGTAAAAACGTATGAAATATAAAAACAATTATAATTTAAAGTAAAGAACAAGTTGCATTTTAACTTACGATAATTTTTTTTAAAATAACCTATTTACTGTTCAAATACTTTCACTGTATACAATCTTTATGATACATACTTAAAAACATATTAAATGATCATGATCGTGTAATTAATATATGATAATTTTATTTATTTATTTATTTATTTATTTTTTTTTTTTTACATAAAACTATATACTACAGGTATAACTTATATTAATATCCATCGGTTTTTTAATCAATTAAATAATATAGAATTAGTATTAAGAATTTGTTTTAACAATTTATTTCATAATTTATCAAAGTAATTCAATATATTTAAAGAAAAACTTTAATGTCGTGAAATTGAACAAAAAGTAGCCAACAGAGTACAAGTCTAGAAACCATAAAACTTATGGAAGATCAAATAAGATAGTTTAAACAAAATTCTACAAAATATGTATGTTTTTCACATTTAAAAGTTTTAAACACAAAAATCAGATATAAAATCAAATATAAAAATATGAAAATCATGAAAATATTTCAAATAATTTACCAACACAATATAAATTAATATTGATCATATAATTTATAACCAATGATCAGTGGCGCCTCGTATTAATGTGCGATGGTGCGATCGCACTTCCTATGTAAATACGAAAATTTTAAAATAAAATGGAACTTGATATTATGAAAATTTTTAAAAAATGTCATCTTCATACAAAAATTATTCCAAAGCGATAATCTAAAAACTGAATACTGGCCGAGCGATTAACGACTGTAAAGTTAGGTAGTGCCATTGATTATAGAATAGTCTATTCTATAATCAATGGTAGTGCCGTGGGTCGCTTCCTCGTGTATGGTGCGACGAGCCGTGGCGCACACAAAAAACCTGTTTTTCGATGAATGTTTATCTTGAAATGTGTAGTAAAGTTGTGAACGGCGCGGCGGCGGCGGCTCCGCCGCGGAGGGACTATAAGTGTGTGATAATAATTCTCGTCGCACATTTTCGGCAGCGACCTACGCTATTGCGTTTACAGCGCAACGAGTTGGTAATATTTTCATCTTTTAATAAACCAACAGCTAAAAAAATCCGATACACAACAATAAGTGTAGATTACTTGATAATCCATAATTATATCAATCATATTTCATAATTTCATATTATTATTATTATTTATTTACAATTTCGTCTCTAAAGTAGAATACTAGTGTATATACATACGGGTGTATCAATACAACTATTGAACTGTATAAAAGGTAATAAATTTTATAATTTTTATTTGGCATTTTTTCTTCCTATTATGAATTTCACCAAAATTTTTCGTGTTATTTTTATCTTTATTTTTTATGACGTGTAATAATATAAAATGTTAAGCATTATTATTATTTATCTATATGAATTAACCTTGTAAAAAAATATATAATTTCATGATTAATGTAATTTTAAATATAATGTCTAAATTATCAAGATAGGTACTTGTCTTTTTTAGATTCTGAACGGAGTGAAGAATGTATTGATTTTACAATGATATGTTTTTTTTTTTTTTTTTTTTTTTTTTTTGTGTCTGTCGACACGATTTGGGGCAGTACAAATGCTTCGATTGCCTTATAGAGCAACTTTTCTGAAAGGAAATTGAATCTAGTTGGTACTTTGGGGGGTCAAAAGTTAAAAATTTTCAATATTTTTTTAACGCGCCGGGAAAAACCCTTAAAAAATGAGGGGAAAACGGTATATTTTACGCAAAACCAGTTTTCGACAAAATCAAATTTTTTATTTTGCTATAACTCAAAAACTAATCGATGTAAATACTTAAAACTTTCACCAAATGTTTAGATTAGCGTTCTCTATACACCGTTAAATTTTCAAAGTATTTTGACTTTTATTGAGCTAATTATAGACAATTGAAATTTTCAATTTTTTTAAGTATTTTTTTTTAAAATAATGATAAAATTTTTTTTTTGCCAGAAAATCTTGAAAATTTAATACAAGGTTTCTTATAAGTTGTTCCATAACTGATAAAAAAAAATCCAAAATCGTAAGTCACAATTTTTTTTTATAAGTGCTCAAAGTTCCAATTTATACGAAATATGTAAAAATTGCGAAAATTTGCAAATAATTTTGTTGTTGAAAAATCGTAAAATTTTTTTCTTTTATAACTAAGTTTTGAAAATTTGGTACAAGGTTTTTCATTAGTTTTTCTTCAATTATCTGCAAAAAAAACTCTACCGGATTCAGACAAAAAAATTTTATGAGTGTTTGAAATTTAAATTTTTACAAAAACACGTTAAACAACGGTTTAGCCTCAAACGATTTTTGCTATTTGTTTTTTTTTTCAAAAAGTATAAGTTGTAGAAACTTGAAAATTTTATCAGTTGTTTATATTGGCATTTTCTTTATATAATTTTATTTTCAAAAGATTTCACTCATTTTTAATCAATTTATAGGCATTTGAAATATTCGATTTTTTTTATTTTTTTTTATATAAATGTTGATAAAAAAAATGTAGCTCGGACGAATAAACTTGAAAATTTAATAGAAGGGTCCACATAAGTTGTTCTAACTCCCATTCAAAAATTATAAAAATACATAGGCACAAAATTTTTTTATAAGCGTTTATAAGTGCTAATATTGACAAAATTCGTCAAAATCATGTATATTTGCTATGTATTTTGTAGGTAAAAATTCATAAAAAATTTTTTATTAGAAGCTAACAATTGAAATTTTAATACAAGGTTGGCCATAAGTTCAAACAGTCAATATTTGACAATTTTTACAAAATCAAAACTTTACACCTAAAATAACAATTTACCGTAAAATAATTTTGGATTTATGCTATTTTTCTTTAAGTACTCGTTATAGAAATTTTAAACTTTTACTAAGTGCTTAAATTGGAATTTTCTTTCCATAGTTTAATTTTTTAAATATTTTGCTTATTTTTAAACTATATATATATATATATATATATATATATATATATATATATATATATATATATATATATATATATACATTTGTAACTCTGTCATTTGTAAACTTGTAAGAGTGATTCAAAAATTATTCAAATACATAGGCACAATTTTTTTTTATATGCAGTTGAAGTTCAAAAATCGACAACATTTGTAGTTGAAAATGTATAAAAAATTTCTATTCAAAGTTAAGAAATGAAAATTTAATACAAGGGTGTTCATAAGTTTTTCTTGCAAAAAGTATAAAAATATCATGATCGGTTCAATTAAAAAATTTTAACGGGCGTCTGAAACTGTAATTTCTACAAAAATTCAGGCGTTAAATTACGATTTACTATAAACATATTATTCACTGACAATTCATCTTCGTTCAGAATCGTTTTTTTTTTTTATAATATAAAATAATGTCCTAATCTATCCTATAATGCCTAATCTATCAATACATCTCGTGTATCCCACCCAACTCCTGTATCTCTACTCATCACCATAATCTTGTCCGAGGAGCGGAGCGACGATGGACGAACTTCCACCACCATTGTCTTACCGGCTTTTTAAACTTGTTTATGTGAAATAGTAATAATGTAAGTATTGTTGTTGATCGCTGAAGTCAATTTTTTACAGGTGTAAAATCAAAGATTTTATTATCTACCTATGATACGTAGGAGAATACTTTTTTTAAAGAAATTTTATCGCCCCGCCATGTTCAACTACCACGAGCCGCCACTGCCAATGATATTAGATAATTAGATAATATTATTCATGAAACAAAACTTCATATGTTCGAAATAAATAAAATTATTAACAACCAAATCTGAGAGTGTCTAGTTTTAACTTTTCAGTGTTATATAAACGACCTAAATAAAGTTAGAACAAAGCAAAGAGTTTGTGGAAGTCAACAACATAAATATGGAATGTCAGAATGATCTTACCACACTCAACCAAACTGCCAAATGATCAGATATACCACAAAACTAACCATGAATAAGATGATATAAAAAGGTTGCATGACATCGAAGCCGAAATATTGACGTGGTTACAACTTAATAATACTCACACAAAATTAAGTTGTTCAATCGACATTTTTAATGTTAATTATTTAAAATTAGTCTTTTTACTGTACTAATAAATGTCTAGTAATTCAATACTAAGAAGTAAATAAAATATAAATCACTCACTAAATTTAAAAGATATCGATACGCAATTTTAAATTCTGATTGAAACGAAGAATATATTGGTTTTACAAAGATTCATTCTTTTTTATATATGTAATCGCTCTTTTGTGTATATCATCCAAACTTTCTATAGATTACAAATTACAACTAGTTCGTACTTTAGAAGGGTTATTTTTTTCTAATCTCAATCATTTTTCAAAGAGTACATAAAAACTACCTAAAAATTGAGTAAAAACGGTAAAATTTGATATATACGAAATTTTCATAAAATCCATTTTTTATCATTGGTCATAAATCCAAAAACAATAATTCTAGGTACTCGAAATTTTCACCAATTATAAATAATACTCATAAATAGACTAAAAAAAGTTTAGGGGAAAAATCACCACTTTTGAGCTATAGGTATATCAAACAACTTTCAAAATATTAGCAATATCTCGTTTTTTTTTTTTTAAAGTTTTTACATAGTAATATTTTAGATATTTGATATGAAATCTGAAAATGTAATTTTATCTTACTTCATATACTCAACTGACAACACTAAATAAATTTTAAAAATCGTTTTTCAGGAATTTTTTTTATACACATCTAAAGTTAATATTTTGACAAAAATCATTAACTACACGTAAATTTGAAATATATTTCAATAAAAACCTTATAAAATTTGGAGATGTTATTATTAACCTAGTTAATATTTTCATTCATCAATAAACTTGCCACATATCTTTCATCAACAGTTTAATTTTCATAAAAATTAACTCAATTAATTATTTTTTACATACGTTTTAAGTAATAACTACGGTTTCAATTACTTTTTTTACATAAAATGTCAACTGTATTTTAGATCTTGAGTAAAGCAAAATAACTTATGGTTAAACAATGATGTTTATTTTTATTTTTTTTTTTTGTGGGGACACATTTTGCTTAACTTAACTTGGTCCAAAAGTTTCATCCGGCAACTCTATAGATTGAAAATTTTATGTAGATGGTACTCTGAAGGTTTATTAAGCTCACATCTTAATAGTTTTTCCGGGCAACTGGAAAAGCGCCTAAAATAGAGCAAAACCCGCAAATTCGACGTAAACGACACTTTCATTAAATCGGCTTTTTAATAGTAATTTCGTCATTACTCCAAAAGTAACTTTTCCTAGAAACTTGAAATTTTCATCATAATATATAATTGTCATATTACTACATACTTTAAAAAAGTTGAAAATTTCCGGGCGAAAAATTGAACTTTGAAAATACCTTGTTTTTTAAAAGTTTATCTCTAATTAGGTTTTGAATATTTGACAAAAACGTTTGAAAATTTAATATGACTTTACTCGTACACTTTTCTAATGCTACGAAAAAAATTTCAAAAATCGTGTCTCAGGATTTTTTTCATAAGCCTTTAAGTAAATTATTATACAATTTTTACGTCAATTTTCAACTTTAAATATTTATTTAAAGTAGTTGTTCGATCCAAACAGTATATTTTAACTCTGAAGATTTGCTTAGAATCGTTTAACTAAAGATATAATCTATCATTTCTTAAAAATTCAATTCATCCATCCCCGTTAACTCGTCTAAGTAACGAAGAATATCCCATGAGGCGAAGTACGTACTTTTTATTTTCACTCCATAAATTTGAAATCTTTAATGATAAAATCGAGGATAAAATTTATAATCTGTACGCAAGCTTCTTTATGAGTAGCCTTACCTTCGGTACGAGGACCAAAGGAACATAGGACGAACTTTTACTATCATTATCTTACTAACTTTTTAATTTTAAATATTAGGTACCTTATAATAATATAATTTAATAAAAATAAAAATTCACATAATGAATTATCCATATAGAAAAATTAATGTGTATTATATATAATAAGAAAGATTATTTATATTTTTAGAAAAATTAAATAAAAAGTTGAATTTTTGAAATGATTTTGTAGTTTGGTACGAAAACTAAATTGCAAAAATATATAGTAACAAATAAAATAGCGTAGTGATAAAAACATACCTAGTATACAAGAATAAACAACATTGTATTTATTAAACACTGGTTACAAGGATTTTCTTGAATAATGTTATTAATTTATTTGTTCTTAGGTTTAAACAAACAAATTGTGAATTACAACTCAAACTACATTGAATACCCATACAAATCTTAAACATATACCATGCATTTTAAACTCTGTAGTGAAACACCTATTTAGGAAGATATCATAGGATGATTGAATTAGTTACGTATCAAAATACTATTTCTACTACCATATCTACGCAAATATACATCACTTAGGAATTTTTTATCGTTATGGCATATTACATTTTTAATTAATTTACTAAGATATTATAAATTAATTGAGATTCGTTTAAAATATTTTAAATAAAATCTTATGTAAAACAAATTTAAATTTAAACAATGATGCTATATTACACTCTTGAGGTAAAAACGTATTCAGAAAAACGTCCTTAAAGTAAAATAAATTTCAACCTTCAAAATTATGAAGCAGTCGTGTTGACATCGTTTTACAAACTGAAATATCCAAACACGTGCACAATATTATGACAACGAAGTCACTGATCTCACCTCCTTCCAATCACTTCTATCATTCAGCAACTTCTCAAAGTAGATGTTCTCATACACTGGATGAATAAACATATTTGGCCGACATCTAAATCAGAACTTCATATTCGAAACCAGTTAGTAAGTTGGGAGACGAGCAGCTTAGGTCTCTAAACATAGTACTACTGTCTGCTACAGCAACCGCAAAATAATTACAATGTTTCAGACGTGATCAGAGAAAGTACAAATTCTTCTAGTGTAAACATATGGCCATCAAGGAATAACATACTATTTATGTGAAAGGATCGGGGGAAAAAAAGTCGAACGAGTCATTTAAACTACGCGAATTCACCATAACCGGTTTGATTGTACTTTTTACTTATGCTTATTATTACATTAATATAAAATAATCGTTATGCAATTTTAATACGTAGGTACAACAAGATCATAAAGTTACTAGTATATTGGGTCATCGGAGATCACCAAAGAAATCAAAAGTAAAAAAATTAGACGCGACACTATTACTTGAACATTCTAACATTTGATATGTCATACTTAACACACCACAAGATAAAATTATTATTTTTTTAAATTAAAAAAAAATACTTGCAAATTAAATCATTTAAAAAAATTGTTTCAATTTGTAAAAAAAAAGCTTTCATGTTTATAAAACAAATAATTTTCAAATTTCATGTCATATTAAAATGTTTTTACTAAAAATAAGAACAAATAAAAACCAAAAAATAATTTGAACTTAATACAATTATAATTGAAGTAAATAATGCAGTCCCTTGTAATACAATTTAAGATTATTTCCCCTAAATTATTTGTTTATTTAATAATTAATTTTCTCAGTACACTTAACCTACAATAATACATATACATAAATAATTCAAATATAATCATAATCCAATTCCTAATGCTTACAGAAATAATTGTCATAGCTCACTTTAAAACTAAGTTCAAATAAGATATAAATTATCAACTAACAACATAACAGTTTGGTTTGTAATCCTTTTAAACAATAAGTAATTATAAATCTAAAAACTAAAACTAAGAATATAAATATTCTAAAAATAACAAAGAACATTTATAAATTATACATGAAGACAAAAATGAAGGCAAAACCAAATGATAACAAAAAATTTATAAAACACAAAATCTCCGGAATTACTTAAAAATTGAACAAAAATCAAAAGTTTATTGAGAATCTGGTTTGTATGGTATATTTTAAAATTAAATCAACAATTTTCAGTAGTTTTCACAATTTTGAGGAAAACTACTTCTCAATAATTCGATAAAGTAACATCTATCAAGTTTTCGATTAATAAAAACACTTTTTAAGTACCTACAATGCTTTCAAAAAAGTTATTTACAGATACACAAAAAACTAACACTCTAAACATCAACATTGTATTTTTGCTTGAAATCTAAAATTTCAAAGGATAAAATTTAGAGTTGAAACAAAGCAGGAAGAGAAAAATACATAGCTAATAAATAGTATTATAATGAATAAGAATATACATATAAATTATAATATAAAAAAAGCTAATGCAATTGATAATTAACCTTTCAATAAAATACCAATTTTATTGAACCATGCAATATAATTGCCTAAAACTTTGTATCACAAAAACCAAAAAATGTCTAACATAAGATATAATAGAATTAATAAAAAATAAAAATATACTATAAAAATCATAAAATATACTGAAAATCAACTTTATAAAATTAAATAATTAATTTTTCATCAGCAATGAAAACTTTGGATAAATAATATCTTGTTGGCATTTTATTATTAAAAAACCTCTCATACATAGACGAATCACAATACTATGAATTAAAATACATGTGTATCATAATAATAGATATAGGTAATTAAAGATACAATGCATTTCAATCAATTTCATTTAATCTTAAGTAGAAATGATCCAAAATAAAACATATATTCATTAACTATATATAAAAAAGTTTTTGAATAGTAAATATATCTTATATATATATATATATATATAAAATAATTATAAGATTCACATGTATACTATATCTCATTTGTAATGATTTGATACGGACTACCCAAAAATTTAAGTAATTTATCTATTGTATACTTCTTAACAAGTAATTTTTCATTTCTAATGCATCCATTGTTAAACTAAATCGTTAAAAAGTAAATTTACCTGTCCTATGTTGTTGAAACCATGTTTAGCTGCAATTTGTTCAGCCTGATCAGAGCCTTTAGGTATGTGCACGGCGAATTGGTTCATATAAATTGGACGCTGACGCTGTCCCACGCACAAGGTGACAATGCTTAGGCACAACAGGCCAAACCATGGTCTCATTGTACGTAACAGATCCTAAAAAATGTATTAATTTGAGTCTTAATATTAACAGGAAATAAAACAAAACTAAAATTAATCTTCTGCCATAAAAAATACTTTAATTCAAATAACATATAAATGATACAAAAAACAAAAAGAAATAATTAATATTATAATTATAGATACGAAACTTATAGTTTAAAAAACAAAATATATATTCAAAATAATCTTATAAAAGTTTATTTCTATAAATTATAACATTTGGATACACAAATAATAAATACAAGACAAACAAAACCGAAATGATATGTAATTAAATGTATGTAATTACATAATACCTTATAATAGTCATCCTAAACAATATTCAAAATAAATCAAGATACACTTAGGTATAAAAAACAGGGTATTGAATTGTAGGTATAAAGATATTCTTACAAAAAATAAAAATAAAATTAATGAAACCAACAGTTTATAAAAAATAGTGAACGATTAGTAATGCATTAGTACAATTAGTAGGTATAACATGTTTAACCAAAATCTTAAAAAAAAAAAAAACAATAATCATAACAATTAAAGAGGTATTTATACTCAACATCTGGAGAAAACCTAATTTTGTTTTTCCTTGATATAATTCATCCAATTATAAGAATTAATGACTTATTTTTTTATATTGCATAACCATCAGGATTTATAGAGATTCCACACATATTTATTAGTTAAAATATCAAAATTATTTTTGAAATTATACTATAAGTTGGTTGATAATTTTGGTTGAATATCATATGAATATTAATAAAAATTTAAATTGAATACCTAATACGTATACACATAATTAAAAGTACCTATATGAATAAAACCCACTAAAATCATTGTATTCGGACACAATTTAGTTTAACTGAGAAACCCAAAATATCAAAAACATTTTATTCATCTCAACTGTTAATTTAAAAGAATTTTACTATAAGTACCATTGCATTGTGTATAGGTACAGCAAGTATATTTTCTAAATTAAAAATATTATATTATTTGCAATGATGAAACAATAATTTTAGAATATTTAAATAATTAACAAGTTAAAAGATTTCATAAAATTATAAGTAGGTAATCATTTAATTATACTCTAGCAAGGATTATAAAGTGGATTAATAAAAAGGTCACAAAGCAGAATCCTAACTATATCAATTCCTTAATATTTATTTCTATAATAGATACAAGTGAAGTAGTTGAATAGTTTAAAAACAAAAATATCTTTGTGCACTTGATACAGGTGTGATAATAATCCAAACAGTTATTATTATATTGTTCGCTGGATTCCAAGATAATAGTTGTATTCAAGATAGTTTTAATTCTTTTACATAACTAGCATCTGGAAATTACATTTTCAATCTGGAAATCATATCATCAACGAATTCATGACATTAAAATTTGAAAGCTGTAAAAAGTATTTTTTATAATTACTTGGTGAATATTATTCTATTTAAGTAGAAACTGAATAAAAAATAAATAAAAAATGTTACATTTAATTTAATTCATATTTAATAATGTACCTATCAACTTTTTAATTTAAAAATAAAAAAAATGGTAACTAATACTTTTTGATTTAACGTTTATTGATATTACACTTAATTTACTTTTTAATACCTGGGTTTAACTATAACTTATACTTATCTCAGTTTAGTTACTTCAAATAAATTATGAAGGTAGTGCCTAGTGTCTAATTTTTTAGACCTAGGAAAAAAAAACATAGTAAAATTAATTTTTTAAAACCAATTATGTTTTAAAAATAAAATAAAATAAATTGTGTTGTTTTTAAATTTAAATACCTACTTAAGTTTGAAATTAATGAGTTATTTGCTTGAAAAGAAAAAAGTAAAAATAAGGCAGCTAAAGAATACAATAAGTAACAGGGTCTTTCATTTTATTTCAGAAGACAAGCACAATAAGTTATTTATTTTTTTAAACCCAAATATTCTTAAGCATACTAAATCCTAACTGAAAGATTCTAACTAATAATTAATTAACCATAATCAAAATTTGAAAATATTTTAATAAAATTTAATAAAACCACTAACATAAATTATTTCAGTTGAATAACTTGAATCCAATACTTACGGTTGTCAATGAATTGTAAACAATACAGCGTTAAAAGACACTTTACAAAATTCCACTAAACATTATGTAATTTAATGACTTTTTTTTAATTTTCGAAAACGAATCGTTATCGAATGTTAGCTAAAATCAAATTTAACTCTAAAACACATTAAAATAACGGAATGAATTTGAACACTGAAATGATAGAGAGCGATTGTTTTATTCTTAAGTGAAATATGATGAACTGTTCGGAATAATGTTCTTAAGTAGATTTAACGCACGACCGAGATACAGGCACGACGATCGGGAATCAACTGACTGACGGCAAAATGCAACTCTTTTGATAAAAAGGAACTGTTAAGTGATAGTGCCGCACGTTTCTAGTAATCATATGGTTATACAGTGGTACCAGTTTTGTAACTTCATATCACGAACTATGATTATAAATTATAATCATGGTTCGTGCTTCATATTACGATATTTATGCCTCAGAGTAATAATAATATGCTGTTATGCATGATTTATGCTGTGGTAGTGTGATACGGTATCAACTATCAACCACGGTCTAAGAGAGATCTTCTAAGACCGTTCTATCAACCATGAACTATGATTATAATCCATAAATATATAAAATCGCCACTTTTTAGAATCTCCACCCCCACCCGCCCTTCAAGAGTTTCATCTTCAGGACGGCCCTGTCTACAGGTACTTAAGTCTTAAAAGTTACTCTGTGAGAAACAATTTTACTAGTCTAGAAAAAAATTTTTAAATATGTAGATATCTACCACCTACCAATGGATTTTAAAACCTACCTATGTATATTTCACTATATACTCTATGTTTGTAACATTAGTACCTACCTATTCTTAATATGAAAAATATCATGTTTAGCACTATAAAAAAAAAAATATAATAATATTCTTAGAAATCAAACGTAGGTAAATAAGCGTTTTACATCAAATATTAAATAGGTAAATACAAGGCCGCGTCTGTGGTGGGTTTTGGGAGTTTCATTCTTCCTCTGGAATTTTATCGGATTATGGGCAACTAAAAATGTATCATTATCTTAAAATATAAAAGAATCATCAAAGAAACTTCATCTAAAAGTAAGCTCAGCCACTCTATTAATCAGAAAATGTATTAAATTTTTAATTGGTTCTTTAAAGTTTAAATAGATAATTTTTCTCTATTCTCAATATATTTTTTCCCAACATCAGGAAAACTACGAAAAATTGAGTGAAAATATACCATAAAAAAGATTTTCATGAAATATGAAATTGATTTTAGTTATTTAGAATCAGTTATGAATCTAAAACTAATGCCGGTTAAGTTGATACAAATGGTAAATTAAAATCTAATAAACATATTACCATTTATCATGACCTTATACTAAAGAGACGCAGGATCAACTTTTACAATTATTATCTCATCGACTTTTTTTTTTTTTTAACTATTTAATAGTAGATACAATTTATACTTTAATAATTAAGAATATTTTTCAGTCCAATCTATTTTTTTTTTCCAATAGTTTGGACTTTGTTTTTGTTTGAAGGCCCCTCGCTAAATTATACACTATATGTATCCACATTCGCATGTACCTATATATTTTTACTTGAATTTTTATAAAAGCGTTTGAGCCTACATTTTATTTGAACTCCTATGAATCCATTACTTTATTTAAAATGTTAATTTTATTGAATGTTTCTTTTATTAAACCAATATAACAATAAATACAATTTACGATAAAAATTAACGATCATTAACTTACAGGTTAACTACATTTCTTATCATTCAATTTATTTGACAATAACTAAATTTTTATAGTCCCATCTGAATTATTCAGCAATGGCAACGACGACTAAGTACTCCTTATTGACCACTATAATAGCCCTAATACTGTTAGAGGTACGATTTGTAATTTGTATATAGAGTAATAATGATCTTCAAACAAATAAAACAAACTTTACTAACAATTAAAATATACAGGATGTCTCACAGAGGTATACATAATGCAGTTTAACCCTGGATATTTCATGAATTCGAGTTTTTGTGGAATATGATTTAAAACACTTATAGAACTACATTTTTATGAAAAAATGTATATTTACTATTTATCATGTCCATAATTTTTAAGTTTTTAGTCTTTTTTAATGATCAGTGATCACTACTATTTTTTATACAATATAATGAAAGAGAATATATTTTTTAGAGTTTATATTTTCAAATTTTAATTATTGTACTTATGTTTTATAGATACAACTGATAAAAAGGATATAAAGTTTAAAGCAGCTAAGTAGTGATAGTGGGTAATTTTTTCAGATTCTTCTTTCCAGTACATTATACTTAAATCCAAAGGTGGGATCATTAACTTATTAAAAAGTAAAAGTTAAGTCAAAAAGTTAATTTTTTTAACTTTTCAACTTAACTGGTTAATTATTTTTGTTTTTAACTTATTAACTTATTCAGTTAAAATGTATATAAATTATATTTATCTTTATAACTGAATAATAATAATATGCAATTGAGTTAATTTTTTTTTTCATCGAATTCTCAAAAATGTAGATCGAAAAATGAGTAAGTAGGTATACTAATAAATATCGTCAGTGACGGCGAACTATTTTCTATTAGTAGTGGCCATAGGCATTAATTATTACCCACCATTTTTATTAATTATTGCCTCTACACAGTACGAAACCTAAGCCGTGGGGGGCAAAGCCCCCAAACCCCCTGGTCCATACCGATTTTTTAAACTACTAAATATTATTTTCACAAACAAATTATATTGTTAACTGAGTTTTTGCATTGTTTAATATTTTAATATCTAAATAAGTACTTTTGTTTTTAAATAACATAGAAATTAATTATATGATTATCAGAAAAAGGATATTGATAATTTTGATATTTAGATTTTACATTTTAACATAGATCACATTATGCAGACTTGTAGTTCAAATACAAACTATTTCTATAAATAACTATTAATAACATAAATAATATTATAATAAGTAATAACTATTTGCATAAATATAATATGTTCATTACTTACTGAATTTTGTTTGTTACTTAACTACATTTGATTAACATAATATTTTTTTTGGACTGTACTATATGATGTAAAAATATTATAATAACTGAGTCAGAGTCAATGTCAATATCATTTTCTTCAATTCATAACTGCTCCTTCTTATCTTAATTATAAATTTTTCTATTTTTATACTCAAATACTACCAATGCTAGGGGGTGCCCACCCCCTAAATTAGGTGTGGCAGCCGCCACAACTAACATATAGGTTCGGCGCCATTGAATATCATGGCCTTTCTTTTTCCTATTTGAATCGATGTCTGGGCGGGAATTAACAAAGTATTGCATCCGCGTGACAAGAAACATCAGTCTATGAATGGAATGGATATCAATAATATACAGTAAATACATTTCTAGTGGATAAAGCATTTAGTCGTTCGAGATATTGTGAAAAAAAACTTACTGCCTATTCGTATTTCGTTATAAGCACGAGTACGATAAAGGTATATAATGAGATTAGAAAATATAGGTATAATCATAGATTATAAATAATATTTATAATCAATGGTATAATAACATAAAATCGAAATAATTGTTGGTAACACCATTGATTTTGACATAAAATATTAGGACTACAGTAAAACTTATTTCAATATTATCTCAATTCAGTAAGAAATAAGAATCTTCAAAGCTACATAATATAACATTTTTTTTTTTTTTTTAGTTAGAGGTATTGGAAGATAGGGGTATAAGGTATTTTATAATTTTTTATTCTAGTATTTTTTGCATCTGATAAGAAAAATTAACACGTGAACATTTTTATATCATTGAATAATTTAATTTGCAATTCAGCTAAAATTATGATTTATTAATCTTAAATTATGTAAAGGTGTAGTGTTTAAGTTTAAGGTAACAATTTACTATAATACCAGTTAATGTTTTATCTTTACTTAGTTTTAAGCATATTGGTACATATTTCTATAAATAAAAATACTAGGGCACTATGTAAGTTAAAATATGTTTTAAACTTTTTTCTCACTGACTGAAGTTAATTTTATTTCCTATCTTAACTTTAAACTTATCGAGTTAAATTTTTTCTTTGTTAACTTTTAACTGAAGGCAATTTAACGAAATTAACTTGTCACAGTTAATTATTTTCATTAACTCATCCACCTTTATTTAAATCACTCAAATCTTTTGAATTATTGGTTGAATAAAACAAATTAAATCATATAAATGTACAAAAAAATACACACTTTCTTATTAATATATATTAATATATTTTAAAGAGTGGTTACTATTTAAGAAAATTAAAAATTTGAAAAATTGATTAAAATTGTAGTAAAAAAATATAAAACATTAAAAGTTATATGTTTCATAAAAATAATGTTCAATAATGGTTTTAAATTTTACTTGAAAAAATTATTATTTATGCAAAATCCAGAGTTTAATTGCAATGCGTAAATTTGTGCGAGACGAACGTTTTGTTTATAATATAATCTCATACCATTCATATTTCATGAATTCTATCTTCTATCATAATATAAGCATTCAATAATTATAAATATTTCATTGATTACAAAATAATCAGGTTATGATAGTAAAATATGTAAATTGTATAAAACAATGAGGTATTTCAAATTTAAATCGATTTCAGAGTTTGAAAAATGCACCATTATAGATGTTAAATACTACTAAAAATCTATTTCATTTACAACAAATATTTTTAACAAGTGAGACCATTTTGTTCTTCGATTAGGCACCTATATCATACATGGCTACATACATATCACAAATCACCAATGTGACTTAATTTTGGAACAAAAAAAGGACAAATAAAAGCTAATTAAACAATACAATACAAAAAAAGTAGGTTAATAGGTCAATAGGGTAACTAATATAACATCTGAATAATATGTTTTGTATCCATAAGTCGTGTACACTAGAATAGTTGAACCCGCATAATAAGTTACATAAACAAGTCATTATTGAATATTTCCTTTTTGGCCTTACTCGTCGTAATAAATAGTTGATATACAAGCGAGTACTAAGCTATTACCCGCGTCTTGTTTTTAATCAGTTAATGCTTGTTATAGTTTACACACTATTAAACATAAAAATGGAACTTTTTATTTGAGAATTTCAACAGTCTACGTACTACGGTTTTCATTACGAATCGAATCTCAATCGTTCTAAACAACCATGCTTGTTGGTGAAATTTATTAGGAATTTAAAATACTAATTCAAATTAACTACCATCAAAATATGTAATTTTTCATCGCCATACTTAATTATTTTATAATAGAATAAATTAGTGAAATATACTTAATGTATTATATAAACTCTCTATATTGGAGAATAAAGGTTTATATCATATTTTATGATATACACATCAATTGAGCTGATCGTTAAATAATAAATAGTAAACGTTGTTTTCGTGTTAATATTTCTATTAATTTTAGTGTTGACATTACATTTTAAATATTTAAGCACACATATGAATTAAAAGATTTCAATAATTAATTATAATTCTTTAAAATAATTATATGAAAATGATTTTTAAATGTCATTATACATAACAATGAATCCTTGATAACTCAAAAACCAAAGAAACAATATTTCCTGTTTAGAAATCTATATAAAGTTAAAGAAAATTTCAATGAGATTTTTTTTCAATAACTTCTAAATTTTAATTGAAAATTTTTCAAGTTTAAAATTTCAAATGTAAATTCAATTTATTTTTATTAAACTCTTAAGTACATTTAACTATATCAAAGAAAAGCTATATTAAAAGTGTTACAACTTTAAATTCTGGAAAAAGTAAAAATGTGATTTAATTGTAAACAACAACATAATGATTGGAAGTATGATAAACTTAAATAAAATGCTGTATACCAACATCATTTTTTGTAAATTGCTAAATAATGAAATACCTACCAAATGATATACGTCATGTTTAGTCAAAAAATGTAGTTCTAGACCATAGTTATAGAGCTTCAGTAAAAATTATGTTTAAACATCCAAAACATATTACGAAGTAATCTATATTTTTAATTACAAAATTTAATTATTGTCCACATATACGAGATATAAGGTTAGCCTCGTATAAGGGATCGCTTGCTCAAATACGTAGAATTTTATAACTGTAACGTACTTTAATCTTTGCTTAGGAGTTAGGTACGACACTCCCTTAACTCTTATATGGTGCGTTCGTGCTTAGAATATGATCACCCGAGATGTGACCGCTATAGTATTACATTTGTCAATAGAACAGAAGCAATTTAGAATAAGTCTCTTATAACTGTCTTTATAAATAACAATCAGCTTGTCACCCAAAAACGTTAAGTAACACATGAAAAAACTAAAATCGTTTCCTTAAATTTAACTGTTTAAGTAAAAATATCAATACGTTATATTTCATAAATAGTAATCATTTAGGAATGAAAATTATTTTTTATGTTTATTTCTTTTAGCTGCACATTTTTTTTTAATATGAAATTGAACTAGTATTTAAAAAAAATCATTCACTAATTCAGAATTGCCAATTATTCCTTATAATTATGAATATGGTATAGAAATACGTAGTTTATTATAAGAAAAGTAATCAATTTTAATACATATTCATAGTAACGTTGATAAATGAAAAGAAATTATTCCATTTAATTCTGTGATACATTATATCCATTTATAAATCTAATAACGTGGAACTTTCCATTTTATGTGTTATAATCTATAAACCAACTTTAAAAACGTTCAAGAAACAATGACGCTAATTCTAGATATGATTTTGGGTGTGCCGCTCCAGACTCAGATCATGATCGTATATAGTAATACTATGCAAATATAATTTGCCTTTAAAGTAAAATAAATAATCAATATACTATAGAATTATAAATTTAAAAAAACCAGACATGTATCACACCATGAGTATTCATCACTCATTGGACAAGATAATGCAGATATTGAATTTTAAAAGAACGATAATTCATTTTTTTATTTAAATGATACTGAGCAAAGCGATTTAGTGTAAAATATACAATTCATATGTTTAACTGTTTTTAATCTAATTGGCGGTGGGTTTCATTAAACAAAGCAATTTCATTTTTTTTTTTTTTTTTTTTTTTTTTTTGCAAAAAGCTTCAAAACATGTTTTTTTGTTTGTATCCAAAGGTTTATAATGATTGGATGATATAATTTTTTGTTTTACATTCATTTGAAGTTGAAAATTGATATAAAAACAGTCGATAAAAATCGTTTAATAATTTAGTTTCACGATTAAAGGAAAAAAATCCCGACAAATGTTTTTTGAGATTTTTTCAATATCGTTAGTTAAGGTCATACAAAACTTTAAGATTTTTTATCAAATATATGTAAAATTTTACTGGAGATAAACTTCTAAAAAATGAGGTTTTTTCAAAGTTTTATTTGTAGCCCAAAAGTATTCAACATTTTCATAAAAAAGAGAAACTTTGACTAATTTAAAAAAAATTCTAATTGATATATAGAGAAAATACCTGATTTCTGGCAACATTACTTTTGAAGTTATGACTAAATAACTAAAATCGATTCTAAAAAACCGACAAACAATAAAATAAAATCATTATTTCAGTGTAATTTTATTCTTATATAATTTTAAATCAAAACATATATTATATATAAAACATATTATATTAACAGTATCAATCATCAACAATCTAATTAATTTAAAATGTTCTATTTAATTGAATAGTACTTTACAAATCAGTTTGTGACCAACTACACAGTAAATTATCAATATTTACATAATATTAGCGCAGTAAAGGATTTAACGGTCATTTAGTCGGCAAATACCGACGGAGCCCGCTCTTAAATTGTGCACCGAGGCCCTCTAAAGTATCTATAATTTTTTAAGTTTGACCAAAAAAAATAATTTTATGAGGCCCCTCTTATGGATTTGTCGACTTTATTTGAATCCTTAAATCCGCCACTGTGTTACCGATAGACTATATTTATTTTAACAAATATAATTTTATAATTACAAATATCTACTTTCACTATCAACATGTTATTTATATTTACACAACAGTTTTATTGAATCCTAAAATTTCACTATTATTTTAATTGATTATCTAATGAGTCAACACGAGTACATTATAAATACATAAATATAATATACATAACAGCATAAGTATACTATATAGGTGTAGTAAAATAATATTGCCGAGTTATTGGTTCAAACAATCTTTAGTTAAACTGACATATTAAATATACCTTTTATAAATCAATTATGTTTTTTAAGAAACTTGAGAGAGGAATTACGAGTGTCCATCTAATCTTATTTCCTCTCTTGAAATACCTACGTACGGTTTATTAAATAAAAATATTCATTCAAGTTGATTTTTTTTTAACTCTCATACAATATACTTTACATTTTACGCAAATAGGGTAGGTATTAACCTAATTTATTTAGTAACAACATAATGAAAAAATATGCTACAATTATTCACAAAATTAAAAATCAATCTTTAATGGTATTTATAGGTATTTTCCTTGCATAAGTTTATATAAATCATGCAAGTCCAAAAACTAAAAACAAAACATTTCTTAAAGTAAAAAAAAAATTGAAATCAAATAAAAATTAAAGTTTTTATAACCAATCTAAAATGAATTAGTTATATTTAAAACAAATTTGAGATTATAAAACTAAAGCTAATTTATTGGAAAATGTTTTTAAATTTACAGTGTTTATAAAAATATTTACTCAACCCATTGGTAATTGTCATAAAAATGGAACTATAACAAACACTTGTATTATATTTTAAGTTTTTATACCAGTAATTACTAATTTTATACAAGAGATAATAACAAAAAAAATAATCTGTCGTTTTTTCATTAGTTAATCCATAACTCCAACTTACAATACATACTGTTGTATAATTAATCTTTTTACAACTTTGGTTTCTACTACAGTCTACAGCTAGGTAAATTTTGATTTAATAAATCATTTGATAAATTAATTAATTAAAATTAATTTATAAATCATATTTAAAAAATGCCTTTAAAAAAATTGATCTGTTAGAACCCACTGTCAAAACTAAGGTTTACAACTTCTAAATATCAATTGTTATGTACTTGTACTGTACACAGGGACAACAATAGTTTTGTAATTTTCTCAATTTATAATGGGAGAGCTAGGAACTCTATAAAGACTTTATGGAATTCCCCGCTCTCCCATTACCGCCATTTTACTTCAAGGTCATTCGACTGAAATATTTCGTGTTATCATTACCGCTGAATGTAATACTCATGTTTATATTTGTTATGATATGTCATTTATCTTTCGTTATTTTATAAAATATGATTTTAGTACTTACAATGAAATATATTGGTAGTTTGGAATAGGTTTTTACAAATATCTATTGATAAACCTGATCCTAGGCGCCTCGTTATCGATCATTTTAATAACTAACCCTCGTCGAAAAATAATTTTTTTGTGGCATAACTAATTAATGAATACATATCTAACTCATCATAAACTTAGTAATACGTAAAAATAATGTTATTCTCTTTGCGCATAATATGAGTTATTAACAAACTGTATATGAATATGATACGTGTATTCTACGGTACCACGTATTCTATAAGCATGTATTAAATGGGAGTTAATATAAGTATATACAGGTTAATAAAAGAAAATTCTAGTGACTAGAGAAATATCACGTATTACCGCTTTTTAAATGGTATTATTAAGGGGTTTTATGGTTAGTTTAGGTTATGGTACGTTATTAATTATAATATCAATATAAACATATCAGACAGAATAAAAGAAAAAAAACAGAGTAGGTAGTTCAATTCATTATACAGAACATTTATTTTTCGTGTACTTTATGTTTTCATCAAATATTTGATTTATTTAAATTTGTTTATACCATTGTGTAAGTCTTAAAACCTTATAAGCGATTGAAATGTAATATTTTTAAAACTTTGTTTGATGATACAATTAAGTATATTATATAGAAGAATTTTTAGAAGCATGTTTTCTTTTTAGATTCTTAGTGGAGCGAAGGATCTACTGGTTTTACAATTATGTTAATTTTTAAAAAAATTTTTCTGTGAATATTGTTTCGATTGGTTAGAATGGTCCAAAAGTTTAATTCAGTAACGTTAAAGATCAGAAACCACATGTAGATTAGGGTGGTCATTATTTTTAAATGTTCATATTTTTGTGACCGATCCTCCTAATAAGGTTCCAATGTGAATAAAAATGCCGTATACGCTAAATGTGAACATAATCGAATAAGTTAAACCTAAATATCCTAAAAATTAAACATAGGTTTTGAAAAAAAAAAAAAAATTTTTGCTAACATAATTTTATAATTGTGTAATTTATATTTATAACAAAATATAAGTTAAACTATAAATATTTATTTTTTAGAGTAAAAACAATCATTTACTGAACAAACAATTTACAATAATTTCTACATTTTTAATTAATTTCGAATATTCATCATCAGTAAATATTTAAATTTGCATGCATGAAAAATACTTTTTTCCATAAAAAAGTTTTTGTCGGAATTTGAATATCATTTTCTATATTCCGTGACAACTTGAAGAATATACTGCTTCTGTTCTTCATTAGTTGAACCAATCTTGTTACAATCCTCGATTAATTTAACAGTTCGTTCAGCCGTATAATTAACAACTTTTAATTTGCTGACTATTTCTTTACCGCGTTTGTATTCGAAATTACTCTCCCAAGTTTACTGTGAAATTTCAATAAAGTTATAATTTATATTGGACCTTTTAAAAAAATTAATGTATTATTTGAAATGAATGCTTCAATGTCATTATTTATTAAACTCAATATTTCATTTTATTTAATACATGAAAGTTTTTATAAAGTTATTAAATCTCCATCTACATTCGATTTACTATCATTTTTTAAAGCTTGAGCCTTTTTTATTTTTGAATTGTGAAAAATTTTACCATCGAAAAACGCAAGTCCAACTGTCTGTGGAGAAAAATACCCTAGATGATTGACACATTTTTTTTAGAATACCTTCTAACAATCTTTCATCTATTATTTTATAGATATAAAGTCCAAGCGAAAATTGTTAGTCATTGATTTGGTGTGAAACAAGCAATTGGAGCATTGAACCATGCTCTACCACAATAGTTTTCAACCTTTTTAACAATTCGGCACATTTTATCTCATAAAAAATGTTCGCGACACACTAATCCATATAATAGCATATACGATACTCGTACACTATGTAAGGCAATAAAATGTTCCGTGACGTGACGTAAAACGATAGAGACGGCTGCGACGGACACTATTATAATATGTATCTACGATTAATTATTCATTGAATTATGATCTTGAATTCAATCATGCGAAATTTCAAGATACTTATACTCAAAATTTTAAGATAATGAACTGCCGAATGACCGAGAAAAAATAGAAAAATTCGCCGTAAACGACACTTTTACTAAATCAAATTTAGTTATTTAGTCATAACTTCAAAAGTAATGTTGCTAGAAACTTAACGTTTTCTCCATATATTATTGACATGTCACTACATTCTTCGAAAAAGTTTCAAAAAAATCTGTCAAGTTTTGGGTTAATAATAAAACTTTGAAAATATCTTATTTTATTAAAGTTTATCTTTAGTAGCATTTTTAATATTTGACAAGAAGTTTTGAAAGTTTAATATGATCATACTCATACACTTAACTAAAGGTACTGAAAAAATTAAAAAAATGTTAGACAGGATTTTTTTATTACCGTTTAGGTAAATAATTATACGATTTTTACGGAATTGACAATTTGTATGTCAATTTTTAATTTTCAATGTTAATTTAAAAAAAAAAAATTGGTCCATCCAATCGTAATGAAATTTTGGATACAAAGAGGACAACATGTTTTAAATTGTTTGGTACAAATGAATATTTCATTTGTTAAATAAGAAAAGTTCAAAGAGATTTAATAAAAAAAAAAAACATACCTACCAACAATTATTCTAAGAACCGTTAAATATGAAAACGGTATGTTTTTTTATACTGAAGTTTTACTCAGAATCGTATAACTGAAGAAATAATTTATTATATTTTAAAAATTCAATACACCCACCCTCATTATCTTGTCCAAAGAGCGAAGAATACCCCATGATACGAGTACATCCTTTTTATTCATTACAATTTTAAAACGAATTTTAGATAAAATGGTACTATCTTTTTTTCAACAATACGTACAATACGTATTGATACACTCTGTGTACTGCATTTCCCTTGCGTACAACCACTTAAGGGTATTTGGTGTCCCAGTTCGTAAGCTATTAAAACTATTGGTTGCAATCTAACCTACTCAGGTTGAAACTTAAAAACTCTCACACTTTTACTGAACCATTCGAATATGAATCATATTTTTATATTCCAGTCATATAAAATATACATTGCCCGTTTACAGCAAAGAGCACGTATCTCCTCAAAGATCTCATTTTAGATTCTGAACGAAGTGAAGAATGTATTGATTTTACTATGATGTGTGTGTTTTTTTTTTTTTTTTTGTTTTTTTTTTTTTTTTTTTTTTTTTTTTTTTTTTTGTGTCTGTGTACACCATAACTACTCGAAATAATGCTTCAATTTTGAACTTCAGGGTATGTTTTCGGTGGCAAAACGAATATCGGAGGTACCTTAGAGAGGTCACAAGTGAAAATTCCCAAAAGTTTTCAAATGCCACGGGAAAAACAAACAAAAAATGAGGAAAAACCGGTACTTTTTGTGCAAAACCCGTTTTCGACGAAATCGATTTTTTTATTTAGCCGTTACTCAAAAACCAAAAATTGTAGATACTTGAAATTTTCACCAAATGTTTATATTGAAATCATCTATACGTGGTAAAATTTTTGAACACTTTTGACTTTTATTGAGCTAATTATAGACAATTGAAATTTTCAATTTTTTTAAGTATTTTTTTTTAAAATAACGATAAATTTTTTTTTTTTTGCCAGAAAATCTTGAAAATTTAATACAAGGTTTCTTATAAGTTGTTCCATAACTGATAAAAAAAAATCCAAAATCGTAAGTCACAATTTTTTTTTATAAGTGCTCAAAGTTCCAATTTATACGAAATATGTAAAAATTGCGAAAATTTGCAAATAATTTTGTTGTTGAAAAATCGTAAAATTTTTTTCTTTTATAACTAAGTTTTGAAAATTTGGTACAAGGTTTTTCATTAGTTTTTCTTCAATTATCTGCAAAAAAAACCCTACCGGATTCAGACAAAAAAATTTTATGAGTGTTTGAAATTTAAATTTTTACAAAAACACGTTAAACAACGGTTTAGCCTCAAACGATTTTTGCTAATTGTTTTTTTTTTCAAAAAGTATAAGTTGTAGAAACTTGAAAATTTTATCAGTTGTTTATATTGGCATTTTCTTTATATAATTTTATTTTCAAAAGATTTCACTCATTTTTAATCAATTTATAGGCATTTGAAATATTCGATTTTTTTTATTTTTTTTTTTATAAATGTTGATAAAAAAAATGTAGCTCGGACGAAATACTTGAAAATTTAATAGAAGGGTCCACATAAGTTGTTCTAACTCCCATTCAAAAATTATAAAAATACATAGGCACAAAATTTTTTTATAAGCGTTTATAAGTGCTAATATTGACAAAATTCGTCAAAATCATGTATATTTGCTATGTATTTTGCAGTTGAAAATTCATAAAATTTTAAGTATTCAAAACTAAGAATTGTAAATTCGGTACAAAGTTTGACATACGTTTTCCTTCAATTATTTGTAAAAAAATTTGCACTGGAATAAAATCAAAAATTTTTATGAGTGTTTGAAATTACAATTTTTTCACATAATCGCGTAAAATAACAATTTAGGCATCATTGATTTTTGATATTTGTTCTTATTCAAAAAGTATAGGTCGTAGAAACTTAAAACTTTTACAAAATGTTTAAATAGGCATTTTCTTTACATAGATGTATTTTCAAAATATTTCGTTTATTTTTTAGCTATTTATAGGCATTTGAATAATTCGATTTTTCTTAGATTTTTTTTTATAAAAGTCGATAACAATTTTTTGGCCCTACCAAATCGCTTGAAAATTTAATAGAAGGTTTTGAATAAGTTGATCTAAGAGTGATTCAAAAATTATTCAAATACATAGGCACAATTTTTTTTTATAAGCAGTTGAAGTTCAAAAATCGACAAAATTTGTCAAAATCACGAATATTTGCAAATTATTTTGTAGTTGAAAATGTATAAAAATTTTTGTATTCAAAGATAAGAAATGAAAATATTATGTAATATCACAGCTGATAAAGATAATTAAATAGATTAAGTTTATTATAATATAATCAGTAGCTGACAGCTGTTCTATACAAAATATTGGTAGATTGTAAACACAAGGTGTATAACGTACCTTTACATGGTTGAATAGAACGTTACTAACTTCCAATTTCCAGTTATTTTAATGTGTGTATCAGTTCCATAAACATGCGGATTTTATATATTATTATTAATTATTAATATTTAAATAGACGTAGCCACGGAGCATTCAGCATATATGGACGGCGGGGTCGGGTGGTGCCGTCACGATAGTGCATTTAGGCAAATAATATGGTATTTACCTACGCCCTATCTATGCACATCCTGGTTTGTCCAATGCTCACGAGCAGAAGTCACATGAATAGACAAATGTAAATTTAACCCAATCTAGGATATTAAAATAAAATATATATTACAATTTAAGGCTGACATCTTCATCTTCGTTCAGAATCGTTTTTTTTTTTATAATATAAAATAATTCCAAAATCTATCCAATAATGCCTAATCTAGCAATGCATCTCGTGTATCCCACCCAACTACTGTATCCTGTACTTAACTTACAATGATTTATCATTGCATTCAAATGTAAAGTACCATACAACTAAACTATCGTAAACCAGGTGATCCCATGATAGAAAGTGCTATACACTCCTCACCATTATCTTGTCCGAGGAGCGAAGCGACGAAGGACGAACTTCCACCACCATTATCTTATCGGCTTTTTTATTTTATTTTTATTTTACAAATATACACTCATACAAATGTAATATAATGTACTAGATATTTAGATACCTACCTAGTAGAAACACGTAGTTTATGCGTATAATCCAAATTGTACATGTACACTGCAGTAGTAAAGCCATAGATTTACCGCGAGTTGTAACCCACCACTCACCAAAATGTCTTCGATATTTTTTATTTGAACCCGGATCAGAACTTATCCACCTACATACCCAACATAAAATTATGATCAATTTACACAAAATAATATAAGTGTATTTTGACTTTCAGTTTATATTAGAAAAACCGATTACAAACTAAAATGTAATAAATGATGTAAACATTATTTATTTATTTAATGACATTATTAATTCAAATACCAATTTTTAGAATCAATACGTTGCTACCTATTTTGTGTACGTATTTTTTTTTTTACTTATTTATTATTATTATTATTATTTTTTTTTTATTGAAATAACTAATGACTTTCTACTTGATAATATTTACATGATTTATGAATTTTATCAAGTATTACCGAGGTTTAGCTGTGGTCAGCTTCCTGCTTCCGGATTATTTTTTTTTAGTTTTCGATGGCAGTGGCGAATTCATTTTACACGTAAACATGATTCATATTTTGTATGCATAATTCAATAAAATTAAAAAGTGGTTCAAATTTAAATATAGTCAGACCTTGCTTAACTATCGCAATCAGGTACAAGCAGCCAAGCTGATGATAACTATTAATTCCAAGTTAAATTCATATGAGAGCCTTTAGGCTATCAAAAATTAAATTGACCTTATTGAAGAAAAAATTAAATTATTGACCTTGATACAATGAAAATAATTTTAAAATTTTTAATTACAGAATCAGGATTTGAATTTTTTAAACTATAAAAAAATAAATTAATAACAATATTAATCAGTCGCATACAAAAAGAACAAATCCATATTATTATATGTGTCCACATTTATTTGTTGTAAAATCTGCCAAACTAAATTTTACTTTTACATTAGGCATGAGTTTAGAAAAACTATGGAGTGATTCGAAAAACTTTATTTTTTCAGTACTAAGTAGAAGACATTTCTGACCTATAGATGAGACAGAATTGAAACTTAAAGACCACTTTTACGACCCGGAAATGTGGTTACAGACAAAAACATATCATTCTTTTATCGAACATTCGAAAATATTGTACAGTCATTTAGTTCATAAATAATAATAAATTATTGTTTATCTAGTTATATGGTGTATACACATTAATTTCATCAAATTTAAATACTAAAAATACGCTGACACAGATTATTAATAGATTAAGTAAATAGAATAAAAATAAAAATGATTCATAATGAATTTTAGTTATTGATAAACTTTTACAAAAATTAAACCTATAATATTTTAAATGCTTTTAAGAAATTATTAAAGGTTTAATAAAGTTTTCAGTTTTTAAATGGGCTACTTTTACTGTCGAAAAACATGGTTGAATGTATAGAAAAAATTAACAATTTTTAAATTAATACATCTTTAGTTTCGTTCAGAATCTAAAAAAATTAATCAAAATGTGCTGAAATATACCAAACATTTTTGCTATGAATCCAAGTCAGGTCCCAAGTAATAGGATAAAGTCTTGGAATAATTTAGTTACTACACTAATTGGTGAGTCCCAGTGTTTCACAACAAATCGAGGATAGTTATCAATACGATTGGTCTCAATGATGAAATATTAGTTTCAAATTTAAAATAACATCATCCTACTTAATCCTGCAACTAGTTGATCATTATAAAATTCACTTCTATTAAAAGCTTTACACTAACCTACATCATTACCGTGTCCATATACCTAAAAGACCAAAGCTCAATACATTACTCATAAAGCAAAATATTGAAGCATATACAGGAATCGTGAGAAGACTTAACGACCCCAAAATTAAAATTCTAGTTTTTTTTGAGGCTGAGGGTATATTTCATAATAATTAGATATTGTTGAATTTATCGGGGCTTATTCTTATTTTTGCATTGGGGAGATCAGCATAAAAAAGCCTAAATTAATTAATCATAGATAATAGAAAAATATCGAGTTACATTACAAGTAAACAATAATAACTGTTCACATCAGAGAAAATTTCAGTAGAGATGTTAATTAAGTTATAATTATTCTGAGAATAATTACAATAAAAGTAGGTACACAATAATATCATTATCTTTAGCAATGCTGTTAACAGAAGGAAACACAGGAGGCAAGTGTCCCAACAAAATTTTTTATTTTCAGTTATTGGTTTACTAGATTTTTATAACTAATTACTGAATGAAAAATGACAATAATATTATGATTTAAAATTTTAATTTATTAATGATTATTAAAAAGAATGTTTTTTTTAAACGAATATCATTTTTACACCTGTTAGAAGGTCTTGATAATTCCTATACATCTAACGCCAACTATTGTCTTCCAATTCCTAAATTATCCACAGAAAATGTTATATTATATTATTATCTATGGCATTGATACCATGATTATAAAACATCTTCAATCGTAATTTATGCCTTTCTTAATAGTCAATGAGATATAAACATAAACTACACCGAAAATGTTGTTCACTAAATTATCTTTTGAAAAAAAATAAGCGTTAAGATTTCAAAATTTAATTTAACTTTTATCAATATTTTCCAGTCTACAATATTACAAAAAATATTATCTATTCAAATTGATTAAATTTCTAGTTTTTTTTAGTAGATTTTAAAATCTATTTTAATTAGGTACTATTTTGAACACAAAAAACAAATTCGCTTCACTTACTAAAATATGAATTATTTAATATATTTAAATATATAATATAATATATTATATTAATTTTAATGAATAATTTATCACTGTAATAATCATTAATTTGGTTTTGAAAAAATGTGTACATTTTCTAGTAATAATGCTTTTCGAGTCATGACTAAATAAGTAAAGTCGATTTAGTAAAAATGTTGTTTATGCCAAATTTTACTATTTTACTCACAGTTTTTCGGCAATTTTTCCTCTCACTGGGAAAGCTATTGAGAAAAAAAAAATAATAAACCCCCAAAGTACCATCTACAGGCAATTTTCGATCTATAAAGTTTCAAGAGGAAAGTTTTGGGCAAAGTTAAATGAAACAAATTCTAAAAAAATGTAAAAAATGTAATAAAATAAATTTAACATCTAAATTAAAGTCTTCTAACATAAGTTTGGCTGATTCTTTGAAAATAAAAAGGTAGAAAAAATTGATATTCAACTAGCTCTCAAATAACATTGATCGTAAAATTCGAAAGAAATTTTTGAAAAATAATACAGAATACAAAACATTGCTAAAGATTTAAAAAATTTAATTGAAGAAGCAATCGAGGTGATATACCAGATCATATGAATATCAATGATATAACGTTTTCAGACGACTTTTGTCGAATAATTGCTACTCATTTTTATTCGAAAATATTAGAAACACTTTGATTGTGTAAAATAACATATTTGTAATTCATATCACTTAGGTCAATATAAATCTTGATGTTCATCTTGATTTAAATCTTCAATGATGTAAAAATTACGAAACTCATATCACCAAATGTTCTTTTTCTCTCTAGAAAGTACTTAAGTACATATATTGTGGTCAAAACACATGCTGTTAATTTAATCTCAAACACGAGTGCCAAGTAATATGACATTAATATACGATGTCGTTCCATCACTCTATCGAACGATAACCTTGTTGGAAATGACACATTATGTAGACATTTTCTAATCTAAGCAAGGGACAAAAAAAAATATCAGTACATAATACATACTACCATTGATTATAAATACTATATTTATAATCTATGATACTACTATAGCTAACTTTTCGACTTCAAATGGCATTTTTGAGTGATTCTGCTTAAATAGGCTGTTAATTTTGATTTAACAATTAATTTATTAGTGCTTCGTTTCAACAGAGAGTCATTAATGGAATACTTCAACTTAAGCTCTTAGATTTAGACTAGCCTGAAAAATTGTATTTTTACTAACACAAATTAGAAAAAAAATACGTTGACAGTAAAGAAGGATTATATTAGTAAAGTGTACCGTTTTTGATTTCACGTGTCACGAAGACCACCATCATGCGCCCGTATGCCAACGTTTTCAAAACAATTTCAAAACCTCCAGTATAAACGTGTTTCTAACATGACGTTACAAAAGCGGGCTTGTATTAATGTTCAGACTTTAGTTTATGGACAAACACAATTTTATTCCACGGGCAGCTACCCGTGTAATGACAAACGATGATCCAATTGTATAGTGTTTTTTAAAAGAAATTCCTAAAAACACTAAAAAAATAACTAACGTAGCATACTTTACAAATCTATAAACATAACAAACATTCATAAATATTATTTACATATAAATGTATAAATATATATATATATATATATATATATATATATATGTGTGTGTGTGTGTGTGTGTGTGTGTATATATTTATATCATAATGTTAATTGAGGCACCGCAAACACAATGTTTCAATTATTATTATTCTCAATGAACAATATTTGTTGATCAGTTGAACAATTTTATTTTTTATTTTTTTTTTAGAACTTTATAAATCACCATATAGCTCTATGCATACTCCAAATAATGTCCCTAAAGGATGAAATTACGATTATGTTTAAAATCCTTTGAAAAACTATGAAGGACTACAACGAATCGTATCACAAGAACGTTCAAGACGTTCAAAAGATTGACTCCTACACGAGCTCTCTCACATGATGAGTGGGTCCCGCATTGTCTGTCACGCATATTTAAATAAAATAATACTTTTGTTTAAACGGGTGAAAACCAAATAAGTAGACTAGAGGGTTGATACGTGTACTTTAATTATTCCAGAATAATTATAACTTAGTTAACATTTAGTTTTATTTCACTTTATACGCTCATCAACACATTTACATATAATATATATTTACAGATGCATGACTCGCGTTTTAATCACCTTTTATTGATAATAAGCAAGTAGGATAAGTACTTAGCTATATCATACGCACTGGGTTTAAAGTTAAAGGTACCATTAAATATGTTAACAGAAACACGTTCAATTTGAATCTCGGACTTATCTATCGACAGATGTAACAACACCTTTTGGGGAAAATTAAAATTTGAATCACTTTTGCTTAAATGTAAGCACTCACAAAATATTAACTTCCGCCACGATTATCTTATAATTTTTTTACTGATGTCCAACTAACAATAATAGAAATACGCAGAAAAATTTACTAAAATATACATAGATACTATACATGCATATCATACATAACCAACTTTTTAAAATGATTATATTTCTTAAACAATTGATCCAATGATCAAATTTTAAGTATCTCAGTTTCAAAAAAACCTATTTTATATATTTTGTATAGGTAATGAAATTACATGTAATAGATGTTATTTATTATTTAAGAAAAAAACTTATAAAATCACTAAGATAAATATAGTAAAAAATATTTCACTCATTAAAATAGTTTTATAAATGCTTTGAATTATACATGAAAATGTCAAATGTTGACATTAAACAGGGTCAAATCACAGTAATCAAATCATCGTTTGACAATAATATTCAGTAAATATAAAAAAATATATTTAAGAATATGTTTGCAAAGTTATTAACTTTTTCGGGAAAGCTAGCCTTAAAGTCTCCCTCTTTGCATATTGCATCTATCCTTAAATCGCGAAGTGAATGAGAAAGTGAGTACATAATAATAGTTTTAAATTAAGAGGAAATAACACGTTATAAACTGTGCATAATTAAGGCAGTGATAAAATACTATATGTGATCTACAAAAAAATAATCTACTGTATGGATACTTACATACCACTAGATGGTAATTTACAATAATTAAGTTTATATCACCTTATCTCATCTATTATAACTTTGTTGTGAGATAAACTAGGGTGACCATACGTCCAGTTTATAACGGGATTATCCCTTTCTTATCATCATGTCCTGTTGTCCCAAAAAACTACAAACGGGACGGTTTTTATCTCGTTTTTAGAAGAGGGTCCCATTTTAGTCTAGTTATTTTCATAAAAATTGTATTAAGTGAGAAAAAGAAAAAAACCTAAGTATGAAACAAATCATAATAAAAATACAAGATACTGTTTATGCATCAATTTGAAACAAAAGTTATAAATGACCGTTTTCGTAGAATGTGAGTGTAATTTTATAAATACTCAATGCAAAATCGTACTTGGAAGTGTAAAGACACGATGGCTATCGTTATAACCGGCAGTTTTCCAGAATTATTGAAGTATATCCAGCTTTAAAAACGTACTTTGACCCTTAAGATACCACATCATTTTAAGATTATTTTTTAGTAACCCCGTTTCAATATTATGGTTTTATTTAGTACGAAGTAATTAAAAGTCGTTTGTGACACTTTATCAAGAATATAAGGATTACCACACATCTGCATGTAAAGTGTCAGAAGGATTAGAAATCCTATACAGAAAAATAAAAAGTAGGAAAACACAACATTTCTTAACTTTCAACATAAACTCATTACTCTTAGAACTAGAGACAAATATATATATATACGAAAAAACAATTTATAGAACAAACTGTCCAGTTTTATGATACATTTTGTTGTACAATAAAAAGTGAGAGAATCTCTAGAAAAACTAAAAATATTTCGCTGGACCCAACTTATAAATTGTCCAACATGAAATGATGTTCAAGAGAGCTTATCATTTATTTTGAAAAAATCAATTCAATTTGAATATGGAAGATAATCTTATCGATGAGTATAATCATGCAGTTAATGTTATAAACAGGGCTCTAGCAGAAACAAAAAAATTACAGCTTATATTTATATTTATCTTATATCCTATTTTCATAACATATACAATATACATAGAGTATGATACATAACAAATCTTCAAGCTATATACACAAATATTCACAATTGTAAACTTTAACTTTATTTGCTATTTGTTAAAAACCTTGTAAAAACAAAAAATTTGTTGAAACCGTAAAAATTAATAAATAAAAAAAAAAAATCTAGCAGAGTGCTATGAAAATTCATGAAATATAACAACGATTTAAAATTTTAAATTTGAAAGTGATTATTTTTGCTTATTTCGTTGGTTATTGAAAAAAATTACTTTTAACTTGTTTTTTCTGCTTTTCTTGCATATTTTCTAATTAATGATGAAATGACGACGTGGGTTGACGAAAATTAATATTTTTTCAATGTGCCCTTGTATTACAACTCCAACTAGAAATATTTGTTTACCTTTCTATTCTATTTTATTTCTTCGTAGTTAAAATACCAAATTCGTATTTTTGTTTGTTTTTGTTATCTATTTGCCGTGTCGATCGTAGCTGCAGGTTAGGTTATTTCAACGTAACGAATTGGCGTGGTTTTTTTGGTTTTAATAATTATATTATTAAATAATAAAATGAAGATTACTTAAAAACAAATCATTCCGTGTTCGTGGTTTAAAAAGTCTAAAAATATATCACAAGGGCACAAATACCTATTTTTTAATACAAATTATTGGAAAATTTTGAGGCAACGGATTACATTTTTTTTTAAAGGGGGTAAACATTTTTGAGTTTGCTTATTTTTGCTTATTTTAATGTTTTTAAGTGCTTATTTACGTGCTTATAATGAAGTATTTAAGTGCTTTTTTTAAGCACTTATTTTGATGATTTTAAGTGCTTTAAGTCCCGAGCCCAGGTTATAAATCACAATTTTAAAAAATGGCAGAATAATTGTATTCGTGTTGAAGGAAAATTGTGTGGTGTTAATCACTTTAATAAAGTAAAACTATATTGGTCAATAATTTTTGGAAAATTTTAGAATATTCTTTAGCAATGCCAGGAACTAATGCAGCTATAGAGAGAATATTTTCAATCACAAATATGCTATGGATGGACGAAAAAATAACTCTCTCGTACCTATTATAAAAGCAATAATAGTTCTAAAAAATTATTTAAAAAAATATTCTTGTAATGATTTTCTGATTTTTTGTCAACTCAACCAACATTATTTAATGTAATCAATTCGTCAAAAAAGTATGACATAAAAGGATACTATGAAGAAAATGATGAGCAATTGACCTGCAGTTAAGAATATTTTGACCAATTTATTCAATCTCACAGCAAAAAGGAATGCAAGTGAATGTTTTATTCAAATATTAAACTACTTATTATTTTAAATGTACAAAACATAAAAATTAAAAAAATATGGAGTTTTTTTTTAGAGAGAGAACCTAAAATTTTTGCCACATTTTTTTTAAAATAAAATTTGGCACCCTAGAATAAATCGATATCTGCCTGATTACTGCCACGGCTATAGCCGATTTCTTATAATATATTAATAATTATACATTCTTTATAATATATCTATTTTCTATTATTTATAGCCTATTATATATTTATTGAGTTGGTATATCAATGTCACGAAATATTTTATAAGTAGGTAGTAGATACTGAGCAACACTCACACAGGTGCATATTAGAAGTTATTTTTTTGATGACCACATCGAGTATCCAACTGTTTTTGGGAAACCCCAATGGAACTCAGGTGCTGTTTTGAGATAATTGTAAATTTTTAATCCACCAATTTTTTCAAAATAACAACACGACCCTAATGACCCACATTAGGTTATTCCAATTATTATAGAATATAGTTCATTCAGTAATCAATGGTACCACAATACATTCTATGAAAAATGCCATGAAGTAAACATGTTGTTCTTATTGTTATTTTATTATTTTAATTTTTAGAATTGTATACATAGTACATACATATACAGTAGTTAGTAAATCATTATATATTTGGAAGATCTTAAATTAATCCAACAATTTTTTTGTAAAATACATGTTGTACTGTTGCCGTCATTAATTGATACTATATTACAAAAACAAATACTTTTTTTGCAAAAATTAACGAAATAACAATTTATTGACAATAAACAAGACTACGTACAAATTAGGCGTTAATTATGTAGTAAAAGCACAGTCTATAATCTATATTGGGCACCTAAAAATAGACAGGTACTATAAGATATATTCTACGTTGTTATATATGATTTAAGGAACGCTGATTTCATTCCTTAGGCTAATACATAATTTTTTATACAAATATAAACAATTTATAAAATATAATATAACAAAATAATCGTAAATTAATAGGTACCTACGAGACTATACAACCTATCTAAATTAGGCAGTAGCGTATATGAAAGGTGGCGATGGGTAGATCGCACCTCCCTTTGATTTTTTAGAGATGATATAACATTATAACTTATACATAAATAATTATAATATATTACTGATTGCCATGGTTTTCATAACTTATTATTCATCGGGTATTTTTTATCAATGTTTCTAAATAGTAGTGATAATGATACAACACGTCATATTTGTCTTACCCATGGCCCATAGAATAGACCTTTTACTCTATATTACTCTATGTCGTGACCTCTAAATGGTATTCATATAATCATGTGTGAATCTGTAATCTGGAACCAAAGATAATAATTATTAAGTTATATATTAAGTTATACATTAATATTTCGTTCTACAGACACGATCATTCTGTTTTCTTGACTGCTATCAGCAAATTTCACTATAAGTATTTACTTTATACAAATAACATACGCGAGCGTATATTATTTGCTTTATAGTGTTATTCATTATGTTTCATTCGCATAAACTGTGAATTAATGGTTTAAACTTAAATTGTAAAATAAAGATATATTATTAATACCAGAGATAGATTTACCTACGTAAAAAAGAATTATTTTATTATAAAAATGTTTTTATGTAAAAAAGTACAAAAAAATTTTTCTATTTGAATATTTCTATGTAATTTTTTAATTTTAAAAATTTTCTATTTTTTTATTTATGTACCTACTAATCAGAATTTCATTTGTTCAAAATAAATATAAATATTTATAATTTTTTGAAAAATGTTTATTAATTCGGAAAATTCAAGTAAACCAATATTAAATTAATTTTACATAATTTTATCATAAAAACGTCGAAACTGCTCACTTATTTGTGATGAGAGAACTCTGCGACATTTTGAGGTTTGAAACGACCCCCCCCCCTTGGACTGAGTTTCAGCTACGCCACTGAAATTAAGTATTAATTAGGTCATAGTACTGAATACTGAAACAACCTGGTATCTGCACAAACTGTTACAAGTTTTAAGTTTTAGTTTTAACAATAAACCTAATGATAAACGTTAGTACGATAAACTAATGAATACGTTGAACAAGTATAATAAATATAAAAATTTGAGTAAAACTTAGGCTCATGAGTCATGACATATGAGACCTATACCCAAGTACTATTAGTTGTACTTCAAGACATCTACATAATTTACAATAGATTACAACAGCTACGCATATAGGTGACGGGTTTCTATTCTTACTGTTACATAATATAATAGTTACGAGTTATAGAGTTTCAAACATGTCATGTTCTTAAATATACCTCTATTATATTAAGTTATTGGCTGGCCATCAAACACAGCATGTTTTATACTTCTATAGTTATATACAGTCGTTTGTTTAACAATATTGCTGGTGAATAGGTGCATACAGCGTAACAAACTACAATCCGAAAACAAGTTTAATGTGGTATGTTATACATAATACTAAGTGGATATAGAAAATAATAAGTAGGTACCTAACAACTGAGCAATATTGTTGCATTTGTTTTCACAAACTTAATTGTAATACATTTCAGAAAATCCTCTATGGTTTTTTTTTTTTTTTTGTTCTATTCGTAAAAAATGACAAGTACCCTCTTACTTGTGGTCGTATAAATAAATTTCAGAAAAATATTCAGGAAAAAAATATGCGACACACGAAAATAAATCCTGTTACAAATTAAATACCTTCGTATTTGTTTTTAGAAATATATTTGTATCAATAATTCGAATCGTATTGGAATGGAAATATATAATCCTACAATATAAGTAATCATTTTAAAAAAATTCTGGTTCACAATATTATTGAGAATTTTTAGTTCTATTTGTAAACGATATTAGTCAAAAATATTAATTTTTCAGGATTTCATACAAAGAATTACAAACTGTATTGGATAAAAATTCTCAAAAACAAGATATTTCCGATATTTTTTAAGTTTTATTTTTAGCCCAAATATAATTATATTTTTTGAAACTTTTGTCAAGCTTAAATCAGGGCTTATTGTAAAGCGCAGTCGGGCTCATTTTGCGTAGTTGGAAAAGTCAGATACGCACTTGATAATCGAATTTTGTGTAGTTGACTCAAATGACTTTAGTCAGTTGAAATAAAAAACTCTTGGATTTTTTTTTAAATTAGTGCCAACTACTCCTAAATACTAAAATTTATAAACGTTTTAAATCAAAAAATAATTTTGTTTTTCACATAAATAAATAATAGGTATAAGTCACAAATCGTTAGTTATGGAATATACAGACATACTGGAACATGATAAAATAGAGGACCTACGCCAGATGTCTTTGTCCAAGCTTGTTCAGCATTTATCTGGATCTGATGAGTACAAAAATCTAAATATTTTGCTTTCTTGTATTAACATATAGCTGCCAAACCTCACAGTGTTGACGTTGAACGTTTAATCAGTAAGAGTAATATTCTTAAATCAATAAATCGTCCAAGTTTGAATGTAGAAACTGAAAATGAATATCTATCTATTCATTTTAACATACCACCTCTACAAATTCGGGACCCAAGAAAATCAGTACAAATATGGCTAAAACAAAATAAACGTCACGGTAAGGATACACCGAAAGCTAAGGAACAAGAGTAGTATCATGATATATTTGAGGAAGAGTGAAACAGAAAGTCTGAACAAGAACATGATGAAACTTCAAATAAAAGAACATTTAAAAATAAAAATACAATTATGTTTTTTATACCTGTGTTAATTAAAAAGAAATATTATTTTAAACAAGAAAAAATAAAAATAAAAATAAAAAAAGGACATTTTTAAACCTATGTTTTTCATATCGATAGGCGGAATTAGATTTAAATGAAACATAAACTAAATTATAGTTACAAATAACTTTTTTAATAAATTTAAATGTTTTAGTGCAAACGGCCTTATTAAGCCAAATTAGGTTAGGGTGATGAAGGTTCAATTCCATAATAATACGCGCAACTGAAAAAAATCCTTAGAATAAGCCCTGGCTTAAATAATGCAACTATTCTTGAAAATAGTGAGTTCTCAGCATACCGTTTTTGAATTAATGGCTGTATATTGAGTAAAGATTTTATAAAAATCTGGTCAACAGAAAATTTTACTATTTTCACTCATTATTCGAATTTTTTTCCATACGCTTGGAAAAACGATGAAAATTAAAGAAAAATGACCTTTATAGAGTAAGTATCTACTAACTAAAAATTGCTGATCGGACCAGTACGTAACTTTTGAACCACAATTACCACCCGAAAAAATTATCATACATTAAAAAAAGGCAAATAAATATCAAATAATCATATGACTGTTCAATGATCACTCCGCATAATGTTTGAAAAACGGTTCAAGGAAAAGCGACCTATTACTAATGTGGCTAGTGCGTAACATAGTGGCAACGCCAGATAGGCCGATCGGGCCATGGCTTGTGTTTACGTGAAGACACTGTTATTATTATCATTATTATTATTATTATAATTAATATTATTTTTATTTTTATTATTATTATTAATTTAATTAATTGAACTATGCAGATGCTCACGACAACGGCGATGACCATTCTTATCTTTTTCTACTGTTCCTCGTCGTTAATCGTGTTTGAATTATAATCGTTAAAATGTGTCTTATGTAATTATTCAAATCGTTTTAGTGTCTAAGTAAATTATTATTTTTGTATTATACTATAGTGATTTATACCTGTACGGTCAACGCCCAATCATTTATAATTAATAAATATATATATTAATTTTTTTTTTTTGTCACGTTAAGTGACTCATTAATATTATTTATCGTTGTCCACGGTCGTTGTGAATCGCCCATCACATAGTGTTGTTCTGTTAATTACTGTTGTTGTATGTTGATGTTCTTCAATAAAACCATTGCCCTTTTTTATTTGACATCCACGTGTATTATTTAAAATAAATACAACCATTGGTCATCTGGTCCATGAGATGAGACCTTATTTTTAATATTATCCACCGTGCGTGCTCGAGATAAGGACTGGTGCCTGTTTACTTCGTCACGCGTAAGTCCACCAGCACCCGGCGTGGTGTGTGGGAGGCCGCCCAGGTCGTCGTTGAGTTACTAGCCATCTCGTAACCATCATTGTTACCTGTCACCGTCTGTACTAATGAAGTGTGTCATGAACTCCTCAGTGTTTATGTTTAAGTATTTGTCCAATTTATGTGAGCTCTGTGATCATTGCACCAGACCAGGCACGTACTCAGGGGGGTGTTTTGGGTGTTCAAACTCCCCTCAAAATATTCAGTTTTTTTGTGTGGTGATTTACCTATTCAATTTTTATGATATATTATACGTTAATAGACAGGTATAACATGACGAATTTATTAGTCGATTAAATGAAAGTGTCGTTTACGACAAATTTTGACGTTTTTGCTCCGTTTTCGGCTGTTTTTCCTCTCACCTGGTAAAACTATAGAGATGAAAGCTTAATTAACTCACAAAATTCCATCTAAATGTGATTTACTATCTATATAGAGTTGCGGGATAACATTTTCGAACAAATTTAAGGGTAGCTAAAAGTGTCTCTGAAAAAAAAATAATAATAAAAAAGTACGTACTTCGCTCCAGGAGGTATTTTAACTCCTCGGACAAGTTCATGGAGATGGGTGTATTGAATTTTAAAGAAATGGTCTATAATTTTATAATTATATTTATTTCTATCGTTTTTTAGATTCTGAGTGAAGCGAAGGATCTTATGGTTTTACAATGATGTTTATTTTTTTTTTTTTTTTCTTTTTTTTTTTTTTTTTCTGTAAACACTTTTTCGTATAGAAATCCTTGTCCAAAAGTTTCGTCCAGCAACTTTTTAGATTCGAAATTGAACTGAGATGGTACTTTAGAGAGGTCATTTTTCCAAAATCTCCATAGTTTTTCCAGTAATCAAAAATAACGATCGAAAAACTGAGTAAAAACGGTAAAATCGGTAAAAATCCGCCGTAAACGAGATTTTCACTGTTCAGATTTTAGGTATTTAGTCATAAATCGAAAAGTATTGAAGCTAGAAACTTGAAAATTTTATCCAATATCAAATACATACTTTTTTATATTGGACAACATTTTCAGAACAATTATAGCACTTTTGACTTAAATATAGAACTTTTAATTTACCAAATTGTTTGAAAGTTTTTATGTAATATAATTTTAAATATTTGACAAAAAGTTCTGAAAATTTAATATGACCTTACTCATATACCTACCTAATTATCCTAACAAAAGTTCAAAAATCGTTAGTCAGGATTTTTTTTTATACACGTTTTAACAAATTCATATAAATTCGTATATGAATATCGACTGTTTTTACGTTAATTTTCAACTTAAAATCTGTATAAATCTTTTTTGGTGTGTCCGATCACATTGAAACTTGGAATATAGATATAAAAACATGTTTCGAATCTTTTGGTAACAGAAAATTTCTAACGAGTTAAAAATTGAATATTTTATGAGGGTTTAATAACGAAAAAACTCACCAAAAATCAGACAAATAACCGAAAAATACGTAAACAGTATATAAATAATATATTATATTACACTGAAGCTTTGCTCAGAATCGTTTTATACTAAAGAAATAAGTCATCATTTCTTTAAAACTTAATACATTCATCACCAATATCTTGTCCGAGGTTAGGTTAGGTGATCCCATGATAGAAAGTGCTATACACTCCTCACCATTATCTTGTCCGAGGAGCGAAGCGACGAAGGACGAACTTCCACCACCATTATCTTACCAGCTTTTTTTCTATATGCATTAATATCATAAAAAAAGTTCTAATTTTCAATAAATAATTTTCAGAAACATCCCCCAAAATTGTTTTCTGCGTACGTCCCTGCACCAGACCGATCCGACCACAGATACCCCCCCCCCGCCCATACTTAAACTCTTTATCCTCTTTCCCATTGTACAAACTGTACTTCCCCGTTCCCGTATTAGTTTTAAAATTCCTTCGTTGTCCCTTCCTAATCGTCGTCGTCGTTGTCAACGTATTGTAGTGCGTATTGAGGTATGCACTTGGTTGCAAGCTGCCCCTCAACACGGTGCTCACGTGTTTTGTTGTCGTCGTGATTGCCTACATCGGCCAATGCTAGGCGTATATATTTTTATTATTTTTGTTATTATTAGTTTCATTGGAGTGGTCCCTCGTTTAACAGCTTGTCTTGAAAATCGCTTTCCCCTCTCCACGTCAGCCTACCTTGAATTTTTGATTCACATATCTCAAATTCTAATTTTCAAATATTGCTGTCAAAATTAAAGTTTCAAAATTTAAATAGTCGTACATATTGTTATTACGTGTAATGCTGGGATCCAGTTTTCCTACATACTAATAAATTATACGCACACGGCTGTTGGTTGTTTACGATCTATATCAGCGATTCCCAACCTTTTAGATACTATTACCCATTAATTAGGTTAAATATTTTCAATTACCCTTCAAATTTGAGTAATAAGATAATACAATTATCAGTGTCGTTAGGATTAGGGCGTATGTTAATTCTCAAAATTAAGAACAGCAAGTATATTATTATAATTTATTTATTAATTTATTTATTAATTATAAACGGGCGTGAGCCCATGATACATATATGTATGGTGTAATGTTGATAAAAATTACATATTAATTTTAAGTGTGGTACATCGTTCGTGTTTACATGAGTTATATATAAAAACAAAATAAAAGATGATAGTATAATTTTATGGAAGAAATGACGGGTCCTCATTGGCTAATTTCATCATACGGTTTATTGGCTCGTTTTGTAAATATTTTGTAGGACAATGCGGAATAAAAAAAGGATGTTTGTTGCGGGTGCACTTAACAGGAACTTTAAAGTTAATTAGAGCAAGGAGTGAAGGGGAGTCAACAGATCCCGATAAGATTTTATTAAGAAAAGCAAGAGCATGCGAACGGCGACGGTCAGCTAAGGAAGATAGGTTCATGAGACGGAGTAGAGGAGTATAATCATGAGGGGGGCAGTTAACATTCAATTTATGCTTCATATAGCATAAGAATTTACGCTGAACACGTTGAAGTTGAAGACAGGCATCAGCAGTTTGAGGATCCCATACAATAGAGCCATATTCAACGATTGGGCGTACAAGTGCACAATAGATGGATTTGAGAGAGCTGGTGAGTTTAAATTCACCAGATATTCTTTTAATGAAACCCAAAACCTTGAGAGCTTTGCAAGTAATTTTATCGATGTGGGCACGAGGAGAAAGAGAGGAAGTAAATGTAAAACCAAGATCACAAATGCTAGAATCAACGGGAATTAAACAAGAGCCATTCAAAACGTAGGAGTAAGCGATAGGAGAGCGACTTCTGGTGTATATCATTGACCGGCATTTATTAACATTTAATGTAAGGCCAAGAGTTTCTGTCCAGGCAGAGAATCTATTAAGATCATCCTGGAGTTTGAGACAATCATCGACCGAGTAGATCTTAAGGAAAAACTTCATGTCATCAGCAAAACAGAGTAGTTGGCTGTGTTTAAGGGAGGTACAAGCACTGTTAACGAACAAAGAGAAAAGAAGGGGTGATAGATGTCCACCTTGGGGGACACCAGAGGTAGATAAAAATATATCAGATTTTGTATTGAACATATTAACCCATTGCGATCTATTTAATAAAAATGAATTAAACCAAGATAGGATAGGATCGCCAAAACCAGAAGCACGAAGTATAGAGATAAGAACCTCATGATTAACTGAATCAAACGCCTTAGCAAAGTCGGTATACACAACATCAACTTGAGATCCTTCTTTAAAAGAACTGTGTATGTAATTGGAAAAGTTAAGGTTACAAGTAACAGTAGATCTGCCTGGGCGAAAACCGTGCTGTTCGTTGGCTAAAATCATGTTAACCGAAGGCTGGATTGAGTCTAGGACTAAGGACTCAAAAATTTTAGATATATGTCCTAGAATTGAAATAGGTCTATAATTTGTGACTAGTGATGGGTTCCCTGATTTTAAAATGGGAGTAATAGAGCCGATTTTCCACATGTCAGGAAATGTACTTTCATCAAGGGATCTTCGAAATAGAGACCAAAGAGGATAGAAAATAACATACCTTATTCTGTAGAGGAAATCCCCCGGTATTCCATCAGGTCCTAAAGAAAACACATTTTTCAGACTGTTAAGCTTGAGGAGAACATCATTCGGGGTGAAGTAACAGTTGTTTGGTAAGTCGAAAAATGGTATAATAATATTAATCATAAAAATAATACCATTGCAATAGTTGTATACGTGATTCATACAGATATCATAATAATGGGAATAAAGTACACAAAAAAAAAAAATTATGCTTAGTTTTTACCCCTAAAAAAATCCTGTTTTACCCTTTGTGGGGTAATTACACCCAGGTTGGGAAACGCTGATCTATATTTTGTACCATTGGTAGAAGTTGTTTAATGATTAAGTTAGAATACATATATTTTAGACTACTTTGAAAAAACGAATTATTTTATGAAGCAGTTAAATGTGCAAGGATCGACGATCATAATTGCCGTTGTTACTTCCAATAATTCCATTAATCATTATATTATCATTCTGCCCATTTGTCACATTTCACTCGGATATGTCATGTCAACAGACGATATCGAACCAATAACCATACTATCATTTTGTGTAACACCTTTTTATTATTTCAGTGTGAAATTATAACGATTGTTTTCATTTAAAAAATATTTGATTTCACGCCTATTCATAAAGAAATCTATTTAATATATATATATAATCAGGGATGGATAAAATACATCACTTTATGTATCTAAAATACAAAATATGAACTACTTTTAATTTATGAGAAAATCACCAAATTCAAAACATGAATTCAAAATACAAAATAACTATCCAAAATTTGAATGTAACCATTTTCGATTAAACAAAAACAGTTGATAATTTTATTGATTATTTTATAGATTAAACGTGGACTTAAAGTTAAAATGTATACTATAATACTATTGTTATTAGCATGATATTATAGTCAATAGATAGTAGATACTTACATAACACTTTATCAATATAAATGTAAATAGTAATGGAACTTGAAAGAGTAAAACACGAAATATTATATGATCACTTATAAATCATTTACTTTTTAGATTCTGGATGGAGCAAAGGATCTATTAGTTTTACAAAAATGTAAACCCACTTTTCGTTGGTCTTGTTATTGTCAGAGTGGCTTGATTCAAACCTTCTGAGTCCAGGAAAAGTGCCTTCATCGAGGCCCAGTCGGGCCTAGGAGAGCAGGGGGCGTTTGCGTACCTAAATGGCCAAACCCATACGGGTCCAAGAGCCCTTCGGACGCTTTCTTGGCCGGAGATCTATTGTTAGATTAGATAAAATCATTGCTTCAACTTATTGAATTAAACTCTTATAAAACATAATCCTTTGTCGTGATATTTGAAATCTTTTAAGTATAGACAGTAAAGTACCTATATGACTATATGAGTAAGGTCATATTACATTTTCATAAGTTTTCATCAAATATTACTAATATACCGTTCATATACTTCATCAATTTTCGGAAGAATTTCGCATTTTTTTTTTTTTTTTTAATTATGAAGTTTTTGTGTTAAACAAAAAAGACAATTTTATTATAAAAAATATTCAAAACATTTTGTTCTATCTGTATTCAAAGTTTCATTATGATTGGTTTGACCAATGTCTTTAAATAAATTGCTAAAAATATTCAAAACATCTTGTTCTATCTGTATTCAAAGTTTCATTATGATTGGATTGACCAATGTCTTTAAATAAATTGCTGAAGTTGAAAATTACGTAAAAACAGATTAATACGCAAAAATCGTATCATCAATTACTAAAAACGCATATAAAATGAAATCTGGAGTCACGATTTTTTCAGAATCGTTAGAGAAGTGTATGAGTAAAGTCATGTTAAAATTTCAAAAGTTTTCAGCAAATATTCAAAACTTTACAAGTGATAAACTTTTAAAAAACAAGGTGTTTTCAAAGTTCTATTGTTAGTCCAAAAGTTGTAGACATTTTTGAAACTTTTTTAAAAACATGTAGTGATACGTCAACAGAATATGGTGAAAGTTTCAAGTGTCTAACAACATTATTTTCGGAGTAATGACAAAATTACTAAAGTCGCTTTTATGAAAATGTCGTTTATGTCGAATTTCACCGTTTTCGATCCATTTTAGGCTGTTTTCCCGGTCGCCTGGAAAAACTATTGAGATGAGACCTTAATAAACCTTCAAAGTACCATCTAAGTCAAATTTCCGATCTATAGAGTTGTTGGACAAAATTAAGTAGAGCAAAAAGTATCTCCAGAAAAAAAAATAAGAAATATTATTATAAAACCATAAGATCCTTCGCTTCTCTCAGAATCTAAAATTATAATTATGTGAATATTTGTCAGAAAAGTAATAAATAAATTTGACGTTACATTATGGTATCTCAGTTATACCTTATATTTGTAATAAATGATTAGTAAGTTGAATGTTACCTCGAGCGTAGCGAGAAAAAAAAATTTGGGGTATTTTCAATCCATTTTATAGATGCGTATACTCATAATTTTTTTTTACCAATACGCCACTGATAATAACTATAATAATAACATTATTTGTATAATACACATATCAGCCTTCAGCCATATAAAATAATATTAAATTAATACTACGAGTAGTTTTTTTTTTTATTTGCCGAAAATGTATGAATAATTGTTTTTGTATCCAGGCTAATAGTTACAACTCTTTCGATATTTAATATTGATAAATTTGAAAATTTTTCTTGTGTCATAGTTGTTCTCAGTCAATTTTTTATTCGCTGCATTGAAGAATATGAACGATCACATGTTATCGAACTTACAGAAATAGTGAAAGCTACTTGTAGTAATTTATATAAATTAGGGTGCATATCTTCAGCCATTATTTGTTTAATATCATTGATATCAAAATTTTCTTTAATTATAACATGAATATTGTAGCATAATATCAAAATTAGTATTAGTGCCAACTCCAGTGACTGCCGTCACAGCAGTTTCTACTGCTGCGAGTTTCTAAGTGGACTACATTTGCATTAATGTTTTCTTTTTTTCATCATCATCACAATTTTTTACATTTTTAAAGGACTAAATATTTCTTAGTAGGTAGTCATTACTGGTAGTTATTTTTAAATTAGTGAAAAAAAGTCATAAAAATTATTCTCAAATCGTAATATAGTAATCCATTACTTAAGAATAAAATTAAACGAATATCTCATTTTTTTTTATCAAAAATTTTATGATATAAGAACAATGAAAATTGACCGCTATCAACAATAATATTTTCAATGAAACAATGAGGTTAATAAATTATTATAAGCGATAACTGTCATCAGTGTCAACTGATGGATGGCAAGGGCAACAAATATAAACTAGTGTAACACGGTGAATAACGTAACAAACGTATTTACATTTTTTTTTTTTTTTTTTTTTTTATATAGAACGCGAGACATAGATAATAAATTAATAACTGAACATAGAATCACGTATTGATCTGTGGTAGAAGTTAATAATTTAGGTTATTTTTCTCATCACTAAATATCATAACTCGTAACGACTTATGAGTTGAAAAATTTTAAATGAAATATCGATGAATTGAGGTCTTTAAATTTGAAAAAATTGATTCCAATTTCTCTAACGAATGAATGACTCTTACTTTTTAATTTGTAATTGTATTATGTGGACGTTGGATAAATATTTGCGGGGCTAGACAAATATTTGAGGCGGCTAAGCTAGGGTTACAAGATTTTTAAATCATCAAACCGGGACATATATTTGAATGTTAAATGACCTTTTAATTTTTAATTTTCAATATACACAACAAATGTGTATGTTTATATTTTTTCATTTAGTATAAATGTGCAATCTATATAATTTATACTAGTAGGAAATTCAAAATTTAAGAAAACTATCTAAATTGTATTAAATATATTTAAAAATATTCAATTTACAATTTCAATACGGTTAATAATTTATAAATAGTTAATTAATTGTTGTAATGCTTTATTACAGTTATTTTTCCTTCAGATGAAAACTGGGTTTTTAACCACCAAAAGTTGACATCCGGGACATTCCACCGTCCCGAAACACTATTTCTGAACATCGGAACTCTAAGTTGAAAATCGGTAGGTAGTCTTCTTGCGAACCCGGGATATCTTTTTTGTTATATGTTTGTAAACATTATATTTACCTATATTTATTTACTTACAGACTACAGTCCATAGTAGAATACATACCAAACTGCCTTTGAGGGCAAATATGGAGTTAGTTAATCCTGATTTTTACATATTTCATTTTATTTTAAACAAAATCCTAAAGAGTAAAAAAATTCATAACTTTAAGATACACATACCTACATACTAAAACCACTTAGGTATCTAACATTATAATATAAGAAATATTTTATCATTTCTTTTTTTTAATTCAGTATATTTAAAAAAAAAATTTTTTCAAGATTTTATCATATTTGAAGATTGAACTTTATAGGATTAAATTTTAATGCTCTCAAAACATGAAAAATAACAGATTAAATCACTAAAATCCAAAAACAAAAAGAACATTTTACATTTTTATACAAAGTTAAATATTTGATTGAATTAAAGCTCTGCATATCTTAAATAATAAAAATATAAAACTAATTGATAAAAAACTCTGTATTGCCAACATGTTATCTTTATTTATTATAATACAATACAAATTGTATACCAACTGCATATAACAATTAACAGATACTTAAATAATAACGTGCCATACTATATTATTAGGTACCTATCCATATCAAATGTATTTATCATAATTATTTTATTGGCATATTTATCAAAAATAAATAAATCATGTTTAATCATACTTGTAAATCTTTTTATGCATTGTAAATAATGGAATACAAAATATAACGTACCAACTGTATATTAATCAATATTTTGATGAAGTAAAAGCTAAAAATATAGGTAATAAAAAAAGTTGAGGTCTAGATTAAAATATATTTTATTTGTACATGAAAACAAAAAAATTACTAAGACATCACAATCAAACAAACATTTTTTATTTTTTTTTTATTTTTACTACATTGATATTATTTCTTAGAGATTTTAAAATTCATATGCTATCTAGCAATAACAGAACAATTTACTATAAAATATCAAATTCATTTATCTTATTTTTTCATTTCTTATAGTTCAGTAAGTAAAATTATAGTATTATCATAATCAGTATTTAACATAATACTAGTTGCATTACAATGCTTAATTTTGCTTTAAAAATAAATGGAAAATACACTTTTAACACTAATAAACTATAAGTGCATTTTAATTTCAAATTATTAATTTCAACACATTAATATTAACATTCTAATTATTTGAATAGATTCACAAATTTTAGGTATATTTATTCAAATTTAAATTAATTAATAGATGATTGGCAGAGTTACAATACATAATTACTTATATTACAACATGGGAAACTCTAACAATTTAGATGTATATTTAAAAGAATATTGTACTTATTCATTATTCATGTTTCACATCACAGTAGAATAAATAAATAGTAAATTATGCATAAAAATAATATATTTTAAGACATTTTATCAAGCAAATTAAAAGTTAGTACTCAGTATTCAATAGAACTGCAGGAAATCAACCAAAACTAAGAATTTAGATGTCATTACATGCCATTAGTCAAAGTATTAATTAAATCCGGTATACAGAATCATTAAAATTGTATTTTCATCTGAAGATTAATAATTTGCAAGATAGATCTGCATTTATCGTGAAGCAATTGTAATATTATTTGAAGAATTTAATAAAACCATATTTTGTCAAAATAATCATTGTTATAGAATTGAGATATTTTTGAGATTTCACAATTTTTTTTTTTCTGATACATGTTTTCATAATTATTTTAAGTTTTTGGACATCTATTATCATGTTTTTTTTTCAATCAATACTTATTCAAAACACATAAATAGTGCTAAATATTTTAAATCTATGTACCCCCAAAAACATGTTTAAAAAAAATGACCTATATTTCAATAATAACTAAGATGACTCAGATAAAATTAGTTTTTCTTCAAAAATTTTTTTTTTTTTTTTTTAAACATCCATCATGTAATAACATTTTAAATGGTAAAATCATCCAACGCATATAAGAGACACATTTTATAAGTGTATTTGCACATAAAAACCTGATATCTAGTTTTAATAACTTTTAGGGCAGCATTGATTGAATCAAAATCTTAAATTGTCCGTGGTTTAATTGTAATTCTCATAAAGTTACACATAATACTATGATTGAAGAATCAGTATGTTATCTATAGTATAAGTGATATCTATGATCTATAGCGATACGTATAGATAATAACCTATATACAAAATTCTGATAGACATGCAGATAATTTTCAACCGAGGTTTTTGTCAGTAGAAGAACAAAATGGAGACAGTAAAAAAAATGTGAAAATATGGCATACGTTTACACAAGAGTACAACAGGAGACTTGGTGAAAGCCAAAAATGATTTTTGTAAGTTGGACCAGTTAACAGAAAAATTAAATATTTAATAATTCAGGTCATCATAGATCGTACAAAAAATTAAGTGATATTTAGTTTAAAAATTAAAATCAGGATTTACATTTTTATTTTAAACAAATTTGGAATAGTCCTAGAATTAAGATATACTCCCAAAATAGACATGAATGCAAAGTATAATGTTTTATTTAAGTAAATAGTTTTAATAGAAAATTAGGGGGACAAGGAAGAAACCTCTACGCGGTGTCCCCTAGTAACGGTGTTTACCAAACACCGGTTAATTCTTCAAAACCCAGACGCAACCTATCTCTCAGTATAATAACAATGTCTGGTAGTCCAAAAAACCCGTGCCTAAAACGGCCCTTATCAGGGCCAGCATTGACGATCGTATCGATAAACATCGAAGGTATTACGAGAGTAAAGGATGAACTTCTATCTACCATTTTCAAATCAACATCATGTGATATTATGTGCGTCCAAGAGACCCATCGAGACTAGACTCTTAACACACCAAGTATATCTGGAATGAAGTTAGCAGCGATAAAGCACCATAGAAAACACGGCAGTGCTATTTTCACAAAACCTAATATAATCATCCAGTCAGTTAAAATATACGAACAAAACGACATTGAATTCATCACAGTGCACTTACCGAACGGCGAACATCTCAGTCTCCTCAATCTATAAACCACCAAATTCTCCTTTTATAGCTCCTAATCTCAAATCTGAAGACAGCCTACAACATAAACCTAACATAGTCATAGGTGATTTCAACAGCCATAGTTCAAACTGGGGCTATACGGAGACAAACGATGATGGCGAAGCAGTAGAAATTTGGGCACAAGGCGAAGATATGGTACTGATTCACGATAACAAACTACCTCCATCCTTCATTAGCGGTCGCTGGAAGAAAGGATATAACCCTGGCCTTATATTTGTCAGTGATTCTTTCAGTCAACTATGTACGAAAAAGATGGGAGACCCCATTCCAAACACACAACATAGGCCCATAATTTGCCATATTGAGGCTGTAGTGACACCTAATATTGTCCCATTCCAGAGGAGATAAGAAACACATACCAAGAGGATGTAGGACACCTGGACACATCATATACCCGGACTATCAAGTGACATCATGGACAATTATAACACATATATCAACATGTTTGAAAATAATCCCTTCGAAGAACAAACCAGAAACACAGAGGAAAAGCTCAGGAATACCATTGCATAGGAAAAAAGGAATAAATAGCATGAGCTCTTAAATAAAACGGACATGAAACATAGTAGTAAAAAGGCGTGGGGCCTAATTAAAAGATTAAACAGTGATCCTACTAACGCGAAAGGACTGTCGAACGTCACTCCCAATCAAATCGCACACCAATTACTACTAAACGGTAAACCCCAAAAACTCAAACAAGAAGATAAACCTAATAAAAGAATAATACGAAACAAAGAAAAGGAAGGAAACCACCTCAGCCGGCCTTTCGAGGAGGATGAAATGAACATAGCTATAGAGACAATGAAACTTAGGAAAGCAACTGGACTATAAAAAAAATAAATAGATAATATCTTTGGCGAATAGATCCGCAATTTTTGGCCGAAAGCCAAACGTTGGATACTCGCTTTATATAACGAAATAAGAAACCGGAAAAACATCCCGAAAATATGGAGGAAATCTAAAATCATAGCCTTACTAAAACCAGGGAAAGATATGGATGACTCAAAGAACTACCGCCCAATATCCCTTCTGTGCCAAAAGTACAAACTTTTCGAGAGAATGCTGCTTAACCGCCTAGTCCCCCCCCTTCGTGGACAGCACACTAATTAGAGAACAAGCTGGTTTCCGCCCAGGAAAATCATGTACAGGACAGATACCTACTCAATATGACCCAAACAATCGAGCATTGTTTTGAGAACAAGAAAGAAACAGGCGTGGCGCTCATAGATCTAACGGCAGCATACAACACGGTAAACCATAGACTAATGCTAAAGAAACTATATGATATTACCATGGATTACGAGTTTGTAAGTTTTCGAAGCCCTTTTAGTCAACAGGAAGATTTTTCGTAAATCATCAAGGCAAGAATAACAAGTGGAGAATCTCCAGAAATGGTCTCCCTCAAGGAAGCGTGCTAGCTCCCACTATGTTTAACATTTATACCAACGATCAACCAATATCCACAGATAGTGGAAAACACTATATTTACGCAGACGATACAGCAATCGCTGTACAACACGATCAGTTTGAAAATGTAGAGGAAAAACCATCGGCTACTTGGGATATTCTTGGAAAATATTATAGACGCAATTACCTAAAACCTAACCCAAGCAAAACACAAGTCTGTGCTTTCCACCTAAGGTGTGCCAACCGTATCCTTAACGTCTACTGGAATGAGACGAAAATCACTAACACACATTGTCCAAAATATCTCGGAGTAACACTAGACCGATCTCTCACCTACAGATTCCACTGCAAAAACACCAAGCATAAAATAATGACAAGAAATGGCATATTGCGGAAGCTTAGTGGCTCCACATGGGGCTGTAATCCCCGTCTTAAGAACCACGGCATAAGCCTTATGTTTTCAGCGGGAGAGTATGCCAGTCCAGTGTGGGGTAGGTCATCACACACTAAAAAAGTCGATGTTGCACTTAACGAGTCCTGCCGACTCATAACTTGTTGCCTAAAAAACACACCGGTAGAACAACTTTATTTACTTTCAGGAATAGCCCCTCCGCCAATAAGAAGATCCACGCAAGCAGACTGGGAGAGAAAGAAAATAACAGCAGATCCACGACACCCTATGTATGGTATAACTCCACAACTCAGTAGTACAGGAAGAGTTTCATGAACTATACAAAAGTCATCTCGTCAACACATCCTGAAGTAGAAAGAACGACCAGATGGAGAAATGAGATAAGCAGTACCTCCAGCTGGGTGCCGAACGAGTCACTCCCATCTGGTCATAATGAAACATGGCCGATTTGGTGAACACTAAACAGACTCAGGACAGGAATTGGACGAACGAAAGACAATGTAATAAAATGGGGACTGCTAGATAACACAGACACCTAGTGCATATGTGGAGAAGTACAGACAATGCAACATATGATCACATGCACAGCTTGCTCCCAAACCTGCACCCTAGAAGATATTCATAAAGGCACAAGCCAAGGAATTAACGTGTGCCGCATCTAGGTAGAAACAATGTAAATCCATCAATAACGTACTAAACCACTCAACAATATTACCATATTATATTAAACATTCGTAGTCTATTCCATTTTATCTATTTTACTTAGTGTCATATTTTTACCTTATTTATTATTATTGTGTAATTTTTATTTAAAGCTAATTGTATTTGTTTATTTTATACTATACAACTTATGTTATTATTATTACTGTTATGCTATGCACCTGACACAAAAAATAAAAATAGAAAATTATCTGTTCAAAAATTTGAAGTAATATCATATTAAAATTATTGAATTTTTTCCTTTTCTGAAAAATAATCAATACCTTATGAACAAAAACAGTTATAGACAGCTACCAAATAATATTAAGAAAAATTCTGAATCAGTTTTCTTAAAAACTCCTTTGACACAAAAAAAAACAATTGACAAAACTTCTTACTTATTGAATATTAATTTAATATCCTTATAATGATACATTTTATAAATATATAGATTAAAATAATATTATATTATTTATAATATAATAAATTAATACATATTACTTTTTTTTTTTTTTTTTTTTTTTTATTTAAATACAGTAGATCTTCAATAATTCTTCTTTCAAGAGTAAGAAAAAAATTACTGGTGGTTAGAATTTAGATGTATAATGCTATTTGTTATTGATTGTATTTAAAATACAATTGAATTTCTAGGTATTTGAAGAACTGCTACATTACAATGAACACAAATTGTATTAAATACTTGAAATACACTCTTATCAAAAAATCAAAACAAAAATTGTGCAAACAGAATATTTAACATCAATTTTAACAAAAAAAAAACATGTATTATTATAATTAGAATATTTAAAAAGCTTAAAATTAAAATTTTATGTATAACGCATGTATTTAATTCAATCATATTAGCTTACAAAATGCTATGCATAATAGTTTAAAAAGTACATTCATACAGATAAACGTAAAAAGAATTGGCTAGCTACTATCATAAAAACTTATCTTAGAAGAAATGTATATAATAATTATGTAATAATTCACCCAAATGACCAAAAGAAATTATCAATAATTCAGTAGTTCAAAATAATAAAAATCATAATAACACATAAAGAAACAATTTTTTCATGCACAATATGTATTTTTTACTAAACATTCATAAAAAAATCACAAATATTAATAACTATTCTATTTGTTATACTTATAAATCTTTAAAAATATTTATCATTAAAATTTAAGTTCAATATGTAGCACACAAATTAATATTTAAAATAATTATCATTAATTATTATATTCATTATATAAATTGAATAAAATAGTAAATCTATAATATGCATAAAATGAAGTGTACTTATCCAAATGTATTCAAACACGAATAAGGATATTAAATTAAAACAAATGATTTTTATGTCATTAACTCCTTGATAGGAACCCACAAATTGAAATTAAAAATATTATCTACACAAATAAATAATAAATTTTCTGAATTTAATTTAATAGGATTAAATTTAAACTATAATTAGAAAGAACTAATTTATCAATAATTTACATCAGTTTTCACAAACATTTTTGAAATTATTATTATTATTATTGATTTTATTGAATTATTATTCATTAGTTATAACAATAACGTTTATATTAAACTTCATACTTTCTTAATATATTAAAAGAATAACAACAAAATTTAGGGATCATTCTTCGAATAACTAATATTTTTTGTTACTCAGTCCTTAATTACAAATTAGTTTATGTGAATGTAAACTAGTATTCAGTCAGTGATTAAAATATATATAATTTTAGTTTCAAAATTTTAACAATATTATGGGGTTCTAATGAATTGGTAAGTTAAGAAAATCTACTTTATATCCAAAACTTAAAGAAATTAATTTTAAAAAAAGTAAATAAATCATCCAAATAGAATAAAAAATAAAAAAACATTTACCATACATATTCATAAAAAACACCGTTCAACTTTCTAGACTTTGCCAACATATACAATTAAAAAAATTTTCATTATTAATTTGTAGTAAATTATACCCCATTGTGAACAAATTGTCAGTCATGACATATTAAACATACATATATAATGAGTAAAAACATCTTTCGAAAATTTAAGTGATAGTATAAAGATATTACTATTAATAAACTCACTTATTATTTAATGTGTATCACTCACTTAGTTAATATTGAAGTGAACCCATTTATCACAAATAATTTATCATTATGTAAACATTTTAGAACCATTCATTCAACACTTAATAAAATTAGTATTTAGATAAACTTTGGGAATGTTTTACAACTAATCAATCCATTGATCACAGTAAAAATAAATAAAAAAATTAAATAAAAAAATATATTTTAACGAAAAATTGGCAGTGTACTATATGTATAAAGTACAAAAAAAATAAATATTTCATACACTATATTCCTTTTTAAGATTTTTTAATTTATTTTAGTCTTGAAATTTCAAAGAAAAAAAAATTAAAATGACGTATCATAAAAAATCATTGAAGTACTACACATACATAATTTAAATTATAATTACATAATTATAATTTTTTATACATAATTTTATAAAAAAAAAATACAGCAATAGTTTCAATTCAAACTGCAATTTTTTTTTATTTAACTAAATTTTAGTAATTATTTTATTTTTATTGATCTATAAAACCAGAGATCATCATTAAATAGTAAAAGTCAAAACATTATGATCAACTTTAAGTGTGATATTAGAATTCACCTATACTTCAAATGCCAATACAAACAAAATGTGATTTTTAACATACCTTATAATACATAAAAAATAATCACAAAGCTATGACATTTAAAGCATACATATACAACCATACAAATACTGCTTAAACTATTTTTAAAAAGATTTCCAGTAACGTAAAATAAAGATATTAAAGTAAGAATAGAGAAAATATTAAAAACTCAAATTGAAGATTTTCAATTGACAATTCCATGGCTTGTCCAATCAAATTTTAAAATTCAATTTTATTTCTTTTCTTATGTAAAATAATAAATATGCTTGAACATTCTCCACGGCAGATGCATCAACTATATTAACTTTAGTATCATTAAACTCAAACCATTCACCTAATTAAAGAAAAATCCATTAGAATTTAATATGCATTACATTTAAAACATGTATGATTGAATATTACCAGTCTTATCATCTAAGCAAAATGCAGTATAATGTCCAGATCCTCCACTGAAAATTATATTTGTAAATAAGACATTAATATATTGTTAAAATATGCCTTAATAATTTAATTTGAATTACCCTTCTCCTTCATGTACAATAACAGCTGACAAATCAAACAAATTAGCATTACATCTTTCACTTTTTGATTGTGTTTCACTATCCAAATAATTAAACATATCTAATGAAGTCAAAGGAAACTTCACAGGTGTATGAACTTTAGTTCGTTGACATTCTTTCCATCTAAACCGTTTCAGTTGGAAAATAAGTACCTAAGCAAATATAAAAATCAAATTATAATAAAAATGATATATAGGTAAATACAGAAATAACTTACATTAGGCAAACGGTGAATCCAAAATCTTTTGGTAGACCGTTGTTCGCTGTCGCACTTATCACAAAAATAGAAATTATTTTCATTTAATTCTTCTACCTCAACATAACGATCTAAACAATCTAAAAAAAATAATTTATATAAATTAAAATAATGATAAAATTCATTTCAATAAACTAGATTATTAACCGAATGTTCCATATCCATTAAAAAATGTTCTCAGGATAGTCAAATGTCCTAGTTTTAAATTAAATGAGAATACAAAATAAGTGAGATGATGGTGGTACAAGTTCGTCCTTCGTCCCTTCGGTCCTCGGACAAGATATTGGTGATGAATGTATTAAGTTTTAAAGAAATGATGACTCATTTCTTTAGTATAAAACGATTCTGAGCAAAGCTTCAGTGTAATATAATATATTATTATTTAAATACTGTTTACGTATTTTACGATTATTTGTATAATTTTTGGTGAGTTATAATAATTTATTAAAGTGTGTATAAAAAAAAATCCTGACTAACGATTTTTGAACTTTTGTTAGGATAATTAGGTAGGTATATCAGTAAGGTCATATTAAATTTTCAGAACTTTTTGTCAAATATTTAAAATTATATTACATAAAAACTTTCAAACAATTTGGTAAATTAAAAGTTCTATATTTAAGTCAAAAGTGCTATAATTGTTCTGAAAATGTTATCCAATATAAAAAAGTATGTATTTGATATTGAATAAAATTTTCAAGTTTCTAGCTTCTATACTTTTCGATTTATTACTAAATACCTAAATTCTGAACAGTGAAAATCTCGTTTACGGCGGATTTTTACCGTTTTTACTCAGTTTTTCGATCGTTATTCTTGATTACTGGAAAAACTATGGAGATTTTGAAAAAATGACCTCTCTAAAGTACCATCTCAGTTTAATTTCGAATCTAAAAAGTGGCTGGACGAAAATTTTGGACAAGGATTTCTATACGAAAAAGTGTTTACAGAAAAAAAAAAAAAGAAAAAAAAAAACATCATTGTAAAACCATAAGATCCTTCGCTTCACCCAGAATCTAAAAAATTATTTACATTCAACATGACAAGGTTTTAATAGTGATCTATTTTTAAATGATATCTCAAAAACTGAATATGAATATGACCCTTATTTTTTAGATTCTGAGTGAAGCAAAGGATCTTATGGTTTTACAATGATGTTTATTTTTTTTTTTTTTTCTGTAAACACTTTTTTGTATAGAAATCCATGTCCAAAAGTTTCGTCCAGCAACTTTTTATATTCGAAATTAAACTGAGATGGTACTTTAGAAAGGTCATTTTTTCAAAATCTCCATAGTTTTTCCAGTAATCAAGAATAACAATCGAAAAACTGAGTAAAAACGGTAAAAATGCGCCGTAAACGAGATTTTCACTGTTCAGATTTTAGGTATTTAGTCATAAATCGAAAAGTATTGAAGCGAGAAACTTGAAAATTTTATCCAATACCAAATACATACTTTTTTATACTGGACAACATTTTCAGAACAATTATAGCACTTTTGACTTAAATATAGAACTGTTAATTTACCAAATTGTTTGAAAGTTTTTATGTAATATAATTTTAAATATTTGACAAAAAGTTCTGAAAATTTAATATGACCTTACTCATATACCTACCTAATTATCCTAACAAAAATTCAAAAATCATTAGTCAGGATTTTTTTTTTATACACACTTTTAATAAATTATTATAACTCACCAAAAATTATACAAATAACCGTAAAATACGTAAACAGTATTTAAATAATAACATATTATATTACACTGAAGCTTTGCTCAGAATCGTTTTATACTAAAGAAATGAGTCATCATTTCTTTAAAACTTAATACATTCATCACCAATATCTTGTCCGAGGACCGAAGGGACGAAGGATGAACTTGTACCACCATCATCTCACTTACCAGCTTTTTATCATTATTATTATTATTTATTTTTTTTTTATACTCAATCAGGGAAAGAAAACTTTTAGAGTATTATTTTTAATGCTTTTGTTTTAGTTTTGCTAAAATAGCTATGAGCTACTAAAGTACACATTTAGGGAAAATTTCAAATTTTTTAACTCATTTTGTATGCACATGCGCAGTCAAAATGTTTTTTTTTTTTTAATAGCAACATTAATTTTTGTCACTAGTAATAGATAGATCATTTTCTAAGTTATTTTGATCCATTAATCATAGTCCTAAACTTAAAGTGACTAAGTTACAGCTTTTAGAAATTTAAAAAAAATTTAATTTTTCAATTTTTCCAAAAACACAACACATTAATTGAATATAAAATCACAAAAAAAAAAAAAAAAAAAAAAAAAAATCACCCAACTAAAATTAAATTAATTGAAATATAAATGGATTAATTAATTTAATATTAACGTAGTACTATGCATTACTATTTTATTATAATTATCAACTACATTATTAACTAATCTAAAAAAAAAATATGCGGTAGATGATATCTTTCAGGATATCGATTTGCATAAACCCTTGCATCTTCCCCAGTGTTTATTACATTCTCTATAAATTAACACAATGTCAACTTTTTCATTATTATTTACCATTTTATAGAAAAAAAAGAAGTAAAAGTGATTTCAAGTGAAAATTTCACAGTATTATCTTAAAAGTTAAAAATGTCTTAACTAGAGTCCGGATTTGTGTGCATTTACATATTTGTTATGAGTTTATGCAGTTTGATGACATTAAGAAATGTGGACGATTTGTGTAAAGGTACGGTTTCCCTGCAGCGTCCAGACGCGGCGTCTGGACGCGGCGTCTGACGCCGAGACCCTAGATTATGTATTTTGTGTATGACTGGTTTCGCTACTCGCGTTTGACGCGACGCGTCAATCGCTTTGACGCGGCGTCCGGCGTCAGTACCGGTCCGGACCAGTGTTGCGTCGTGACGCCCGGCGTCAATATGTCAAAATTTTCATTTTCCTCGACAGAGAACGAGGCTTTAATTAATCTCGTGAAAAATAGATAACGAATAGATTTTTGATAGTAGCCATAAAGACCACAAGGACAATACTATTAGAAATGCTATTTGGAAAAATATATTCGATGAAATTAAAGTACAAATTGTTAAACGGTTATCTTTTTTGTGGAATCAAGTTCATGAGTAACTATAGTTTTCTATTTCTTCATCACGAAGTAATAACTAATAACTAACAAATAATATTGTTATTATTAATAATATTGTTCAAAATTACATTTATATTCATTATGAAAAATGTGAATATTTGAACTTATCAATAATCAAAACTGCGCGTGAAAGAGACAACGGTCGCAGTGGTTATGATTTAATTTTGTAAGATCAATCTAAAAGAGTGGTATAGAATAATAAAATCTATGGTGTCTGACGCTACAGAGAAAACAGGGTAAACGCGGCGTCAGGACGCGGCGTCAAGACGCTGCAGGGAAACCGTACCTTAACAGATAATGCATAGAAAAAAGTTTATTTTGCATATAAATGCATATTTCAGGGATGATAAAATGTTTGTATATTCAAGCATATTTGATACCTATTAAAGTATTAATGATTATAAAACCGTATTTTTTTAATTTCTTTATTTTGTATTTTTATTCAAAAATATTTACTAAAGAAATGGTATAAGAGGATTCAATATGATTTTATTTGTTATATTTATTATTCCTAATTAAAATATTTGTTTTATTTGTTGAATACATTTTTAAATATTTACTATTCCTCAACCAATATTGTTAGTTGATGTCTGCAATCAAAAAATGAAGTTACCTATCTAATTTAGTTGAATTATAATTAATGAAAGAAATTTAAAAAATAACAAAAACATAATTATGTGCATAAAAAATTATGCAAATAAATGCATATATTATATTTTGGGCAAGAATATATTGTTGCATATAATTTAAAAAAATAAGAGCATATAAAGTTCATATTTAAAAGTTTCGAGATGCATAAATGCATACTATATTAGGCTTTTTGAGTGCATACAAATCTGGACTCAAGTCATAACCATCGATACACATACAATACTAAGTGAACATGCATAAGTTCGTTTTTGATAATTTAACAATATCTACTAATTCTGCTATAGTCAAGTACTAATAATAAAATTGGAAATGACTCAAAAACTTGTGTGATACAATAGTAATGCATAGTGCCATAGTACAATGTAATAGTTTATTTAATTAGTAAATTCATTTTTTTAATTAATTTAATTTTAGTTGGGGAATTTTTTTTTTTTTTTTGTATTTTTGTATTAAATTAATGTATATTATGTTTTTGGAAAAATTGAAAAATTAAATTATTTTAAAATTTCAAAAAGCAGTAAATCAGTCAATTTTAGGTTTAAGACCATGGTTAATGAATCAAAATAACTTAGAATAAAATGATCTTAAATAGAATTAATGTTACTATTAAAAAAAAAACCCCCCCTTTTCATATCGCATGCGCATACAAAAAGTGTTAAAAATTTGAAATTTTCCTAAAAATGTGTACTTTAGTAGCTCCTAGCTATTTTAGCAAACAATATTTTAATATAAGATAATCGGGCTGAGATATTTTAGTGGTACATTTAAGACGGTCACAGAGTATAGTAATAAAAATTTATAAATTACCAGTCAATAGTTCAGGTCCATTTTCCACCGTCTCATTTCTAAAATCTAATGAAATATCATAGTACGGATCTCTAGTTCTAGAAACTGTTTTACAATTTAAACAGACCACCTAATTTAAACAAATATTATTGATTATTTCCAATTCGTCATACAATAAATAACTGACTATTCCATATTATTTGTTACAAAAAATGATGAATCACAAAAACAGAATAATAATAAGCCAATTTCTTTGTAACTAACACTTTGAAGATTCAGTATAAACATTGATTTTAAGAATAGATAATACATCTATAGCCTATTCTATAATAAATTGTATAAGCAATAAACAAATAAATATATTCATTTTCTACATCATAAATAAAATTAATTTAATACGTGAAGTTTATTTTTCATTTTATTTCAATGAAGTGAGAAAATGAGTAATATATAATTATAAATTGACAATTCTATAAACATACTATAAAGCTATTCTTTAAAAAAAAAAAAATTAAATTTTTAATCATAAAATTAACAAAAAATGTATAAAATATTGATAAGATATTGATTTTGTTCATATTATTATTTTGTACTTTGGATTATACATTTTAATATATTTATATTAAAAGTTAACAAAAATTCTAAATGGTATTATAAATATAAAATTTTCTTAAGATTATTAAAATTCAATGTAAATAAATAAAATCATCTTAAAATATAATATAGTTAATTTTAAAAGGAATCACCTCACTCGTTAAATATCCTCGGGTCATTATGGATACTATTGTTTCCATATGTTTAGAATTAGAATCAGGAACAATTCCATCCTCTAGCATAAGCCTATACTTTTCCTCTTTAAGCTCATCGTGTGCATTGTTCAATAGAAAATTCAAAAACTCATGCGCGTCATGTTGGTGAAAACCTCTAAATATTCATTAAAATTTTAATACAATAATATTTATTAAAAAGTAACATTAAATATCTACCAAACATATGTTCTATCTTTAGTTAGAATATAGCACAACAATATTAACTGTTTGCACAAATCATAATTCATTTTGCTATTGTACATGTTATTATTTAAATAATTGTATCAGCCTCAAAAGAAAAATACAATTAAGCTCCAAATATGATATATGTTTTAGAATAAATGTACGTATATAATAAATGTACAGTATATTCAATCTATAACTTTGCTTGTTGGAGTATTTCAAATTTATACCAGTACCTAAATTATGCTTTAACAAAAATGAAAAATTGTAATACCTAAAATAGTATGATTAACCATGAAGTCTGATACATGTTTTCAAAAATTTTTATAGTATATAATAATAATCCAATTTTAACAATATAAGTATAAAGTGAAAGTTTAAAAATTTGATTTCTACAAGAATATATTATACATCAATAATTTATGAAATAAGAAAAAGGTCTTGAAGATAAAATGATGTTTTCATATATTTCATATTCAAATAGTTTTTATATGGTAACAAATAGAGCTCAGATTTATATGCAAATGCATATTTCTATGTATACTACTTATAGTAATTCTAATCAAAATCCTGAAATTGTCACTGCTCATACATTCAAAAAGTAAATTTTTGTTAGCATATTTTTGGGTAAATGCTTAAAATATCCATATTTATAAATAGTTAAAGATAACTTGCATACATTTAATAACATAATTTTAATTTAGGTATTTTGAGATATTGTGACTAAAAAAATAATTAGATATTTATTACTTGGAGTCATTATTAACGGAATTAGAAAGGTAATTTTAAATACATTAGACCATTTTAATTTAAAATTTAAAGTGTTCAGGAAATTTGTTTATAGATGCTGCTAAACTATAAACATAAATTACTAAAATTAACTATAAACAGTTAAACTCTAGATTTAATAACAATAACAATAACAATATTGCCATGTGAAATTAAGATGATGTGAATGGTTATACTTATAACTAACAAACCACATACATTGATTTTTCACTATTTATTATGAATCTACATTGCTGGTAATATCATCATTAGAGTGGAAAGGTCAATATTAAAATTATTACAGACAAAAATGCGACACTTTTTATCACATCTAATAACTATTTGTATTACGGCTAATCATTTCTACGACCGAAAATATTTGAGTGAAAATACTTGAATAGAAAAATATAAGTAACTAGTATATTAGTGAGAAATCAACTTACTATATGCATTGAGAAAAGGAAATGAATTACTACTTCAAAAATTAATTTCAACATTGGTAAATACATATGAATTTATATTTTAACTTTTACAATTAATAATTTCTTAAATTACTTGTAATAACATGTACATGGCATTGATTATAAAGCACATAACTAAGGTAAGTCCCTTTTTGATCCTTGGATGAACATTTAACATATTAATAAATACCCTTTTTTAGTTATTAATATTCAGTATTTCTTTTGGGACATTATGAAATTTAAATAAACTTTCAAAATTAAACCTAGTTAAATTTTAATATTTAATTTATTTACCATATTTTTGTCATCAGATTAACTCAAATGTGATATTTTCTGTAAATTAATTAGGTTTTTGATTATTTAAAAAAAATCTTAATAACTATGAAACAAATTGTAGCTATTTTATATCTACAAAATTCCAAATTGGTGTTCCCATTGAAAACAGTTCAATTTTTCAATAAATATGGAGACAAAATAAATTATAATTATGAAAATTACAAACATTGTATATCTATATATTTACTGCTTTCACATACAACAAGCAATTTAATTTAATTTACAACTTTAAGAGATATGAAATGTTATGTTACTTAAAAAAAAAAACGCTGTAGAAATCTTTTAAATATAAGTTTACACATTTTTTGGCTAAATATTTCTGTGGAATCAAAAAAATATTTTATTTCATCTATATGTTGCTGAAACTTTGCTTCCTGAACGAGAGTCATAACATACATGTCCGACAAAAACAACAGGATCTACAGTGATAATACAATGATTACCTTTTTTTAAGATTAGCGTGTCTTGTCAATCAACATGAGACAAGACTGGATCTACACACCAATACAAATATTACTAAACAACTTACATTAGATGCATTACATACCATAAACCACTTAATCCAAAATTCAAAATCTATAACCAGAGCCACTCCATAAAGAGAGAAAATTGTAAGAGTTTTATCAAAATATATAGCAAAGTATTTATATATACTTTTCGTTATATGTTTTAATATATTTTTATTATTTTAATGAGAAATACTTAGTGTTTTAACAGCAATGAATTTTAATTAACTTACTTGTAGCGAGGTTTAACTCTACAAACAAGTGCATTGAGAGCAGCTGGTGAAATGGCATCTCGAAATTTATGACCCACAGGTTTTTTCCAATCAAATATCGAAATCAAAAGTTTCCATAATTCTCCAGTTATCTGAGATCTAGCATTCCTTGAATCTAAACTAAAATCATTGGACTGTGGTGGTGGCTTAGCTGTTGGTTCATGCAATTTGGCCACTTTCACACAATATATTAATGGCCTTATATGACTAAAAAAATACATACAATTTATTAAAATAAGAAAGATGAGTAGTTTAAGTAATATTTATTTAAAATAAAAATTAAATGACAGATTTAACTATATGTCTATACAACTTTTTATAACTTTAAACCAACAATCTAGGTAATATAAATTGTTTCCATTTTTCATACCTATCAAACAAGGAAAACATCTACTTCATACAAATATATTACTTTTTTTATTTTTAAATATTAACAAATTAAAATTTATTTAAAAAAAATGTTAATTCTAAAATTTGTTTAACATGTTTATTTTAAAATTGATAATGAATTGATAACATTACATAGTAGGAGTCATTTCATTATTATATTAAATTAAATAATAATCAAACTCAATGGGTTTAATGTTTTTGAATAAAATATATAACATAAGTACAAAGTTGTATAAATTGAACTTTTACAAATAAATATTATAAAAATAGTTATGAGTGATATTTAACTATTTCATACATAACTTGTTCAAAAACAAGAATAATTTTCTATATAGAACATCTTAAAAATTGTTACTACTCAGTACTCACTAAAAATATGAAATTAAGTATTATTAAAAAAATTAAATAATTATTTTCAACTCACAAAAAAACCCATTTTTGTACCTCAATATAATACATAATCTAATAAATAAATAGTCTTGTGATATGGATATAACTATTAGATTGAGATTATAAGAAAATTAAAGATATATTCGAATCAAAACCTACATTGCTACATCATTTAGAAGTAGTTTGAAAAATAATTAATATGACAATTTAACTAATTACAAAACAAATAACAATCGATTCCAGTAGGTATTTCTCCCCAACTAAAATCTTGGTTTTGCTAATATGTATTATAGTCAATACAAATTCAAATTTTAATTTAATTCAAACACAAGTTTTTTTTTTTTTTTAACAAGAGACAATCTTAGAGTAAATGCATTATCAATATATCTCTTACAACTATTAAAACTAAATTAAGTTTTAAATATAAAAATATATTTGTAAAATAATGACTTAACTTATCTTATTAAATTACCTTAGTAAATTAAGTTATTAAATAAGTGCATTAAAAACAAAAATAAATAAAAACTGAAATTGACTTTATTAATATTAGTAATGATATTAATACATTTAGTTAAACGATTTTAGGTAAAGCTTCAGTATAAAAAACCATTAATATACATCTAACCGTTTTCAGTTTAATTGTCGATATGCATTTTAGATCAAACCTATTTTAAGTTTTATAGTTGGACAAATGAGAAATTCTTTTTAACCAAGATTCAAAATATGTTGTTCTATCTGTGTTCTAAGTTTCATAATGATTGGACGGACCAATTTTTTTTAATAAACATTGAAAGGTGAAAATTAATAAGAAAAGTAGGCAATTCTGCGAAAATTGTATATAATTAAGCTTATAAAAAAAATCCCCACAATTTTTTAAATTTTTCCACTATTGTTAGTTAAGAATATGAATATGGTCATATTCAATTTTTGGAACTTACTGTCAAATACTAAAAATGTTATAAGAGATCAATTTAAAAAAAAAAAAACAAATATTTTCAAAGCCCTATTTTTGGCCTAAAAGTTGTCAAATCTTTTTGGAACTTTTGTAAAAGAATATGTCATTTATAAAAGGTGAAATTTCAAGCGTCTAGTAATATTTCTAAGTTATGACTATACAACAAAAATTGATTAAGTAAAAGAGTTGTCTTCAGCAAATTTTAACGTTTTAACCTGGTTTTTCAGTAATTTTTCCGCGCACTTGGAAAAACTATTGAGAAGAGAGAAAATTGAACCCTCAAAATACCAATTAGATGAAATTTCTGATTTACATAGTTTCTGAATGGATCTTTTGAACTAAGTTAAGAGTACAAAAATTTACTCCAAAATAAAAAGAGAAAAAATAAACCAATACATTCTTACTTTGTAACAGAAAACCTTTACTCAAAAACTTCATTTACGTCAATAGTACATTCTATTTTACAACTTAAACAGTAGGTAGCAATAATATCTAATGGTTGAATGGGGCCATCAAAATTATTTACAAAAATGTATCATTCAAAAAACATACCCATGTAAAATGAGAAATGATTCAAATCGCTCCAAAGGACACAATCTTATCAAGCATAAACTGTTTTTTTTTCAAATATTATTACTTAATTTAATCAACTACTTGATAAAAATGGTTTCACTATTATACAACATGAACCACCATAATGTATCATATTGATCTACTAAGTCTTAAGCAATTAATTATTTATCTCCAACACTAAAATCGAATTTTAATATTTTTATAAATTTATTTTGGTTAATTGATATTCAATAATTACAAAAATTCACTATATTTTCATATAATTCTCAGAAAAATAAATGCCTTAAATTTAGGTACATTTAATTAATTTACTAATAGTAATTAAAAAAATATTTTGTAATGTAATAGGCAATCATCCTAAATAAATGCATAAGCTACCGCTGCATTTAAGATATGTTTACGTTAATTTTAAACTTAAAATTTAATAATAAATATAATTCATACCTTAGAACCTGATAAACAACGTTCATAAAACAGTTGTTACCAGTGTTCAACAAGCCAACTTTTTTATAAGTTCTAGGACCTCGTTTGAAAGTGGGTTTTTTTGGTTTCACTGGTTTGAGTGCTTTTTTTGGAACAACTAAGTCAAATGACTGCTGTGGTAAATCATCTTTATTTGAAGTATTACCTTGAAGATCTTGTTGGCTATATATTCAAAAATACATTTGATATTAATATAGAAAGTTTGTCAAAACACGGTTTTAATACACTAATCATATTTAATCAAAATTTTTTTTGTAAAATCAAATTAAACAGTTTGTAATACCAATGTTTATAGTAAACAAAATATGTTTTAACTATAACACTCAACACTTAATAAACATATTTACCTATTTGATTGCGCAACTGCACTCACAAAAGAATTAGTTTCATTATTAACTGAAATAATGATTTTATTATTACTAGAACCTTGTTTAAAAGAAGTCTTTTTTGATTTAATAGTCTTACGACCTCCTCTTCGTCTAAATAAAGAGAGTACATTAATTCATCAATTGACTTAACTTTGTATATTTATATAATAATTACCGTTTATTTACTATCTTTTTGGGAGCAACTGTACTTGGTTTTCGATTATATAGAATAAACTGTCGAAGACGATTCAATTCATCATCATGAGTTTTGGGTTCTACTTCAGAATCACATTTGAAACTTAAAAAATAAAAACAAATCAAAACTATGAAATCAATAATACTTAAGGAGTCCAGTAAATTATTAATAGTAAATTGTTCTATAATTTCAAAACAATAAACAAATATTTTTGAACTTTGTATTTCAAGCAATATACATTTTTTATTTGAAATATATCTTTTAACTATGGTATAATAAACTGTTTGAAAACTAACCAAAATATAGCAGCAGACTCAACATTTAAAAATATGCAATGATTATTGTGGAATTCATAATGTGCAGTACTATGCCCTAGAGCATAACGGCCACAAAGAATTTGTCTGCATTCCATACAAATCCATAATTGATCAACTCGTAAACAAACTGTAAAAAATAATGAAATACATTTAGAATGATTTAACACTATGTATAAATTATTCAAAAATACATTTTATTTTTTTTTTTATAATAGAATATAATACAAAATTATTTTTCTATCAAATATGATACATCCTAAATAAATCAATTTATACACACACCACACACATGTATATATATATTTTTTTAACATGCTAAAAAACATACGCTAAAAAACTAATTATATTAAATTTAGACACATTCTCGGAGACATAATTATTTACACAAATTGTATAAAAAAGTTTAAGATATAAACTTGATGATGAAATTTCAATGAAAAACATTTTTTAATTGTTCTTCTTTTAGTTTATATGCTTTTGTTCGAATTTTGAAGAAATAAATAGTATTATTAATGCTCAATGAAGTATAAGATAAGTAATCAGTGATATTTTTATTTTTTGAATACTATCCAAAAATTATTACCAACTTGATACACATTCTATGATGTTACAAATATTTTTTTAAATTAAAAATTGTGTTCAAAAATCAAAATAATATGATGAAAAGAAATTATATTTTAGTTTTACTAAACGGTAAAATTTTAAATATCACTTAGTTTTTTAGTTAAACACCTATGAACATATCTATAACATCATGAGTGATAGTTTTTACTAAGTTGACTTAAATGGTCTAATTATATTATGATACCATGACAAAATAATCAATTGATAACCATCATCCCTAAATGATTTACAAATTAAAATCCAATAAATAAATGTATTATAGTAAGATATTGATAGTGAAGTTCTCTAATTTGAAAGCAATAATAAATCATGTCATTTATAAAATTACTAAGTGGAGCTCAATAAACAATTTATTACGAGTTAATTTTTGTAAAATGTAAAATCTTATAATAAATAATTGGTGAAAATGTTCAAAATTTAGCAAAATCATTTTAGAAATTAAAGTGAATTAAATTATAAGAGGAAAATATCAATTTTGCTTAATAAAGACAATTCAAGCCTTGAAAAAAATTAACGACTGATATTTTAAGAAAATTATTCAAATGCAGCAAGTAAACAGTGGAACATACAAGTGAGCTCGTTACAGCTCATAATATTTTCAAATTTATAGAATTATTTTTACATATTTTATGAATAACAACAAAAATAAATCTACGTCCAACATAGAGGATGAAATTAATTAAAATTTGAATTAAAATTAAAAATCAAATGTTTTAAAACTAACTTTGGAATAAATATAATTGATATTCTCAAGTCTTTAATGAAGTTCTATTTTCCTTAAAACTACCCAATTTAAAAATATATTCATCACTGTAATTCAGATTTAACTTTAATGACACTTTAGATAGTAAGAAATAATATTATGCTTTTGTATAATATTATATCAATTTAATAATAATTTATTATATATAGTAGGCTAAAAAGATAGATTAAAATGACTAAATAATATAAATTTAATTCTAGTTTGTTATAATATAATTTATGTTAAATAGAATCATCACATTAAGTATGAACTTAACAATTGTTTTATTGAATGAATCTAAGATTACAATTATTGTAACTACTCATTTAGTTTATTTTAACAATCTTCTCTCTTCTCATTTCTCATTTTCTTTTCTCTTCTCAAAACTAATTTATCAGTTTGATACATTATCTCTGATCTAATACTAGTTTTAAAATATTTTTCTTTTACTTTTGATATTTCTTTCCATCATATAACATACATCTTCCTCCATTATATAGCCTAAACTCACTTACATTTTTTAATCTAATTAATTAATTGTTTTGCAAGTATAGCTAAATAACATTATCTTTCACTTAAATTAGAATCAAAATAATCTGTTTCAAACCATTTATTCTTTATTAATTTATGATCTCAGCTTATCATTCCTCTATACTAAAATTACATCATTTATAAATATAACCTTCTGTTCTCTCTCTCTCTCTCTCTCTCTCTCTCTCTCTCTCTCTCTCTCTCTCTCTCTCTCTCTCTCTCTCTCTCTCTCTCTCTCTCTCTCTCTCTCTCTCTCTCTCTCTCTCTCTCTCTCTCTCTCTCTCTCTCTCTCTCTCTCTCTCACACACACACACACACACACACACACACACACACACACACACACACACACACACACACACACACACACACACACACACACACACACACACACACACACACACACACACTTGAGTATTTTTTTAATTTTGAAAGGCGGATTAAATGAGATTTTTAGAAGTTTTATTTTATTTTTTATTTTTACAAATACTTTTTATGGTGAAATTTGTACATTGAAACTTGATCTACGAAACTTACTGAATTTTTAATTAAACTGTTCTGAAATATTGATAGATGATTCCTGTACTAAAATAATATACATTATACAAATTGTATACAAATTTTAAACCATGGTATATTAATGATTTTTTTGTACACTTATATTGGTATACTTAAGGTAGAAATCACAGTAGTTGTACGCCATTGGTTAACATGTCTCATTGGATAACATGAACAAACAATATTTTAACTTTTAACTGAATTTTCTAATATCTATACAAATAAATAAATAATAGATATTTATAAATAATAAAATAACAAAAAATAGACATATACTACACTTGTAGGACGAGATAATGGTGATGAATGTAAAGAACTTTAGATGAGCTACTTTTACAATTAGTATAGTATTTTTTATTTTAAATATGAAATGAATGATAAATCATTGTTTTCAGAAAACAATTTTTAGCAAAATAAAATAATTTATTTTAGTATCAACTAGTAAAATGTTTGAAAAAAATTAAAACCCTTATGATAAAAATGTTTGATACAAAAACAATTGATGTAATTTTCAAGTTTAAGTTAAAAAATAATAGTGTAAAAAAAAAAAAATTATGTTGATTTAACAATATTTATCAAAACGCTCCATTTTACTGTATTTACACATCTTACCTTATATAAAAAAAAAATAATGCATCTATCCGGACGTAATTTCATGTAAATAATAATTTATTGAGTTTATCTTAATGAAACTTGAACCATAGATATTATCTATCAATCTATGTTTTATTTACTACATGTGGCAAATATATAGGTCAAAGAAAATGTATACCAGATTAAAATTCTACATTTTAAGAAAAATATTGCTTATTATTTAGGTGTGATCAATGATTTTCATCAATGTTTTCAGTATTGTTAGTTGAGCATATGAATAAGATGATATTAAATTTTTAGATGTATCAAATATATAAAAATTTTGATCAGATAAAAACTTCCAAAAAACAAGATATCTTCAATAATTCACAAGTTTTAGATATAGCCCGAAAATGGTATAATGTTTTTAAATCTTTTGTCAAGTCTGTACAAGAATAATGTTGATATTTGGTGAAAAATTTCAAGTGTCTGCCACTATTATTTTTGAATTTATGGCTTAATATCAAAAACACATTTTATGAAAATCTTTACACTAAATTTTACTGTTTCTTTTAAATTTATAGGTAGTTAATAAACTAAATAATAAACAAAAGTTATAAAACTATTGAGAATAGAGAAAAATGGCTTCTTTAGAGTTTAAACTAGATGAAATTTCTGATCTATAGAATTGAAGGATTAAACTTTTGAACAATTATTTCAACCGGAAAAATAGAATTATACATAAAAAAAAAAACATAAAAGTAAAAACTAATACATTTTTCGTTCGAGTTTAAAAAAATTTAGCAAATGTTGAGTACAACATAAGATAATAGAACAAAATTGGTTCATAAGTCGTATATATATTAATGTGAAATATTATTTTAAACTTAATTTGTAACACATATTAACGGTATTTTAAATATTTTTTGAACTTTATTTAAAATATAAACATATTAAGTGCAACTACACACATTTGAATTATACATTTTTGATTCTGAATGAAGCAAAGAATCCTATGGAAAATTTGTCATAAATGGCATTTTCATTTAATCGACTTTAGTAATTTTATCATTTTTGTTAGTTGCTAGAAACTTGAAATTTTTACCATATTAATTTAACTACATATTACTACATGCTTTGAAAAAATTAAAAAAATATTTGACATTTTTTGGATTTAAAATAGAACTTTGAAAATACTTTGTTTTGTAAAAGATTACTCCTAATAAACTTTTAAATATTTGACAAACATTTTTGAAAATTAAATATGACAACTCATAAACTTCTCTCACAATTCAGAAAAAATTTCAAAAATCATGACTAAGAATTTTTTTTTTTCATGAGCGTTAAAGTAAATTATTACACGATTATTACGTAATAAACTGTTTTTACATCAATTTTCAACATAAACAATTTATTTGAAGAAATTGGTCAATCCTTAAATAATGAAACTTCGAATACAGATAGAAAAAAAGAGTTTTGAATTTTTTATATAAAAAAAGTTTTTAAAAAACAAAAAACTTAAGAAAATTTTGAAAAAAAAACCTTCTGAAAATTAGTAGAAAATTGATGAAGTATATGAGTATATAATGGTATATTTTCAATACTTGATGAAAACTTCTGAAAATTTAATATGACCTTATTCAAATACTGCACTAACAATACTGAAAAAATTTCAAAAATCATGACAAAAGATATTTTTTTAAGTGTTTAAGTAAATTATTTTACGATTATTACGTTATAAACTGTTTTTACATAAATTTTCAATTTTGAATATTTATTAGAAGAAATTAGTCAATCAAAACGGTTTATTTAAGTTCAAAAGTTTTACTCAGAACCGTTTAACTAAAGAAATGTTCTATCATTTCTTTAAAATTAAATACATCCATATCTAGTAAGTTGTCTGAAGAGCAAAGAATATCCCATGGGGAAAAGTACGTACTTTATTTTTACAACTTATATCAATGGTTTTCAACCTGTGCGTCGCAGCTCCCAGAGGCTGGTTTTATCAAGGGAGCAGCGTTCGCAATAGAAACTAAAAATAAAATAAAATAAAATTTCAGCGCACCAATACAATACGTGTGTGTGAGTCAGATCGGCCGTCGATAACTGTGTTTGCGATGTCGGGTAATAGCATACTTAAATTACTAATTACAATTAGGTAGGTACTAATGATTTGCCTCTAATCTAATCTATTCAGTTGTAACTTGTAAAACGCACACCGATGTCTGCATTGTATCAGTGTGTTACTATGTTATAATATACGTACATGGTACATTGACCAATATTTATTATGATCATTTTTTGTTCTGTGTTATTTGTTGTTTTTTTTCTGTAATAATAATTGTTATAACTATGGATAAATTTTTAAATTCTGGTATAAAACGTGATTGTTCAAAAGCAATTTCAAATATTGAAAAGAAACAAAAATTCAGAAAATATGTCGATAATTATTTGAATTTTGGGAAACGCTGCATTATCATACTGTGTTCTGTTCTGATCTTTCTAATATTTACAATATTGTGCCAGTACGACATGTAGAACTCATAAGTTTACTTGTAAAATCAATAGCCCTAACCTAACCTATGTTAAGTAGTACTTATGAATGTGTTCAACTACTTTCATTAATGAACAGTAATAAATCACCCGTCAGATCCATATTAACCGACACATATCTAAATGTCGTGTTAAAAGTGGCTTAATATATATGAAAATATAATAATATTTATGCCGAAATTGAAAAGTTGGCGGGGTAAAAGAGATGTCGAATATCGTCCAAAAAATTTTTATTAATATGCATATTTTTTGCAGTTTAAAATAACACCTATCTTATAAATAACGAATATGATTTATTTAAATGTTTATTTTTTAAACTTTTTTTCAATTTAATTGTATCTAGGTACTTTATTTGTTAACGTAAAGAATAGAAATTGAAAAATTAGTGTAAAATATTTATTTATTTATTTTTTTGTTAAATTATTATGTGCGGCCCGCATAGTAAACTTTTCTATATATTTGGCCCACTTGATACTTTGAGTTTGACACGCCTGGCGTAGAACATACCAAGTGTGTTATTTGTTTGAAAGTAATGGCTGTAGAAAGTATGCTTCCAAATAAAATGAAACGCCATTTGGAGACAATTCATGGAAATTTGGTGAACAAACCACGTGACTATTTCGTATCAAAGTTAAAAGCTATGGTTCAACAAAAACATATTTTGAAATCAAGAAATTTACATAACGGATTCCCAAGAGACGACATCAATTCCTGAAGAGGTTGCCGAAAAAATTGGAACATACTTTCACGAAAATTTTTCCAATAAAATGTATAAACAAGACTTTATAAACAAAATTAAAACTCCAACAGAAAATATACCAATAAACTCAACAATAAACCATAATTATAGCGAAAAAATCGACCTAAATTCAGACACAACACTCGATGAAATTGAAAATGCACTCAAAAAATGTCAAAGCAAAAGCCCCGGCCCTGACACATCCCATATTGTTTTATTACAAATCTAGACGAAGTAGCAAAAAAATTTCTTTTAAAAGTTTACAATAATATATGGCACTATGAAACTATACCCAAGGAATGGAAAAAAGGAATAATAATCCCAACACTTTTTTTTTTTTAGCTTCTAGTATCAAGTATCAACTATTACAGCTCAACAATTATATTATATATCACACAGTTAAAATAACAATATTGAGTATATAGAATATAAGAAAAAGAAAAAAACAAAAATATAATAATAGTAATAAGATTAATATAACGATAAGGACATATAGATTACGTAAATAATATTTTGAATGCAATTGTTGGTAATTGGTTGTGATAACTTATGGGGAATCCGCTGTGAGTTTGTTTATTAGGACGGTGAGAAAGGAAAGTAGAGGGTTTAATAAGATTTTTATTTCTGTCAGAAATGTAGATATAGTATCAGAAATAGTGTGTGTTGATTGCTCTGAAGTTATGTAGGCATAAGTTGGACCCACTTTGGTGTTGTTGCCATGATGATGAGTACGAGCTTCTTGCCTTTGAAGTTCTGGCATTTTTGGTTTTTTTTTACTTGATGAGATTAATTTCTTGCGAACTGGGTATCCTTTGTATGAGGCTGTGTGATAACTAAAACACAGATCATTTGGCCGGGAGTGACCGGTCTTTGGTGCAGTCCGCTGTGAGATGGTCATCACCACATTTGACGAATCTAGGTGAGTGACAACAGTAATTGCGGGTATGACCATAAGCTTGACATTTAAAACACTGAGGTCGTTTTTTAGGGTCCTTAATTTTAGCGTGTGGTTTTTTGATGACTACAATGGAACGGAAGGCATGAAATTCCGCGCTAGTGCTTATTAGATACTTCGAGATGGTGGTGAAGTCAGGGTAACTGTTGACCCGAATTATTAAATAAGATGGTGTGGACTTACACGAAAAATCATTAATACCCGTGAGGTCTATTCATTTTTTATGAAACTCAGAAAATTTTCTGATGTTCTTTACTTAAATCGCCGGCATATGAATGGACTTCGGTACGTTTTTATTTTATAGGTGTTAATTGCTCACGCTCTGTAGCATCGGAGTTAGATGTAAATACGTCCGATACCAGATCATTATCGACCGTTGATAAAACAGCGAATCGATTTTGGCGAGGTGAAAAATTTGGTTTTTTCTCATACTTGGGAGAGCTGGAGTGCGAAGACAAGTGTCGTTTAGAATTCGTTGCCGGTGTGATTGAAGCGATGCCATGTGAAACGGTTTGCGACGCCACACACCCATTAAATATGTGTTGCGTAATAACGATCGAACTACAGTCACGATCAGTAACTACGTTGCCGATACAAACTACGGAGCGCGATAAGGTACGTGCTTTCAGTCGAAACCGAACCGAACTGATCCCTATACTTAAACCCGGGAAAAATAAACATTCCACTAACGGATATAGATCTATAACACTCTTTAATACAATGTCTAAAATTATGGAAAAAATCATTCATAAAAGACTAATATGGTTCCTGGAAAAAAATAAAATCCTCTTCAAAGAACAAAGTGGTTTTACGACATGCCAGATCAACAATAGACAACCTAATAACAATTAAATCTGAAATTGAAAATTCATTTGAACATAAACAAATACTCGGAATAGTCAGTTTAGACATATCTAAAGCTTATGATACAGTAATACAGTATACAGGCATAGAATATTAATTATACTAAGTAAAATCTTAGCAAATGGTAATATGCTCAAATATATAACAAACTTCATAGAAAGAAATTTCCTGATAAAAATATCTAACACACTATCTTAAATCTTCAGACAAGAAAATAGTATCCTGCAAGAATCATCACTTGCAGACACTTTATTTCTTCTAGCTAATCGACGACATGGTAGAAACAATAAAAGCTCCTGTTAGAGCCAACTTATTTGCTGATGACTTCGACATATTCTGTAGAATCAGCAACCTGAAAACAGTTCAAGAGTTTCTTCAAAAAAGTGCAAACAGCCCAACTGATTGGTCAAAACAAACTCGCTTCTTACTCTCCAACCTCAAATCCCAAAGCATTTTCACAAAAAAAAAAAAAAAAAATAGAATCCTTCAAAATAACATTAGATGATCAGGATATACCAAATAATGACAAAATAAAAATATTAGGAATAAAATTTGACTACAAACTAAATCGGTTACCCCATCTAAAAAATATACGTGATTCAACATCGCAAAAACTCAATTTAATTAAAACCCTATCTCACACATCATGGGGCGGAGACAGTCCAACTCTTCTAATGATATATAACGCATTAATCAGATCCAAAATAGATTATGGCACTATACTATTCAAAATGCAAGCATTAATCACCTAAATATCGTCCAAACTAAATACTGCCATAAGACTATCTATTGGAGGGTTAAAATCCAGTCCAATCGAAAGCATCAGAAACATTGTAAATTAATTCTCACCTGACCTCAGAAGAGAAAAACGTCTTCTATATTGTGCCAGAACCAAAAAAAACACAGTCAAATAATCCAGCTAATAAAGCTATTAACACATATATACAAGAGGCAGAAAAAGAAAAAATATTATAATTAACAATGCCATTTTTATACACAAATTTACTTAAAAACATCTATAAGAACATCCAAACAGTGAACATGTATACACTGATGCCTCCAAAACCAATAACGGGGTAGGACTGGCGATTAGGATAAATAATCAAACAATAGCATACAAACTCCCCACCGAAGCTTCAATAATCACAGCCGAAGCTATAGGCTATGGCTATATACAAAGCAGTTAAATATATTCACACAGAATATTCTAACACCAAAACAAAATTTATAATACTTAGTGACTCGCTCAGCAACTTAAGTGCCATTACAAATAGACATAAGACAACTGATATTACAAAGCTAATTCAAGAAGAAACCTTTCTAGCAGGTAAAAAAGGAAAAGAAATTATATTCACCTGGATCCCCGAACACATAGGCATTCCAGGAAATGAAAGAGCGGACCACGAAGCATTCAAGGCAATAGCATCTATAACACTTCCAACCATAAAAAACACCACATATTTGAAGAACGAAAAAAATCTCCACACAAATAACAAATGGTATTCCCACTGAAGAAATTTCTACACCAAACTCAACAAAATTGAAACAACACCTACCTATGGCCAAATCTGGAACTAAATAAAAAAGATGAAACTGTAATCAATCGACTTCGAATTGGACATACCAACCTCACCCACAGTTTCCTGATGAACAAAGACCACAGAATAGAAAAGACGAACCCCCACTATGCGACTCATGTGGTGTTGCATTAACAGTAAACCATATCATCATCGAATGTCAAAAATACCAACATTTCCGCAACCAATTTCACATCTCCGAACAAATCTGCCAAGCTCTAGGAACCAACCAACTTGATGTAAGAAACCTAATATTATCTCTTAAAAAATATCAATTATATTATTTAATAAAGTATCAATAATTTGTTAAAAATATTAAAATGTAAATACCATTAATGTACATACTAATGGCCTAGCTGTCAATGTATTTTTGATCAGTAATAAAAAAAAACATACTTTTACAAATCAAGCTACAATTCCTTCTAAAGCACTACTTTCTTCCTATGAAGTAGCTTGGCAAATAGCAACGAGTAAAAAACCTCATACTATCGCAGAAAATCTAATTTTACTAGCTGCTAAGGATATGGTGTTCATTATGATTGGGGATGTTGCTGCTCAACAACTTCAAAATGTGCCATTTTCAGATAATACTATTAGTTGTAGAATACAAGATATGGCTGAAGACATCAATGATCAAATAATTGAAAAACTAAAAGGAAATGACTTTGCCATTCAACTGGATGAAGCAACTGACAGCCATAATGATGCCCATCAATCACACTGATTATATATCAAAATATACTGATTTCAATAAAAAGTTGTTGTGTTACTAATTATACATAATACCGAAAAATAAACCTGTATTCCCTACCAGTTCTTTTTTTTAACTAATAAATACGTAAAAACTAAGCCAATGATATCTCTAGTACATACTTCATATTAAACAAATTTTTTCTGAAAATGGAATAAATACTCATGAAATAACAACATTTACCCATAAAACTATTAGAATATTAAAAAATGTATTAATAAATGTATACTTAATTGCTTTTCAATGTTAAAATCATGGACATAGTATTGAAGAACTATATCGCTTCGCCCGCCATAGAGAAGAATATTATCAGTATAAAATTATAAATATTTATAATGATAAATTATTATTATTAAAAAGAAAAACAATTAAGTGTGAAGCTCGTTGTTCTTAATATCAATTATGATTATTAAATAGTATTTTAAAAAATCTTAAAATTTGAGTGCTTATTTATTTATTTATTTATTTATGATAAGCGGGTAATAACCCTTTTGTGTGAACAGTATCAGGTTTACATTTTTAAGTATTAAGAGTAAGAACAAAAATAAAAGCAAGACAAAAAATAATGAAAATACAGTTTCAAAATAATAATAATTAGACTGTGGTAATGGATAATGATAATACAAAACAGCAATACATTAATAATTACATAATAACAATAATTAATTTACAATTAAATTTAAATCTAAATATACATTTCTATTAAAAACAGTACGTGACATAAGAAAAAATCTACATGTTCAGTAATAAGATTAGCTAGTTTTAATGCTCTGGGGAAGAAAGAAAAGGAGCTATAATTATTTTTGTAGAATGGTACATGAAATAGGTTTGAATTTCATAAACGATGGTTTGTTATATTAAACTCTATCATAGAGAGAAATTCTGGGGGGAAAATATGACCATTTAACAAATCATAAACAAACATAATATCTGCAACTTTTCTTCTTGCCTCTAAAGATATAAAGCCTAATTCAGTTAATCGTATATTACGCGAGTTATTTGAAATAAATGGAACTTTTATTTTATAACTCAATAATTTTAAAAATGTATGTTAGACATTTTCAATAAGACCAATAAAAGTGATGTAATTAGGTGACCAGGCTGTCGAACCAAATTCAAGGTGTGATCTAACAAGCGCAAAAAATAAAGTTTTCAATGGCCTTAATATTTTTAAAGTTGACTGTATTTCGGTTGATGAAACCAAGCATTTTAAAGGCTTTTTTAGTAATAGTATTAATATGAGAAGTGAAAGAGAAATTGCAATCAAAAATAATCCCTAGGTCTCTGATTGAGGTTACTCTTGTGACAGAACAATTATCAATTTTGTATTTAAAGCTAATGGGATTATCTGCGCATGAAAAAGTGATAACATTACATTTATTGATATTAATTGATAAGCTATTTTGACGACTTCAAGTTACAAATTTATTCAAGTTATTTTGTAATTTTATTGCATCTGATAGAGAATAAATCGTAGAAAAAATGTTTGCGTCATCAGAAAATAACAGTATATTGACCGTGCTATCGAAAATTGAGGGTGAATCATTGACAAATATAATGAATAAAAGAGGACCTAAATGGGAACACCCTGTGGTACACCAGGCTTGAGTACGATTTATTAAATAGGACCATAACCAATTAAAAAAATTTCCATAGATTCCAAATGTAGATATTTTTTTAATAAGTAAGTGATGTTGGACCTTATCAAAAGCTTTTTGAAAGTCAGTGTATATAGAATCTATTTGAACATGATCGTTTAAGGCTTTTAGTATTTTAGATTGGTAAAGTAAAATATTTGTGGAGATTGACATTTTTGGTCTAAACCCATGTTGGTTTTTACATATGAGAGGAGAAACAATTATGGATAATTTTTTAGTTATTATTGCTTCGAATATTTTTGGAATAAAAGATAGTTTAGAAATTGGTCTATAATTAGTAATATTATGTTTATCTCCTGTCTTATGAATCGGAGTCACAAACGATTTCTTCTAACAATCCGGAAAATAGCCCAGGTTCAATGATTTATTGAAAATAAAATGTAGTGGTTTTACAAGTACAGTACAATAGTGTTTTAAAAACACTGATGGTATACCATCGGGTCCTGCCCCTGCATGTGGATCTAAAGAGAATAAATAATCATAGATTTCATCAGGATTAATAGCCCATGAACTTAAATTAATATGATTATTATTTAAAGAAATAGTGGACAACATTACAGCCCGTCAGAGTTTAAAGAGCTTTTTTCATAGACACTGGAAAAATAATCTGCAAATAACTTGACCGTTTCAGAAATATTACTTGAAGTCACTTTATTATATTTCATACAGTCTGGGATATTATTTTAATTTTTTTTTAAAGAATTTACATACTTCCAAAAAGGTTTTATACTTAATTGTAAATTATTCTCCAGATCCAAAATGTATTGATCATGACAGATTTTAATTAATTGTTTACATTTTTTACGAAGCTGAGAAAATTCTATATAATTGACCGGAGAAGGAGATAGTTTATATTTTTTATGAGCACATTTCTTTTTAATTATATAAGATTTCTGAGCTCCGGATTTGCCCATACTGGGGAATAATCATTATAAATTTTAGTTTTCGGAACAAACAGATTAAATGAATGATAAACAATTTCGTAAAAAGTATCAACTATTGCGTCAAGTGATAGATCCTTGTTAAGATTAAGATCAAAATCAATATTGGAAAGAAAAAGAGATATATCATTGAAATTAACCTTTTTAAAATTGAAAATATACGGTGACTCATAAGAATCACGTACTGAGGAATATTTAAATTTAATTACAAAGTCTAAGGGAGGATGATATTTATCAATTGTATGCGCTAGAGAACCAACCGATTGAGAGATAGACATAATTTCAGCATTCGCACTGAGCATTAAACAATCGAGTGTTCGGCCAAGACAATTTTTAATAATATTACATTGTTTTAGATTCAAAAATTGATATAACTAATAAATATGATGCCACCAGAACTATGATTTTGTGTATTTATAATACTGGTTCAAAATCTTTTGACCATGTAATTTGCCGGTTTCAAATTTGTAACAATATCATAATAGTAATTAGAAAATAATAAAATAAGTTTAAAATGAAATATTGAAAATGTAATTTAAAAGTTTATAATTGAAGTAAATATTATATTCTTGTTATTTTAATGCATAATTTGAATATAATTTTACCGTTCTCTGGCTTATAACCAATATTTGTATGACACAAATACATAAATACATAATAGAGGTACTGGTTTTTGTGCGGTTTTCTAACAGATGGCGTAACTTGATTATTATTCCAGTGATTCAGCTTTCTATATATGTGTTGGAAAACAACTGTCATATAGTTTCAGAATCAGTATGTGTCATTCAGCTGAAGTGTAAACAACAATACTTTTTTTTACTCTAAAAACGTCAAATTTTGTGCCGAATAAAGGGTTTTTGCGGGGAGTACTTCTTCATTACTCCAATATGAAGAAAAAAGCTGCCGAAAGTCATCGTATTTTGGTGGAAGTGTATAGTGTGCATGCTCTAGCTAAGCATACGTGCCAGAAGTGGTTAGCACAGTTTAAAAGTGACAATTTCAACTTGGAGGACGATGAACACCCGGACAGCCAAAAAAGTTTGAAGATCACGAATTGGAGACATTGCTCAACCAAGATCCATCCCAAACGCAAGAACTTGCAAAATCACTTGGCGTCACTCAACAAACCATTTCGGATCGTCTAAAAGCAATGGGAATGATCCGGAAGGTAGGCCATTTGGTGCCATATGAATTGAAGCCAAGAGACGTCGAACGCCAATTTTTCACGTGTGAACAACTGTTTCAACGGCAAAAAGAAAAACTGTTTTGCATCGAATTGTCATTGGCGATGAAAAGTGGGTCCATTACGATAATCCAAACATCGGGCAACGTATGAATACCTCAGCTAAGCATCATCATCGACAGCCAATCAGAATATTCATGACCTGAAGGTTATGCTGTGTATTTCGTGGGACCAGCTGGGTGTGATCTATTATGAGCTGTTTCAACCGAATGAAACAATCACAGGGGAAGTCTACCGACGACAATTGATGCGTTTGAGTTGAACACTGAGTGAAAAACGGCCAGAATATGAACAAAGGCACGGCAAGGTAATTTTGCAACATGACAATGCTCGGCCACATGTTGCACAGGTTGTCAAAACCTACCTTGAAACGCTAAAATGGGATATCCTACCCCACCTGCTATATAGTCCAGACCTTGTGCCATTCGATTACTATCTCTTCCGATCAATGCAACATGACCTGACTGACCAGCACTTCTCCAATTATGAAGAAGTCAAAAATTGGATCAATTCGTGGATAGTGGAGAAGCCGGTCTAATTTTTCAGAAAGGGTATTCGTGAATTGCCAGAAAAATGGGAAAAAATTGTAGCTTGTGATGGACAATACTTTGAATATTAAATTTGTAACCATTTTTTCACAATAAAGCTTCAATTTTTAAAAAAAAAATCACACAAATTAACCGGAACCCCTTTTATAAATTCAAATATAAACATAATACATATGAACATATTTTATTACTCATTGCATATCTCCAACAAACATTTTGACCAATTGTACAGGTTACAACCAAGTTCTTCAAAAGTATAACCAATAAATATCACTCTAACATTAAAAAAAGAATCTGTTATATTAATTATCTGATGATTAAAAACACTATTTAAAATAATTGTTACTGTATTGTAATAATTAGCCTTGAATGAGCAAAATATACAATATTCCATTCCAGGCAATTATATTTTAAAACACTTATATCTAATACAAAATAAGTCACTTAACACATTTATAATGATAGTTAGATAAAAGGGCATACAACTTAAAAGTTATTTAAACATCATTATAATTTAATGTAACAAATAATAAAAGACCATCAACTGGTAATACATTTTTTGCTGGATTTTTTATCTATAGTTATTGATTTAGGGCAGAGAAGTTATGAAATTGAAAAAAATTTAATCATGAATAAACATCGTTAAATAGAAAATGTAAATCATTCAAAAATTTGTTTTTAAAAATGCCATTTAGTTGTTATTTATAACATTAACAATGTTGCTGTACACACTGATAAAATTTTGAATTACAGCTATTGTTAAAACACTAAAATATATGGTAATTTTCTTTAATCAATGTGTGGGTTTTAAAATATGTTAATTTTTAACTTTTTACGACTTTATAAAATTTTTTATTAATTGCAGATACCAGAAAATAATGTATAAGTGCAATAACAACATAAATTAGGTTATAGCTTTTTACAAAATAATGTATAACTTCTCTACAATAGAAGTTGTTCTGTATCATGTGTAAACTTAAAATTTTAAAACACATTTAAAAATAAAACATATCTAAATACCTACCTGCTAAGATTTAACCAATACTTAAGATAATGTTAAATAGAAATCCTAAGAGCATGAATATTTACCTTAACTTACTTGTATTGAGCTCTTATCTTAAATGGACATCAATTCCAAAAGCCATCAACAAGTGATAAATAAAAGAGTTAAAAAGTTATACAAGAATAAAAAAATTAAGAAATTGCAAGTATGTATTATCACATAATTTGATACGGTAAAAGAAGATTAAATTATTGGGAACTAACAATGATAGAACGCAAGATGTGAAAACACTACAGTGTGAATTAAATTAAATCATTATAACATTATGTTATTTATATTAATCATTATACATTATGTTATCGTTATGTTATAATTAAATAAAAAAGTTACATAGATATTTTAATAAATAATAAAATAGTTTATCCAAAATTGTATTATTAAAAATTTGATTAACCTAATCATTTTATATTCTTAAGGGAAAGCATAATAAATCAACATTTTTTTTCTTCATAATGTAACCTATTTATTCATATGGAATCAATAAGTAATACTTAATGGCAGATTAATGGGTATTTTGAACAAAAAATATATTTTTATCATTTCATGTTTTACAGGAAAAGAACAATTTTCATAAGTGTACCAATACTACCAACCCTGAGTAAAACAATATTTTCACAATCAAATTTTATCAAACAATAATTGTAGTAACATTTACTCACAACCGAGTTGCAGTCAACAAATTAATATAATTATTATTCAGAATATACAATACTTAAAGGTTTTTAATCTCACCATTGCAACTTCTGTTGCTGAGGGTGGTCCTCATCTGCTCTACATCTACTTTCACCTTCTTGGCCGCTTCGAAAATGTGTGGACAGTCAATATCGTCATCCATGGTACAGATAGATTGGGAGACCTTGTCGTGAACGGAAACGACGTGTATCGTCGTCACCAAAATGAATAGAAAAATGTCAAATTCGGTCAATACCACAGTCGCAGCCTAACACACATAAATCAAAAATTAAGAGGTTGATTATAATTACAAAGAACTATTCATGTAGGTAATAATAAGTAATCAACATATACCCAACGTTTTTGAAATCATGTTTTGAAAACAACGATAATTGTAAAATATCGTATTACGTAAAAGAAAACAAAAAGAGAAAAAAACAAGAAGTTGTGTGTATTGTACCGTTACTCGCTATCTCTCGCGTACTCCGCCGTCGTCATCGTCGTCATCGTTGTTCCGGTAGAGGCGCACGCACTGGCGAACAGATGATAACGCGTGACGAATTCCGGATCGGTGGGGACGGCGGCGACCCGACACCCATGAAAACTGCCGCTGCCGTTCGTTCGGCTCGCCGTGTCCGTGTATTATCCCGAACAAAACAAAGGCGTAGGCGGTGGGTAGTAGTGGCGGTGGTGTTGACGACGGTGGTGAGGACGTGTCTTCAACAGCAGCTGTCGGGGATGCGCACCGCTACGTCGGCGAACGAAGCTACCGCATCCAGACGCTCCGCGGTTCGTGTAAAGAATGAGCTCACGGACGGCCGACGGGGCAGAGGAGTCGAGATTGTGACGGTCAGACGCAGTTGCGCTCCCGTCAACGGGTGGGGGGAAGAGGTACCGGCGCGAGGTCGACGGTCGGTGTGTGTGTGTGTGCGTTTCTACGGAAAACCGCGTAAACAGCTGTTCGACGACGGCCACAATAATAATAATAATAATAATAATCACCACACGGTGAGACAAGCGACACGGTCGACGGACGTGTCGGACGGGGGTAGACTAGAGAGACACGTCGTCGTGTCGATGTACGCCGCAGTACCGCGCGACGGTGGTCAACAATGGCGCCGCCCGCTCGCGTGTGTGTCGGTGCGTGCGCCTCCTCGTCCGTCGAGCGGACGATCGATCGATCGGGTCCGCGCCGCCGGCACCCGGTTCCGCCTCTACGTCGCGGACCCGAAATGACGTCGGTCACAAAAAGTTTTTGGCGTCTGTACTCGCGCGTTCCGGTTGGTCGCAACTCGCGGGCGGCGGTGATGCCGTCGGACGCGGAGACTTTCTCTTTTAGCGGAACACAGCCGAGACGCGTGGAAAGCGCCGGCCGGTGTGGTGGACGCGTAAAGTAGAGCTACGTTTACACGGTCCATTATGAATTGAAATGTACGGTGTGAACACGGAATCGTTGAAATCGATCCGAAAATCGTCCACGACGAACGGCGAACGAAATCGATTCAGAATTCAGATTCGTCCGTTTCGAATGAATCGCCGTCGTTGAATCCTAAACGGTCTAGACTCCAGAGTGGACCGTGCAAATGCGGCTTGACATGCAGCTGCCCGTCGGGAACCGTCTACGTTTGCCGGCATACCAACTATCATTGATAATCGATATTATACATTTTATTGTTTATACGCGCCGTGGTCGCCGTAGACTAGAGTTTGACGACCCGACGCGCGTAAAGGCATCACAATGTAAATATCTGAATACTATTTTTTTTTTTATAGACAAATACTGAATGTCCGCCGTGTATTCGATATATACATTGAAAACACGCACGGGTGTGATACGTCAGATTTCTAGTTCAGTCATTGGACCATAGTTATTCGAATATATTCGATATCGGCAATCCGAACAGCCATAAGTATCATTCACATTATTCAATACTCAATATTCTGCGAATACCTAATGTTCGTGAACAAGTCCGGTGAATTACGCATTTACGCATGTAATTGTCGTCTTGACTATACTGGCGATTTCCCAGTGTCCTCCAAGTTCCGCGGCGAACACGTTTGCTACGACGTTATAGTGTATGGCCGTTTATCCGTGAGATTAGGCCGCCTCCATTCGTGCGGCGTTCGCCGAATACTGAATACCTATTTGATACGTGTTCGTCACATCCCAAATACATTAAAAATACACCTGAACGTTCGAAAATTGTCTCATCCATACTACCATTGATTATAGAATATATAGATAGTCCATGGTATAGAGATATTAGGCTACTAAAATTTTGTTTGTTCTAGCTGCCGATAGAATGCGTTGTATAATACAAAAAATAATTATTTTACAATCTGTATAGATAAATACAGAACGAGCGTCGAGTGCTGCCGCACTGGGCGGGGCGGGCCACGGGGTGCTGATAACTCAGTATTGCATTGCGGTCAGAGTTATTTATATACATTTTATTGATATTTAATTCCTAGCACTCGTGCCTAATGATTTAATATTTTAAATGATATGATATAATATGAATAACGACCCACTATTGACAATTTAATAAATTTTAACTGATTTCATTTGACATTTTTCAAAAATAAAAATATATTTCAACATCGTTTAACAATAAGTCAAGTACCTATATTATTATAATATTAAGATGGTATTAACATGTTTAACTATATATAAACTATAAATAGGTATAATGCATGTAAAATAGTAATATATTTTACAAGTACCAAAATAATTATAAGTTATAATTTTGTATTATAGTCAGTGTGGGATCTAGGTATCAGGAGGCCGGGGTGCAACTACTAATTGGTGGCCCCTTAAAAAAAACATTGGTCAATATATCACTTACCTATTTAGATACGATTATGAATCATGTATATTTATTTTATGCATATTGATACATTAAATGAATAGAAAACACAAAAATGTAATTACCCAAATAAATAAGTAAATCAAAAAACACAACTATTCATACACCTTGAATATTATGTAGTAATTATAATATCAAGAAATGACAGAAGTATAAAACAAGTTTAAAGTAAATAAAATATAAATTAATAATTAAAATTCAACCCACACTACCTGAATATGAAATTATTAAGTAAGTAAAATAAAACAATAAAAATATCATTTATACATAAATATAATAAAATACAATGATAATATGGTAAACTTAATTGTCAGTTATATGTCATTTATTTACACAATATTGCATATCACAATTTTATAGTAACAACAGTATAAACACAAAGATATGGTTGCAAAAAGTTAGCAACCTACAAAAATAAAACAATACAGGTAAACTTGTAAAAGAAAGAAAATGTTTGACTTCCCAGGCACATGTAACACCATGATCAGCAGGCTCTGCAAGTTCTATACTCAGTGTATCAGCAAATATATGGATCGATTGAAAAACAGATTAAATCAACTCATAGGTACAATGTCAGAACAAAAAAATAATGAATACATAAATATAAAATTGTTATTATTTAAATATGGTTTAAGACTTTTAGTTTTGAAAGTTTTGCTAATTTTGATGTGGATGAAAACATTTTTGTTTTATTAAATATTTTGCATATTAAAAGGTGTTCAATTATATACAACTTATGCTCTAAACAGTTTGTCATTGATTCATTTAACCATTTTTTAATTGTATTATTATTTTTTACAAGTTCAGTTAATTGTTGTTTAATTTTCTTTTTAAGAAAATAGTTTTTATAATTATTTTCAAAAACATTTAAAATTTTATTTATAACATTATTAAAATTATTTGATGGCGCTTTAAGCCCACTTGCATCATTTATTGGAGTGTAGTTTTTATTCAGAAGAAGTAATTGTTTTTTATCACATAAATTTGTATTTGTAAACAGTTCATGTTGACAAAAGTTACAATTAAATTTTTTTATACATTTATGACCCAAATATTCAGCAAAGTATGCAACTGAACAGTCCTCTAAAGTAACATCATTATCAATATTTACATTTTTAATAGAGTCCTCATCAGATGATTTAGAAGCAAAAAGGGATAAATTAGAAATACACTCTGTCAGAATCAGAATTTAATGATGAATCATTTGAATTTACTTGATATTGAGGTCTTATTGGGTCAATTACTATAGGATTATCATCTTCTAAGGTTGCCTCACAATTTGTTCTAGTAGATGTGCATAAAGAAAAAATACAATTACTTCTTATCGAAGTCCTAATCGTTCTGGCTGTTGGATTTTTGTTATAACCACCCTTTTGTCGAAAAATACTAAAAAGATTTTCTAATACATCCTGATTCAAACGGTTGGTCATTAAAAATACTATATTAAATATTACTAGATTTTTCTTCTTCGAAAAATTGCAATACACCATTAATGGTCTGCTTAAAACCTTTAAAACAGGGTGGTTGTGTTAATTTTCCTTTTTTTACCTTATGTAAATCTGTGAAGTATTGCAAAGCTTCTAATAAGAACTGTTTTACAGTACCTGAATCAGTTAATGCACAGAGATATGGATTATGGCTATATAAAGACCGGCTATTTAAACAATCAAATAAATTATTAATGAACTCAATAAAATCTGCAGTGTTTGAAGCAGTGCTACATAGAAGTTGTCCTGTTTGTATGCAAGTTCGGATTGTTGCTGACATTGAATTGCTTAGCAATTGTGTAGCTAATTTAACACGCATTTTTTGAAAAGAATTTGGATAAATATGAGCATCTGTTATTTTAATGAGAGACCTACTTTTATGATTTTTTATGTCTAACTCATAAGTTTTTTTTATATCATCAAATGAGATTATATTCAATCAAATTTTAATCAAATTCTTTGGAATAATCTATAAATTTTTTTATATACATCTCATCGAAACAAACAGTGCATACTTTTTCTTTATAATCAGTTGATTCAAATTTTTTTTTAAGATGACTGAAAAATATTTGATTAAAACCTGCAGGTAAGAATTTTGATTGACCTATCCAATGACGAATTGTTGAAAGTCCTGGTAAATTTACTTTTTGGGAATGTAAAAATTTATAAGCACTGGGTGATTTATAATATAAATTTAAAGCTAAATTTTTTTCATTTAATGTTATCTATCTTTTAATTGCATAGTCACAATTGCTTTGGAGTTAATTGATGAAAATTTATGTGAATTTATTGAATTTTTAAAATTATTATTATAGCGATTAAAACATCTACCTTTTTTTTAATTTTGAAATATGTGTGATTTTATTATGAATAGTTTAATTGTTTTGTTTTAAAATTAATTTTCTAGGAATATCTTTTTCTATCAAATCACATTTCCTTTTTAAATTTGAGTCTAGCATTTGTCTGTAATTTTAGTTTTATTAGGAGTAGATAATGATGAAGAGGGGCTAGAAAAAACTAACTCTACCATGTCTGATTTTGTGTGTGTATAAGTATTTACTGGAGTTGAAATTGTAAGACATTCTTGTTCAGATGCATCATTTTGATTAAAACCTAATAATGTAGATGGTTGTTGTTTTTGCTCAGATTTATATTTATATGGAATAGCAGTGCTTATTAAATGGATTTTATTAAATATATTTGTAAAGCTCTCGGGGGGGAAATGCTATTGACAAATGTACCTATTGTGAAGTTTTTCCTGTTCAATTGAGAACAAACTTGAGTTTCCTGTAGAGATAAACCAAATATAATAATTGTTTGAAAATAATCATACATATTATGGAAATTTATTGGTGTAATGACCATACTAACTATACAATGTTTTGATAATTAAGCAAGAAAAAAAAATAAAGTATCTAACTATTATTACTCCAGTGTAATAAATAATAATTTTTTGGTTATGTATTAAAGCATTATAAAAATACTTTTATAAAAATATTTAAAACAAATTTTAAATAGATATTATTTGTTTTTTATAATTAATTAGTACTTAATATGAACTTAGAGATATAGTTTTTTTATATAGATTTACCTAAATTGTTCATTATAGTTACCTACACCAAAACTCCAAAACAAAAAAGCAGTTTATATGTGTTTGATAAATAATATACAAATTACAAAATAAGTTGCTATCCGAAATATTTTACAAAAAACGTACCACTTAATAAAAGGGATTTATAGCTAACTTGGTGACAAATCTAATAAACCGAAAAAATAACACCTGAGCTCTTTTTATAAATTTAAAACATTTATTTACCCGAATTAATTATCCAAATTTATCTTCTTTCATCATTGGGAAAACGGAAAAAACTCAAGTTTGGAAATGTTTTCTTCGACTTTCCACAATTTAAAAATTGGCATTTGTTACCAGACATTTTTAAAATTACTCACAAGACGTAAAAGTAGTAAAAAATAAAGGAAGTAACAAATAACAATAAGGCAAAATACTTAGAATATAAAACAAGCAAGAACCTTTTTCATTGACAAGTGACAACTGCAGAGAAGAATACTTAAGACTAATCTAATCGTAATTCGTATGTTCACGTTCACAGAGTAAACGGTAAAATATAGACGAAATAATGATAATAAAATGATAATCGCTAATTTTATCGATTATAATGGGAATAAATATAATGGTACTTTAATTTTTCATTTTACATGAAAAAGAATTCTATATAAATTATTTTTCGCCGACCGCGTGATTGCCTTCCCGTACTTCATGACTATCTATGATAGAGGTACCACCACCTTGAATTCCAGCACCCACCGCGTACGTCGTTCATCTACCTATGATAGAGGTACCACCACCTTGAATCCCAGCACCCACCGCTTACGTCGTTCATCTACCTACGATAGAGGTACCACCACCTTGCATCCCAACTCCCACCGCGTTCGTCGTTCATCTACCTATGAGAGAGGTACCACCTCCTTGCATTCCAGCGACGCCAGCGCTCCATAGCGGTTGCATCCTACGAGTAGTCGCCAAATATTAACATTGCGTTGGCTATCTATCTATTCTATAATCAATGATACTACCACAGAATAAATGAAATCAGAAGCGTCACCTTTGATAACGTTACATTGCTCTTATGGGAAAATGAAAAAACGTTCCGACATATTGGATATTGAATCAGTGTGACCATGAAAAAAAAATCTTAAATATCTTTATGTTATTTACGTTTCCGAACATATTTACAAGCTGAAATGTGATATCACTCTAATCAATTATTAAATTAAGATACATTAAAATATAATAAATAATAATTTCTACTTTGTAAAATTCATTGTATAATTTAGATTTTATATTGTGATGATTCATTAATAAAGTTGTTTAAATTAATTTAAAGAAAACGTACAACCAGCATTTATTTTTTGTCCATGCATTTATCGAAGATTGAAGTTATAATGTTCGGAGTTCAAGATTTTTCAAAAGGCAGTAATTTTGTCTGTTGAGCAATATTTTTTAAAAAAAACGACGTTCCTTCGGAAGTAGCCTTTATTTTTAAATTTGTTATAAAGTGTTCATACTCTCATAATCAAACATTAATAACAGTCAAGTATTCAATGACATGCAAAAATTAACAAATAATTGAAGGGTTCTGTGCAATAACCAGACAGATCCATATTTGTTGAAAACTATTTTTATTTTAGATTCTAGTACAGAAAAATAATGTCTATAAATCTGTGTTTTTTATTATAAATATTTGTTTTTAATTCTAATTTGTTTTGTTTTAATATTTATTGATATTTAATAAAATATTTGAAAGTTCACTCAGGTTTCATTTTTATTTTCCTAAATTAATGTTTTAGTTTGAGTTTTAAAAGGTTTTATAAACAATTAGGAAGTTAGGAATGGAAACCATTAAACAAACTTATTTTGTTTCCGAAATATTTAAACCAGTTTTCCATTATATTTTATTTGAACATATAGGGTAAGTGCTAATGAGTACAATATAATGTGTATTACCCTACCTACTTTATTATATTTTTGATTTTTCAAGTTATTGTGACAAGTTTTCATAATATATTATTATAATATGATATGTGGTGCTAATTAATAGTTTTCTGGAACAATTTAAATAAAAATAAAAATGTTAATTACCTATAAATTTATGTGCATAAATCAAGACAGCTAATGACCCTAACTTTCTCATATGTTTCAAGTTGTTTATGATATATTCTTTGAAAATACTTAAAATAATGGCATTTAGTGTTATTTTAAATAGTTTTTTTTTTTTTTAAAGTAATTATAACTTAAATATTGAGAACAAAATTTAAATTTAAATAAAAAATGAACTATGAAATTATGCACATATACCAGGACAGCTCCATAATTTTTGTAGTTGTTTATTGAAATTTGATATGAATAAAAAAAGTTAAGGCTTTTGTATTACAACAAAATCTGAGGCTAATTGTATAGATTTTAAAGTAATTTGTATGATATTTTTTTGTTCTATCATCTTTATCAAATCTTCAGTTTCCTGAAAATTTTTAAAAAGTTGAGCTGTCTAGTTCTTGCACAGGTTCATCACATTTGCTGTTCTTGATCCACATTGCTGATCTGACCGGATCTTTAGGAAATAAAAAAAAACTAAGACTTTCCTTGTCTACCATTAAGTGGCTTTTACAGTTAGTTATATAACATTTTGAATATTGTTTAGGACGTTTATGAATATAAAACTCTTCCATGACGCAAACAAAAAAACAAAATAATAAGAAAAATGAAATGGTTCACGTTCACGGCGTCTCGTAAATAAAACAAATATTGAAGAAAAAAAAAATATATATATATATTATATTATTTAATAACAAACTATATAGATATATACATAAATAATTAATGCAAAATAAAAATGTGGTAGGTAAGTATAAATTCAAAAAATGTACGAATAGCATAAAATCCACGTCCAACTCGTACAAGCGTCGAAAGCAGAGAACCTTTGTGTTCTATGATTTCTATGGTCTCGCCGAGAAAAAACCGTTACGAACAGTGTTTTTAAACGCAACATAAATATGAAAAACATTTATATTCGATGTGTGGTCACACTGATTCAATATCCAATATGTCGGACGATTTTTCGGGCGGCCAAGGTGACGCTTCTGATTTCATTTATTCTGTGATACTACTAATATTCGACGAACATCGAATCTTTATCGAATAACGCATGCGTAGAGACAGTTTTTTTCATTAATACAGCAATAGACAAATTTGAATCGCTTGCTTAGATTCAATATATATAATATATATTTTACACAAATCAATAAATGGTGTATAATACGTTAAATCAAAAGCCTGGCATGGAATGTCTTTCAGCATATAGGAGGTCTACTTGAAAATAAATTTAAATTTAAATACGATTTTTACATTTAAAAATTAACATTTAATATTACATATTTAGTATGCTTGATGTGTTTTTAGCCGTTTAAACAATATTTATAGGTAGGTAATCAACATAATTACTAATTTATTTTAATTGATCTATATAATCACTGTTCCGTAAAAAAATTGGGCGGGACCATTTTCCTCCAAAAACGAGATACCGTTTTCCTCCACTGTCCATTTTCCGCCAAAAACAAAATAGGTTGGTTTCCATTTTCCTCCACATTATTTTTGACTAAAATAATGTCTATTTTCCTCCAAATTTTAGTCAGTGTTGTAGTGTTGCGTTTCGTATTATAAAAATAGAGTATGGCTAGGATCACATTTTGCGCGTATCTGCAGTTGATTAAATTCTGGTCGCGTTCTTATCGGCTAAGGAAAAATGCTATTCCAAGTGTCCGACAGCACACGCAGTTTATAACAGTCGATTGAAACTTTAATTAAGCCTAATAAAGATACGTACATATACAACATACGGTCATATACGTATATACATTTTACTTTTGCCTATAGTGTGCCTATAGTGTGTTTTAAAGTTTAGCAAATTTTAATTTTTAACATGTCTGAAAAAGCGACGTTTATTGAAAGTTCTTGGGGAAAACCTTTGATAATTCGTGATAGTTATACATATTTCTTAGCATATAAGTCAACATCTGAATTATTTTACATATTATATTATTAACTAATTTATTGTTATTCTTCTGTTATTATTTATTCTGATAACGAATGACGATTTTATTATTTTATTTTTTGGAGGAAAATGGACAGTGGAGGAAAACGGTATCTCGTTTTTGGAGGAAAATGGCTACGGCCAAAAAATTATATAATAAAATGTTATCATAATTTATTAACTATTAGCTAATAATTATTTGAAGTACGTTTATAGTTATATTTTATAGTATAATTTAGTTTTATTCAATATATTGTATGATATTAGAATGATAGATTATGGAGATCGGGTAAAAAATAGAATAGGTACCTAGTAGATATACGGGTCCAAAATTGGATGTACAAGAGGCTTGTGTCAAATAATAATGCCGAGAAAAAACAAATGGTTTTGCTTAACGTCGGTTTTGCTCCCTGCAATCTCCCCAACAAAACATTTCTTCAAGAAGTATATTTTCATCTATACTCTAATGTTGGAGGGAGACATAAAATATTTTTTTATGACGCGTTTATGAACAGCCTCTGGCAAAAGCAACCGATTATGCTCTGGACTAACTTCGGCTATCCCCAAATTAGAAATACTGTATGCATATTATCATAATAAATTGTTGGCTTACCATTGAAAATACTAAATAGAAAATACTTATTCAAATTTAACAAGTTGTTCTCGACCTTATAAAGTTTTAGAACTATGATTCAAAATGTGTACTTATCAATCAAAATATTTGTATAAACCTGTAAAATATTGTCTCTTCACGTTTTGATTGTACCTAATATTTCTGTGTTATTAAAAACTCATTTAACCAATTCGGCATTTATTAGTCACATTATTGAATAGGATGATATAACATAAACTAAACTAAAAAATAAAATTATAGATCGATCACATGTAAGTAAGAATTAGAATATTATGACATCTTTAGATATTTCTCCAATAATTATTATTTATTACCTATAAATATATGAGCATAATATTTTAACAATATTACAAACTAATTTAATGTAAAAAGGTATAGGTATATCTACCTTATAATATTCTATTGAATCTTAGAAAAGTATAGGAAAAATTATTTAAATGTTCACAGAAGTCATTGTGTGTAAATTTTCTTATGTATTATTTAGGTACCCACATATTTTTTATCCTGCATACATTTCAGTAATCCACATGAGTCATGAATGTTACAAAAATTTTATCATACTTATTACTTATACAATTAATCTATAGGCAATGGTATATACAAGCATTGATTTTATAATATACTATAAAATCAATGATACAAGGTATATTCAGTTTTTTGTTTAGGAAAATCAAAAATGATTTATAAACGAGTTTACAGCAGTTGGTAGGCATGTAAGCAAAAGCATTATACATTTCTACCGTCCACTCTACCAAGTGCCCGTGCGGTCAAAGAATACGATGTCTAAAAACTTCAAATCACTCTCGAACATAAAATAAAATTTTAAATTATGTTTTCCAATTATTAAAACGTAGAATTTTATTTAAAAAATATCTTGATTTTCTCATTCAAAATATTTTTCATTATTTTAAATATTTATAACATCATATTACTGTATTACAATTTTGGATCATCCTGTATTCATGGGAAGATATTGTCTTAAATACTTTGAAACAAGTCTCTCTTAGATAACATTCTAAAGTTTATTTAAATGTATTACACTTCAACAAAATGTTTACACGTGTAAAAAATAATTACCATATACTAGCAGTCCTCAAATTTCTTGCCTTACTACATTTCGCCACTCACTTTTTGATAAAATGATGTAACTATAATATTATTTTCGATATGTACTACTCGTATATGCATTGAGGTAATATTGTTTATTTTGTAATCATCGAGATTAATATTGTGAAAACAAAGTTGTGATGAAAAAATAAAATAAAAACACTGTTTTTAAATTTATACATAGGTACGCATATTTAACAATTCAAAAATTAAATATGCATAATTTAACATACTAATATTCGATGGTATGACAGTATGAAAATATCTTGTAGATTTTTTATTTCAAGACTGTTCATGTAATTTTTCTTGAATACCTACCATTCTTTCTCATGTCTATGAGTACAGAACCAGTCGAACAAGCGGAAATGTCCCATTGGGCACCAAGTTTGTATTTTCTATTACTATTATATAATATTCTATACTTTGACATTCTCCAGCACAAGGTCACTATAAGAAATTGAAAATATATAGTTAAATGCTGATTTAACATCAAGTAGGTAACTTAAATATTACTAGATAAGTTGCCAAGATTTAGTAATAACTTAGATTAAAGTTTTTAGAAAATTTCAAAAAATTGTGTTCAATATAATTAATTACTCGTAATATAATAAACGCAATTTTTTGTTGGTACAAGTTTGAATAAAGATTAATTAAGTAAAGTAAATATTCAATGTTTCTCTTTTAAAACTATGTACTGGAATGTAAAACTTTTAATTAACTTAATAATGTAGTTAGTTATTGAATTAATCTTTTTAGTTTTCATTTTATCTTAATACGACTGTGAAACGTATAATAACCAATGCCAATCAACTTCACAATATTTCTTGTAAAAATGGATATTTTTACGGTTATTTGGACACATTTAAAGTGTACCTACTTATATACGCAATAATATACAGTTGCACGACCAATGGTCCGATCTACTAGCTTGTATTTTATATTTTTTAAGCTATATATATATATATATATATATATATATATATATATATATATATATATATATGTAGTCAATAACGACTACTCAACTATACACTTGGTTAGTCATTAGTAACTGCCGCCTGGTAGCTATTCGAAAAGATAAAAACAAGTTTTCTCCCCCACGTATGTGCAACGTGTATGTTCATCCCTATAACAACGATATTAGGCGCAACGATTTGTGTGTGTGTGTGTGTGTGTGTGTGTGTGTGTGTGTGTGTGTGTCTGTGTCTGTGTCTGTGTCTGTGTCTGTGTGTCTGTGTGTCTGTGTACACTGTACACCTACCTACAGCTGCGACTAACAAATTCCATTTCATCTCATATTACCTACTTTTTATTTTTCCTCGGTGTTAATCGAAATATTTATCGTGATACATATTGTGCAGCTGTTGCAGCTGTTTCGTTACACTCTCTGCTGCAGTGATCTTGTCAGAGGAAATAGGAAAGAAGTCACATCCCGCAGGTTATTGAAAATAAATATGTGTTTACATCTACACAGACGTAGATTGTATAATAATAATATGTATATACATACTAGCTGAATTATCCGGCTTCGCCCGTGTGTATTTTTGTTTTTTTCATATTAATTTTTTTAATTTTTAATTATTTTAGAATATCATGGGTAATATTGTTGAGTGTAACATATTTTTTATGCTTAGAAATCGTTTTAGCTTTTTTTTTAACTATCCAGCTTCATCCGTATATATTTTTTTCATATTTACAATATTATTTTAAAATATATTATGTGTAACATTTTTGTGTGCAAAATAGTCTTTTTATGCAAAGCTGTTTTGCATTTTTATAATACTCCCTTGTATACAATATTTTTGGTTCTGTACACCGATAATATAAACTAATACACATACAAATTCTGTTTATGAGTTATCTCTCTATTATTGCCTTACCGCGGTGTCTATACAATATACATTCTTATGTGCACGCTAACAAATATTAATTTCATTTGCTTTAAGCTGGATAGTTATAAAAAAAAAAAGCAAAAACGATTTACTAAGCATAAAAAATATATTGCACTCAATAATATTAGGTACCCATAATATTCTAAAATAATACTTTAAATATGAAAATAACTAAAATACACACGGGCGAAGCCGGGTAATTCAGCCACTAATAAATTTTAGTAACTAATAAATATTAAATAGAATTTGTACATATGTGTATTGGTTTATGTTATCGGTGTGCATTTTATCGTTCATTATAATAAAATAGGAGTATTGGTGTACGCGCGATGCATGACATTATTTTTATCGATAAACTTCTTGGAACAATTATTCTTATCTACACGACAACGACGAACAAAAAGGAAAGGTTGCAGCATTGATTATAGAATAGTCTATTATAATCTATTCTATAATCAATGGTTGCAGATAGCTGGAAACCCGCGGGCCGAGGGCCACCGTGCCGCACAATACGTATTGGCGGTGAATAATTATAATTGTTAATTACTCCACTAAAACGCAACATTTTTGAAAATCCTTTCTAATTGCACAATGCACGGTGAAAATATGAGAAGAACCTCTATTCCAAATTTCAAGTCCGTACGTTGCGTAGTTTTTGAGATACAGCGATCAGTCAGTCAGTGGTATTTGGATTTTTTTTTTTTTAATTTTTTTATTTAGAAAAAATATAACATTTACAATCTGTGCAAACGAGCACAATAAGCAAATTTGCAAACTACATAAACAACATAAGAAAACATGATAAGGGAAGCCATCCAGTGATAGGACCCTTTTTTTAAAATTATATTTTGGGTAAAGTGCCTAGATCAGGAGTTCACGGCACCATCGTCTTTTTAAACGACGAGGAGGGTCATTTGGTAGTGAAAAAGAATATTGGTTTGAGACGAGTGAGTTGGAATGTAGGGATAGTGTGGAGTGGAATTTTTTGTAGTGAGCTATGGTTAGGTTTTCGACTGTTTCAATATTTAGGTCTTTGTGGAGAGAGTGGTTGCTGACAAACCAAGGAGCAGAAGTTATTTGGCGTAGGCAAATAGATTGGAATGATTGGATATTTTTTGTGTGGGTTGGCTTGGCGCAACCCCAGATTTGGGCACCATAAGCCCAAACTGGCCTTATATCATGGATTTATATATTAATAATTTGTTTTTTAGTGGAAGATTAGATTTGAGTATTGGACGCAATAGGTGTAGTTTGGAATTTAATAATTTTCGTTTTGCTTTCAGATGAGGGCCCCAGGTGAGTCTTTTGTCTAGAATTATACCCAGATATTTGACATGTGACTGGGAGGGAATAGGATTTCCTTGAAATATTAGGGCTGGTGAGTTTTTTTTGTTAAGGGTGAAAGGAACATGTATGGACTTATCAGCGTTTATTTTTATTTTCCAATTGAGTGACCAATTATCGATTAAGTTTAAATGGAGTTGTAGAGCGAGAGAGGCTTCAATGGGATCGGAGTTATCTGATAGTATTGCTGTATCGTCGGCGTACGTAGCTAAAATGGTATTGTCGTATTGGGGGATATCTGACGTGATTTTATAAGTATAGATTTAACAGATATACTATGTACTAAATAACATTTGTATACTAATATTGTTATAATGCGCCAGTGATTTTAATATCACTGACCACCTTCCAACGTTATTATAGTAATTACTACACTGACGTTAGAAGGCAGTAACTGTTATAAGAATTAGAAATATGGAGGTTGCGTATAAAAAAGGAAAAGATTAATTCTTACAAAATACTTTATGATAGACCGCCTATTGTCGTTTTCTTGATTAAACGTGTATACACGTATATTGAACCACTTATAAGAACGATATTAATTTGTTATTTATTTTTTTATATTAAAATAAACAAACATCATGAGTTTAAAACCTATGTGAATATGTATATTATAGGCCAAGAGTGTACAAACAAAATTACAAACAATAGTATTATATAGACATGTCCAGGGCCGTACTCAGCTTTGGCGGGCCCCGGACAATCTAAACCTTCAGGGCCTCCTATTTTTATAAAAGAGTTTTCCAAGTTTTCATAGGAAAAATTTGTCTAATTATGTATAAAACTAATAATTAAATTGTTTTGACATCAAATATTATTGCAACTATGCTATTTTTAAATATTTTATTTTTATCTAAAATAATATTGAATCTTTTTCAAAGAAAATTTAAGTACTCAAATACATGAATGATAATAATATACAAAACGACATAATAATATAAATAATTTTATTTTTCCAATGGAAATAACATGACTTGTGAGATTCACTTTTCTCGTGTTCGGGAATTCTTGCATGAAGTTTTCTCCAATTACGTGTTGCAGACCAACCCTCTTCCGAAGCCAGAATTGAAAGCTCAGTCATATGTAGGCTGAATATTTTACATGATAAACAGAACAAAGCCGCTCTTTCCTTACTCCAAACTAACCAGTCTCTATCTACACATTCTCCATTTGCTAGTTTTTTCTTAAAAATTGTGGTTGGCATTGAAAATCCTTGGGAGTCCTCAGGAAAAGTAGCTGGTAGTTTTTCATGTGATTTTTTAATGTCTTTATCAATATTAAAGTTGATTGATCCAATGTCAAAATATCTATTCGTATTAGACGACATCACCAGAATATTTTTATTTTCAACAGATAAAGGTAACAGTTCCAACTGTCTAGATTCAGCAGTCTCCAATTTAGACGATGACGTTACGTTCGTTTGTGTAGGTAAGTACATAGGCAAGTTTACTGCTGCTTCATTAACTGAGAAGGAAAGTGATTGAAGGGTTGAGTCGAGACATTTGGGACAAGCAGTTGTAGAAGTAGAAGGTTGACATTCAGTAATCCCTCATTCTAGAAAGCTGAGCGCAAAAGTGGCCTATTCCACAAAAATAAAAATGAGAGTAAATTAGCATTTTCTTAGTATTTTGTTGCATTGTGAAAATTTTTAATTTGATTTTTTTTTGGTCATTATTAAAATTAATGGTAGGCCATTTTGATGTATTATAATTAAATGTTCAACAAAATGGCAGTGCCCATTGGTCGTTACTTAAGCTGTAGCTGGGGCCCGTTAAAATTTAAAATTTTTATAGACCTGGGCCGGTCATGATTTAAATTTTTTTTTTTTATACCCAGGCCCCTCAAAAATATGTTTTGGTTCGGGCCGCGGACAAATGACCCGAGAAAACCGGTCTGACTCTGGCCCTGGACATGTCCCCGCATTTGTACACTTAAGTTACCTCGATGTTTATATAGTAGCTTTTCGTCATAACTTTTAAATGTATAGTCCTATACTTTTAAATTAATAACATTAATAAACAACGTCAACTCTAACTACACTTTTTAAGTTTTAAATAGATACCATTATACCAACGAAAACAGGCATTATGTATGGATATAAATGTTCCATACGTTGATATTGCAGCTTAACAATTATTATTGTTAGCGTAACTGCAGTATCTAAACATACTAAAAACTAACTTTCATGCATTAAATGAATGAAAATTATAACCAATGGCTTATTATCTATAGCTGAATAATTTAGCATAGGTACATCTCTTTAATAGAGAGTGAAATGTTCTAAAAGAACTAAGGCAAGTATCAACACGTTAAGATTTCATTGATTGATTTGCAAAAACTAATTTGTGACGTAAAGTCATAAGTACTAAAGTACGTATTCATATTTAATGGTTCTTTTAAAAATTCATTTGATTTTACATTAAACAAGAAATTTAAGAAATTGTATTAAAAAGATTTTTTTTCTTTAAACAGCCGAATAAATTCAAAATTATATTGAAAAAAAATTGTTTTATTCAAATCTGTAAATATTTATCACTCATCTCTTCAGACGCCTACTAGCAGATAAACGTAAAAACTCCTCTAATATAGTACCTAACCTATACCTGCACCTGTATTCATACTCCTTATAATCCTCATAATTTATTTCTTTTTATTCCATGTCTACCATTTGTACATACACATATTGTATTGTCTTTAAATATTCTAGTGTTGTTACGAAATCATTTTTCTGATGCTTTTCACCCAGAGACAACCGAACATTTTTTCTTTCTCCTGACAATAAAAATTCACATTCATGTACACAAGTAACAGCCGTTTTCATTTAATTTTTATAACAATTTGTATTTTGTTCGGTTCGTGTCTCATGTGATAGTTGACAACAACCAACATACTATATTTAATATTATATTATATGAATTAGTTCTAAATATTATATTCTGTAATCTGTCTCAAAAATGCTTACGATTACAATGACACTTCGCTTATATATGAAACATATATATGAATAGAAACAATGCACTTAAAAAAATATATAAAATAATTTGTTTAACATAAAAACGATTTGAATATACACACTAAAAGTGCTCAATAAGACCGATATTTTGATGTATTAAAAATATATAAAGCCTGAATAGAAAAGTTTTTATGATACTTCAAAGTTCAAAAGTGTTTCTATTCACCCCGTTTTACGGTATAGGAATAGATATATTATTATAATTTATGTTAAAATTCACTGCTTATAAATTGAACTTAGCTGGTGACTTTAAAATTATAACACTTAATTAGTAATTTATAACAATTAATTTATATAACACTTAATTAGTGTCACTCATTTTCAAAGATAACATGTAGGTATACTCAATACGAAATGTATTCTCATGAGTTTTAAATAATGTCACCAGCTAAGTTCAATTTATAAGCAGTGAATTTTAACATAAAGTATAATAATATATCTATTCCTATATAGTTTAAATACATAACTATAAAATGATATCACAACTTTTTGAGGTGGTTTTTTTTATACTGAGCGTTTTTTTACACGGAGTTTGGCGTAGTGTTTTTGTTGGGATATCACAAATTTTTTTTATGTTATTATTATTATTATTGTTGTTGTTGTTGTTGTAAGAATTATTATTAAATATAATAATATCAGGTTATAATACAGTGGCCTACGGAAGTCAATAAGACGTATAACGCTGGACGTGCATAACAGACAGCGGTTGACGCGAGAAAGAACAATATTGAATATACATTATACAATACATAGTACATAATATTATTATGATATTATAGCGTTATAATCGCACCGCGAGCCATTACGTATTAACTGGAAACACCGCCGCTGCAAGCGCTGTAGCGCGTTCGCAGCCGAGTGAAAATGACAAAGCACGCGCGTGTGTGTATCTCCTCAGTGGGCGGGGAACTTCATGCGGGCCGCAGGGAATATTATCGAATAACATTTTCTTTTTTACCATAAAAATTCATAATATATTTGGCTATAACTCCATTTATAATGTTCAAATCGGATTAAAAAGTGCAGCATTCCCTTCTAAGGAACATTTCCAACAAGATTGGTGCATTGTCAAACTAAATTATTCTACAAGAAATTAGATATGCATTGTCAACTATTTTTTTTCGTGATTTCCGATGCTTCCTGTAATTATACCCGGCAGTTGTCGCGCGTTGTGATTGCCGATGCGTTCATTTTAAGGCGTTTTTTTTTTATACTTGGCGCGACCCTGCCGGGTCGTTGGATACAAGAAAAATAAAAACTAATAGTACTAACAACGGATTCTTCACTTGAGGCAGCATTTGAAAAGAAGTCTATTATCGCTTTTTGGTTTGATGTGAAAGAAGAATATCCTGAGTTATTATGCAAAGCATTCAATGTTCTGCTACCATTCACAAGCACTGTGTTGATAGAAAGGGCCTTTTCTACGTACATATTCATAAAAAACGAGTATCGTAATAAACTCTATGTAAGTTCAGACTTACGGGTTTATTTGTCATGTGTGGAACCAGATTTCAAAAAATTAAGTTCAAGCAAACAAGCTCAAGGTTAACATCAAAATTAAACTGTTAAGTTGATATAATTATTTTTTATACAAATTGTATGGCGCAAGCTAAATATTTCCAAGTTTTTCTTTAAAATTAATATTATTATTATTATTATTTTCCATTATGTATATTCCAAATTTGGGGTACGTGCAATAGTGGTGTTAGGTCAAGGGGTACGCGAATGAAAAAAGGTTGAGAACCGCTGTCTTATAATATAGTTATACTCAATTATGAATTTACCTTGTGAATCATACAATTCAATTTTTTCTCTTAACTTTTCCAAAGGAGCATCTACGGTGCCAAAATTTAGGTTTCTCCAAACATTGTGTAGATGGTACACAGCATTTTTAATTGGATTAACAGATCCATTGGCAAGTAACTTTAATGGACTTTTGTTTTTCATTATTTGAATTTCATGAAATCTACAAGCTTCATTTGGTCCCATTCCATCATCAAAATATTGCATAAATGTTTGCTCAGTCTAAAATTAATATAGAATAATTATGTATCCATCAACTAGCTACCTTTAAAATATTGAATAATTGTACCTAGCTTATAAATTATGAGCTAAAAACCAAAAGTGCCAACTTGATATTTTAGAAATATCTTTTTAACATTAATTTTAGTTATTAATAGTCTATAGTTTTATCACAGAACAATGTATTTTGGATTATTGTTTACAGAGTTATACACATGCTAAAATTACTCAAATGTTAAGTTCAAAAACTATATTATGTAATAATCAACATTGGCAATCAACGTGTTAAAATATATCAGTATCAAAAAGTACTCAAAGTCTCAAAATCATATAATGCACCTACCATATAATAATAACACTGTAATACAATAAATTTATTTTATTAACAGTAAAATTTCTAAAATGTATAGTATCACAAAAACATTGTATAATTATTACTTATAATTAGTAGATTTACCATTTACCATCGACTTTATAACATGCAATAATTTTTCTATATAGTACTATAATAGTATTATAAAATCAATGGTATAACTTAAAGCATTAATTATATTTTAATCCCTCCCATCTATAATTTTGTTATATTATACAAGCTAGAGATAATAATACTACATAGGTAGGTATAAAAAAAACTTTATTTTATTTGTTAACATTTACATAGTAGGTACCCATGTAATAAATAAGAAACATATTATTTTATTATATTTATTAATTATTATTATAATAATAAATATTATATTATTACCACAAGTAATTATACTACATTACTACCATACGTCTTAACACAATATTTTTACTATAGTATTTATAAAAGATTTGAATAGAGCATTGGAGAGAACTTATTTTAAAAATAAATATTCTTAACCATGAATATTATATAATATATTTTTTATTTTGTACTTAAATTAAATATTATTAACAGTATAAAGAATTAATAAATCTTTACACTAAATATTATTTTGTGGATGTGTTGATACAAATATTCATAAACCAATATTTTAATACCAATAAAATAAAATATACCTATTATACCTTACTATGAGCATAACAATAATTAGGTAAATAAACATTGATCTTTATATAGATAACCCCCATAGGCAAAACCACTCCAACTATGTTTACACACACCTTTGGTAATATTTTATTCATTATTGCCTACTTAAAAACCCCTATCATAAACCTCCTCTAGATCAATAAATACCATAAACAATTTTCTGTTGATTTCTCAGTGCTTCTCTACTTTCTGTTTTACACAAAATATTTGCTCCTTCATTGTAGACCCAATCTGAATGCTAGGTACCTACCTAGTAACAACATTTGTCTGTTTTCTCCTAACATTGATTTCACTTGTCTAATTTCCAAAGCTGGTAAAGTTAGTTTTTAACAAGTTTCAAGCTAGTTAAAGTTAAGTTATTTTAATATAAAAAATAACTAAGTTAGAATATAAGTTAATTTCTGAAATTTACCAAATTAATAACTTAGTTAGATAGAAGTTAGTTTGGTATAAATAGTAACTTAAGTTAGAAGTTATTTTTTTATTTAGTTCAATAAATTTAAAAAGCCATTTTTTCAAATGTAATGTATTTCATAAATTAATTATTAAGTATGTTGGTAGGTAACTAACTTGAATTATTGTTGATGAATAAAAAATTAAATTGACTGACAACTGATAATTTGATCAAATATATCAAATAGGTAGTTAATAATCTTAATTTATTGGAATATCAGTCATTAGAATATAGAAAGTTTAACAAAATAAGAAATTGAAAAATTCAATAAATTAAACTACAAAAAATACAAAAAAAATCTATTTACATATTATTTTTAACAATTTAGATTATTTTACACATTAAATTCAACTAGTTGAGTTACAAAGTCAATATGAATTAAACTAACTAGTTAGTACCTAGTACCCAGCTTTGCTCATTTCTTACAATTTCATATATTATATAATAGGCGCATAAGTTGTATTTATCTATAATTTTCACATTCCTATTTTAGAAATATAATACTACTTACTTCTGAATTAATACGTAAATATTTTAATGAACCACTTGTATTGATCGTATGGTTATGCTTGTTCATAATTGTTATTTTTCCACATAATGGTGGATTCTTTTTTAGAAATGTATCATTTTTCCTAGTACTCCTGTTATTTTTTTTTATCAAAATATCAATTTTAGCTTCACACTGGGTGTTTCTTGGAGTTAATTCTTCTACATTTGGATGATTCACTTTATTTCTTTGGCTATGTTGACATAACCAATACTTATGATACACAACCCTAAAAAACAGGAATGACCATTTTAATTTTATATACCTACTACAAAGTTATTAGACACAAATATACTTAATTATATATTTTACACACCTCACTGGATTATTTAACTGTCCTTGAACAATCCAATTAGTGGCACTTCTTTCTTTGAATATAGCAAAAAATATGTCAACATCATCTTCAGTATTTAAATTGCAACGTATCACTGCAACATCATTTTTAATATCTACTAATTCACAACGCAAATCGCTATTACTAATATTTATTTCATCTATGATATTTTTAAGATGCATATTTGGTGCATTTATGACGTTGGTGTTAATAAAACAATTAATAAATATGTAAATCACAAAAACAAATAAGTAACTATATTTAATATTAACATAATATACACTTATAATTGTTAACAAAAATAAACAATATTGCAGCAGATTAATCAAAACAAATAGGATTTTTTTTTAAGAAACTCAAAGGTCACATAGATAGATAAAAATATATATGAAAAAGCGCGGCAATTTGAAATCGACCAATAAGAGCGCCGTATTTGAAACCCGCACTGTGGCGTCTAGGGTTTCTTATATCGCGTACCGTTCGTGTGTTATGTTTTATCAGTGCGTACTTACGAATCGGAACCGTCGAACGGTGTAATTAACGGCTGACGGTGCTTTACCGCGGGCTGCCACTAACGGGACACGTCTGTTGCCCGGGGTCTCGGCGAACCGACGACGATCGCCGGCGACCGGTCATCGTGATTCGGCGCCGAGGGAAAAACGAAAAGCGCGCTACGGCGGGGTGTGCGTGTGACGCGAGTCGGCCAACACCTATTTCACCTTTGTGATTCCTCTAAAAACCGGCAGACGCCTTTGTAGCCTAAACGAACCAATCGGTGTGGTTTTACACGGGGTTATGAGTATACTATGGAAGTAGTGTTTTTTTGAATTGCGAGTTTATCGGAGTGCTGCAGTTTGAGAAATGTGCAAACGTATCAGCACGGAAAATGCTCAAAACGCTATTTTTTCTTAGCTAAATTCTAAGAGTCTAGATATAGTATTTAATACTGTGCAATAAAATGTAATTCCATATTCAATTTAAAAATTAGTTGGTGACTTAAATGTTATGCTCACATATTTAATACATAATTTAAATTGTAACAGTTTAATTGGAACCAACAGACGTATGAACGAATAAAACAAGGATATAAGGTGCTATAAACTTGGTTGTGTTTAGAAACCTCAAAGTTATAATCATTTTTTATTTCGTTTTCGTAAATTTTGTTTGGATTTATACTATTATGAATTTTGAAAATGAATGTGATGAAATATTTGAAGTATAGGGACAATTCAAATCAACATGTCGTTAATTTAAAATCAATGTTATGGACGAGATTAATCCCGAAGACAATAGTAACATGGAAAAATGTCAAAACAAATTTATAAATATTATCATGTCAAATAATATTTATTTTGAAGAAAAAATGTTTTTGAACATTTCAAAAAATTTGAAAAAATGTTTTGTAAGTCTTGAGGGTGAATTACAATGGCAATCAGTGGTGGATCTTGAACTTGTGGGGCCCTGGGCTAATACTGCGGAGGGGCCCTACCTAATTACTCAACCAATTGCCATTTTGACAAGAAACTGTTTTCTGTCGTGAAGTAGGTATATGTAATATATGTTAAGTACAGGAAGAAAATAGGAAAACAAAATATTTTATTTATTTATTAAAACATTATTTATTGCGAAATAAATTGACAGGTTATGAATGGTTATGTTTAGAGACCGGAATTTTATGCATTTACATGTTCATACTGAGTGTATGCACTTATACGAGGGTTTGAAATGTCAGCAAATCAGACCTAACTGATTCCATAGACCAAATTTAATTTTGCATATAACTGCATATTTGGAGGGTTGGGGCATATTTGTTCATAAATGCATATAATGTGCATATTTATTCAGTCATAGTAAAATAATCAAACTATTTCATGTTTTCATTTTGGAAACTGGAATTTTTAAATATTGGTGAAAAAAAATGACTGTCAACACAGCCTGATATAGAATATTATCTCGTATATAGAATATATCTCGTATAATTTAATTTATTCTGTGGTACAATATACGACACAGCATGTCGATGGCATGATCGAGTTATAAACTACAGACTACCAATATAGATAAATAAATATAAATAATATAAATATGTAATAATATATGATTTTACTTTAATTTTAAATAATTTAAAATTAATTATTACTTTAATTCATTGATTAAATACATCATTACATCATACATGTTAAATAAATATGATTATGATAATGATCGTGATTAGAACACGGTTAACTAGCAGCGCCTACCTAGTGATAAATAATCGAACTATACCAACGTAACAATTTCTGACCGCGCTTGTGCCATACAAACTCACTACCGACGCATAACCTGTTTTTTATAATCGTGCTGTTACTATATCCACAGGATAAATATTCAGTATAGTTTTTCTTGTTCTAATGTTTTTCTTGCTCGCCAAGGGATTCTTTTTACGCTTTACCGGCCGTTAAGGCCTTTTCCATGATCCCACCAAACTTCTACATTCATGTCGGTCCATGGTGTTGTTCACATTTATCGTCTTGTCTGAATCAGTATTAAAAGGATATTGTCGTCGTGAGACTACACGACAACTTTAAGATGAACCTTGAACTATGACTTCACCAGGTAAGATGATTAACACGTCATAGTCGAAAATGTTTAGAAATCGTAACCTCAAAGGCTCGGAAATTGAATGGTTGTAGACTAGCGACACCCGACATTATAATCAAAAACCCTCTAGATTAGCCAGCAACTAAAGAGGTTCCGTATATTGCTTTGGATGACTTGGTGCCGTGTTAATGAGGTATTCGTGTTCCACCTACAGCACATTCCTGATCCAGCATCATTATGATATTTCATATTATAATGATCGGGATGCAAATTGCACCCTTGTAATGAGGGGAATACTAAATTTGGTGTTTGTGATACCCGGATCACGATAGCGCGCGATCTAGTGGGTGTAGTGACGTGAGCATTGTAACGAACATAAAACGTCCGTTATGGGTTACGACGCGGCGCGTAGCGGTGGCCACACGAGTAACCGGTTCAGCTCACGTCACTACGCCCAATAGATAGCGCGCTATCGAGACCCGGGTATCACCAACACCAGATTTACCATTTCCCTCATCACAAGGGTGTAGTTTGCATCCCTATCATTAGAATATTGTATCTAATCACGATGCTGGACCATGAATATGCGGTAGCTGGAACACGGATACATCATTAACCCTGCACACAGTCATCGAACTTAATAGCCGGAACCTCTTTAGTTCCTGGCTAATCGAGAGGATTTTAGATCATAACGTCGGGTGTCGCATCGAAAAAGCTTCTCTAGAGCAGTGTACTTAATGTAAAATGTGGTTCGCCTCTCACAATAAATTTAACCTATCCTTACTTGTCAACCTACCTTGCATGTGAACTGCTTGGAAATTCACGATTCCTCCTCTATGGATGCATTTCGTGGTGTCGGGCAGCCAGATTGGGCGATTAATCGCCTATTGGGCTACTTTTGGTGGCCCAAAACAGACTTATATAGTATAGTTGCGACTATTCGCTAATTGGGCGATTCCGTCAATAATTGAATAGGTATTAAAAAGACAAAAGTATTTGATAATATATATTTCTATGATTTTATTTCGTTTTATTCACATTTATAATTTATGATAAGAAAAAAAATATTTTTATCAATGCGATTATATAATCACATTATTCATGTTATCAAGCAATTTTACATTTTTGTGTTAGGAGGGTTATGATAATAATATACATCTAACCTTAGATCATATACTATGGATGCCGGATGGAGCCATGCCCACCTCGACTGTGTACTCAATTTGAAGCACATATAGGCGACAAGTCTCTGACATTGATGCTTGATATACGCATGCGCGAAGAAACCCGTCGCATATTTAGATGTTGATGGCTGATTGATATTAGATACTTCGCGCGTTTTTTTAAAACAATATTTAAATACTGTTATTTTATATATGTATTTAAAATAAAAAATAATGTGTTTTTATTCAATTTTTTACAGAGAATAATAGTTAGGTTAGGTTTTAGTAATCTATTGCATTTGTAGTAATGTTTATTGATCTCTGATCATTTTACTTTAATATTTAAATTTGATTTTGAATATATTTCATATTATTATTTTATATTTTTTTAAACATGTATAATTCTTGTTTATTATGCTTAAGATCCTATCATAATAATCCAGGAATATCATTGCATCGGTAAGTGGTCTTAAATATAATTTTTTATAAGTAATTTTATTATATCCACTATATAAATTCTACAATTTAATATCTATAGGTACATTTATAATAGATTTCTGTAGCCATTTAATAGTTGGAATATATTATATAATTGTATAATTATTACTGTATAGATTTCCTAAAGATCCGTCTGTACGGACGCAATGGCTAAATGCTTGTGGATTTACTGAAAATGATATTTTGTGTAGACGGCAAATATGTTCAATGCATTTTGAACAATCATGCTATACTACGGGGCACAAAAAAGTATTGAAACGTGGTTCGATTCCTACTAAATGTATTGAAAAGTTAGTAAATGTTTTAAACTAATTACCCTTTTTTAATTTTAAAAATAACTTAATAGTAATTTGATAATATAATAATACCTTATGCATACTGCTTAAATGTTATGAATCTATTTCATATAGTTATTGTTCTATGGTCTATTTTAGGTCATTAATGTCAGTAGGCAGTATTCAAACAATGAATGACTTGAGCATTCAAACTAAATCATGTCAAAATCAGTCTGTAATAGGTAAAATGCAACTAAATAACTTTCATAATGATTGATTAATGATTTTACATTAATTTATCTTATTTTAGTTACGCCTGAAAAATATTGTGGTTTAAATATGGATTTTTATCAAAATCAAATTATGTGTATGCCATCTAATTCAGCATCTATTCAAACAACAATTCAAACTGAACCATTGATTTATGGTATGTATTAATAATTATTTCACAATTATTGATTAAAAACATATTCATATGAATTTTCAATTTTTTATTAGAAACGCCTAAACATAAGCGAAAAAGAAAGTGTTTTGTTGGAGATATTAAAACTCCAGATCTATTAACTCCAAGAAAATCAAAATGTCACTTTAAAAAAGCTAAGCTTCAAATATTGGTTCAACAAAAAAAAATTAAAAATTTAAACCAAACTGTTAGAAGGCTAAGAAATAAATTATCATCCCTAGAAGCTCTATTCAAGCACTTGAAAAATAATAATTTAATTACTGAAAATGCACATGATGAAATCTTGGTACTTAGTGTTTTACAGCCTTTTATAATATTATTTCATGTTTTTTATGAGACTAATTGTTTTTTTAACAAAGTACCTGTCTAAGATATGTAGATTAGATAGATTGTATAATTTAACATTTGCGAATTGTAACTTGTATCTATAATAGATACTTTTTTTGTGTATGTTGTATATGTTGTATCTTATTTTGTTTTTTTTTGTTTTTAGACTACATAATTGTATTTTAACAAAGTACGTATCTAATATGTGTAGATAAGATACATTTGTATCTTTTTAAATTTGCTAATTGTATCTTGTATCTAAAATAGATACTTTTTTTGTGTATGTTGTATATGTTGTATATGTTGTATCTTATTTTGTTTTTTTTTTGTTTTCAGACTAATTGTATTTTAACAAAACTAAGTGTTCTACTATTTAAATATTTGTTATGAGACTAATTGTTTTTTTAACAAAGCACGTATCTAATATGTGTAGATAAGATACATTTGTATCTTTTTAAATTTGCTAATTGTATCTTGTATCTAAAATAGATACTTTTTTTGTGTATGTTGTATATGTTGTGTATGTTGTATATGTTGTATATGTTGTATCTTATTTTGTTTTTTTTTTGTTTTCAGACTAATTGTATTTTAACAAAACTAAGTGTTCTACTCTATAAATGTTTTTAATATATATGGTTTAATATTTATTATTCATGATCATGCTTGTTTGCTTGATTTACTTAATTTTGAATTTCAGAATAAATTAGCTGACCCAATTAAAGAAACAATAAATAGAAACCTTAAATCACGTAACACCAAATATTCGCCAGCTCTTCGTTCCTTCGCACTAACTTTACAATTTTATTCATCCAAAGCATATTTATTTGTTAGAAAAACGTTCAAGAATCTTTTGCCTCACCCTAATACTTTAAAGAAGTGGTATTCGGTTATAGACGGTGAGCCTGGCTTTACTAAAGAAGCATTTCAAAGTAACTCAACGGGTAAGTGAATCTGTTAATCCAGTGATATGTAACATTGTGATTGATGAAATGTCAATTAGAAAACAAATTACATATCTTAATGGAAAATTTTATGGAGGTGTTGACTTGGGAACTACTCAAGAACAAGTTGATAATATTCAAGAAGCTACAAATGCACTTGTTTTTCTTGCAGTATGTATAAATGGTCATTGGAAAGTACCATTAGGCTACTTCCTAATCAACAGTTTTTCAGGAAGTGAAAGAGCTAATTTATTAAAGAAATGCCTTGAAATATTTTTTGAAACTGGAGCAAAATGCTATTCTATTACATTTGATGGAGCGCCATGTAACATCTCTATGTGCAAAATTTTAGGTGCTAATTTTGATTATTTTTCATCAGAATTCAAGCCATGGATATCAGTTCCAGAATTTCCTGGTTCTAAAAATGAAAAGATTATTTATATATTTTGGGATGCTGTACACATGTTAAAATTAGTCAGAAATACTCTAGGTGAAAAAAAGGTAATAATTAACCCTGTTGGTGAACAAATTAAATGGCATCATATAGAAATGTTACAAAGTATACAAGAAACTAAAGGATTACACGCCGCAAACAAACTAAAAAAAAATCATATTAATTATTTTGAAAACAAGATGAGTGTAAGGCTAGCAGTTCAAACATTAAGTTCAAGTGTTAGTTCCAGTTTATTATTTTGTGAACAACTAAATTTGATACCAAACGCAAAACCTACTGCTGATTTTTGTAAAATATTCAATGATGTTTTTGATGTCTGTAATTGCAGGAATAAATTGGCAAAAGGAGACTATTCTTTTCCAGTAAATGAAAAGAATTTACAGCGAATAATAGACTTACTTGATCAGTTTAAAAGTTATGTTGAAGGTTTGAGGTACCAAAAAAACTTAGACACTGATGAAGAGTTATTACTTAAAAGTCAAAGAAAAACAGGTTTTTTGGGTTTAATAATTTGTCTTGAAAATTTAATAAATGTTTATAGAGCTGTTGAAAAGGATGGAATGTCATTTTTACTCAGCTACAAATTGAGCCAAGATCACTTGGAGGTATTTTTTAGTGCTCTTAGAAGTAGAGGTGGTTTTAATAATAACCCAAATGCTGTACAATTCAGGACTGCATATAAGAGATTACTTGTGAGACATGAAATCAGTGGATCAATGTATGGAAATTGTACCCAGTTAGATACATCTTGTATTTTATTTGTTGGAGCTAATAAAAGAAAAGATGCTAATGCTATTTGTAATAATGATACATTAAATAATGGAGAAGAAAATAATATATTTAATAATATTGATCATGATTATGATTATCGAATGCCTAGTTTGGAAGACTACATAATAGATGTTGTAAAATACACTAGTGGTTTCATTGTTCGAAAAATTCGAAAGAAAAAATATTTATGTGATGTATGTGATTCGTGTTTAGTAGAAGAACAAAATCAAGATACTTCGATACTTCTTAAATTAAAAACTCGAGGAAAATTGATAAATGTGTCGTCAGATGTTCATAAAGTGTGTTTAGCAACTGAATATGTTATAAGAATAAACTCAGATGATATTTAAAAAAAAAAAAATATAAAACACATATTATCAGTAAAAAGTATGATTGAAGTAAGCCAAGATTCCACAATATTTAACTCTACTCCTATGAAAGATCACCTATTCAATCAAGATGTATTTGACAACCATCGTAGTCAATTGTTACGGCTTATTATTGATTATTATATAACATTAAGACTTCATCATTTTGGAAAAATGCATACACTTTCAATAACTGGAAAAAATGTTAGAAGAAATTATACAAAATTAATTTTATTTAAAAACCAATAGACAGTATTTAATAATTTTTATGTTTTATTTTTATTAGTAAATACATATTATGTGTGACGTGTCTAATTTATTTTAAATATATTATCACTGTAGTCGGTATTTAATTTTTATTTTGAAACGCGCGATGTTTTAAATATCAATCGGCGGTCAGCAACTAAATATGCGACGGTTCGCTTCGCGCATGCGCACATCATACATCTATGTCAGAGACTTGTCGTTTATATGTGCTTCAATATATCGGGAAATGGTTCCATCCATAGTATATGATCTAAGCATCTAACCAAACCATTTTATAAAATACACACCACGTACGTATACACACACCACTCAGAGTTTATTAATAAATATACTTAAATATTGTTGTATTTACAAAATCAACGCACGAAGCCACGAAGTATCGTACTATCACAGACAACTAATGAATAACCGGAATTAGTCGAATCGAATAGTTGATATTCCGATAATCATTAATCGGTCATAGTTAATATTTTGTTGTTGCCGTTGTTTTTAGAATACTAGAATACTGAATAACATATTTTAATATTTATTAAGTATTATTTGCTGATATTTTTCTCTTTGCTAGAGGTTTTCTTTTAAATAGTTTGAAATCATGGGCAAGTATGCGAAATATTCTAAAAAGTATAATGCAGGCTGATTGGGAATCATTACCTTGTTTTTCTAGTAAGTTATAAATGTATATAAATGTTTGTAAATATGTCACAAGACAAGTGTTTAAAAAAATTATATTCTTATAATCTTATAGAGTGGCTTCAGCGTGCATCAGAAGCATATGCTGGAAAAGGTGAAGCGTTTCGTAAAATTTGTAGAGTGCCCTTAAGAGCACATAAAACTGATCTTTTAAAACATACGAAAACAATAACACATATCAATAAAGCTAATTCTTTTGATGTTCAAAGACAGTTTTCGCCGTGTTTGCGCGGATTATTATTTTTATTATTATTATTACTAGGGGTCTCGTTTTTGTACGTGAATATGAATGTACGTGTTCACGGTATCCGTGATCACGTGAATGAAACAAAATAAATCGCGTAAAGTTAATACACGTGAATCAATGAAAGCTTAATCACGTGAACACGTATTTGAATCATATTCACGTGAATACGTGAATTAGTCAAGCCCGGATTAAGACCTTCAGGGGCCCAGGGGCCAATACACGGTTGTGGGCCCCCATCAATAAAAACAATTCTTTAAAATTATAAAAGTAGGTATATACAATAAAACAAATTTAAACCTTTTTATTTAAATATGATAATAATAATAATAAATGATAATTAATGAGAATAAAAATATTAAAAACATAATTTTTTTTTTTAATACCTATTATTATTTACAAATAAAATTAAGTATTGTTTAAGTAAAAGTTTTTTTTCTAGCTTTTTGAGTAGCAAATATTTCTAATGTTTTATCGAAGCTTAAATTTTGAAGAACATCATTTTCTGTTGATAAAATCATTAATGATGACAAATTATCTTGTGTTTGTGAAGATCTATTTTTATTTTTAATTCTGGCCAGCTTCGAAAATGCCCTCTCTGCAGTACAATTAGCAACAGGAATGGTAAGATATATTCTTAAAGCAATATGAATGTTAGGGAAAATATTAATAACATTACATTCAGTCATCCATTCAAATATCTTGAGTACATCACTTCCATCAAATGTTGGTTTTAACTGATCCCAAAACTGCTTGAAATGTACTATTTCATACTTTATTGAATCATCAACATCATCTTTATATACACTAATGAATTTGTTAACACTTTCCTCAACATCAATTGTAGACTCAACATGTAGTCTAGTTAAGAATAAAAAATTTTCAACTACTACACTATATGCATTTATTCTTTTGTCCAGTTCTGAGCAAAATTTATCAACTATTACATGATGTGTTTCAACCCGAAATTTATCAATACCACTAAGTGCATTTAAAGTTTTATTGTTATCATCAGGAAATTTTTTTATTATTTTTCTTTTATTTTCATCTTTATATATGATACTTATTTGGGAGCAAAACTCTCCAACCCTACGTTCATAGACCATGTTTGAATCCCTTAAACTTGAAACAACATTTTTTAAACTTTTCAACAAATTCACAGCTTTTAAAATATCATTGCTTTTGCTTTGTAAATCTATAGATACTTTATTACAATGTTGTAATATGTCATTCCAAAATAGACACAAATAGCCTGTTTCTTTTTTCAACATTTTTTTCAATAACACCTTTGCATTATATTTTGTATCCCCATTTTCATATTTGCTATCAGATATTTCAAAAAGTACAGTTAATATAGTTTTATAATTAATAGTGAGTGCACGGCAAGCCTCAGAATGACATGCCCATCTTGTGTCACTTAAAGACTTTAAAAATAACAACCTTTCTTTATCCTTTTTCTCTAATGAATTGGTTAAGATTGTCCATCTGTGAGTAGAGCCACTAAAAAAATTATATAGCATTTGCAAAAAACTAAAAAAATGTACAGCTTCTTCACAGCAGTCTACACTATGTACTCCCACTAAATTTAACGAGTGGGCTGTACATGGAATATATACAGCTAAAGAGTTTTGGTTTTTAACATGTGCCTGAAGTCCCTCATATATACCACTCATGTTGGAGGCGTTGTCATAGGATTGACCACGAACATTTTTTATATCAAGTCCAGTATTTTTCAGAAATTCACTTAAGATATTAAAAATGAACTCTCCTTTATGACTAGTTACTGGTGTTAGATGAAACAATCGCTCATGAACTTTAGATGAAATACAATATCTGAGTACTATCGCCATTTGATCAATTTTTGAAAGATCTGGAGTAGAGTCCATAATTATAGAGAAGTATTTAACCTGTTTAACTTCAATTAGTATATTCACGTGAAAACTGAATGATAAATATTATGCCCAATATTAACTATTTTAAATGTATTGTGAGCATTATGAGCATTTTTTAAATTTTTTTGTAATTATTTGTATATATGATGAAATCAAAATTAAACATTTTATATTACGTACATTATAATCGTAATTGTCTTCTTACGTATCTATACAGCATACCTTATGTTATACTTATAATATTATAAACATTAAGTATTTTGGTTAAGTAATATACTGAATACAGTGTTAGGGTCATATTGAATTTGTAGCTGCCATGCGTACCGTACAACATTATAGAATAGTTCTATAATCAATGGTACAACGTATAATATAATAGACATTCTGTATACACGGCGGCAGCTGCCTACTACGACAAGCGCCGTCGGTCGCCGAACACCGCCGACCAATCACAGACCGGTTCACGTGATTATAAAAATTCACGGATTCACGTGAATATAATAATTCACGGATTCACGTGAACAAAATTATAAATACACGTGAAATTTTAAGCAACGGGTTTTATAAATTGAACCTTAATTTCACGTGAACACGTGAAAACGTGTACACGTGAAATAGGGAGCTCTAATTATTACTAACAAAATCGAGCGTGCGCGACGGCGACCCGTTTCCTTAACTGTGTCCATGTCTCCGTCCATTGGTGTAGTGAATTTTAATTACCTGTGCGTCAATTATTATATTTTATTATTGTAATCATATGTTCCCTAAATTATTAATTATAGTGTCGTGTAATAGCATTGATTATAAATTTATAATCAATGTAATTACTAATTTTATAGATAAGATGATATGGGCGATTTGGGCGATATTGGTGCCCTCTAGCGGCGATTTTAGTTAGAACTCTTCTGGCAACGCTGGTGTCGGGTAGATTAACCGATATCTACCTAAAACCTCATCGTTGCCGCGGCGAAGGGAGAATCGGCCGACTCGTCGTCTGGTTTCCGGTACCCTTCAAGGTTGAGGCACAGAATAAATGAAATTTATTCTGTGCTGCGATTGCTGTGCGATATCGTGAATTCAACGCATGCGTCGGCAATTAGGACAGTCCGATCTATTTCTGAATGTTTGTTATTATTAGAAATCGCATGCGTTCGCCGCATTGCGATTTGCGGTGCGTGCACGCACCAGCTAGGACATAGCGTAAAATATAATGCTAATATGTTTCAAAAAAAACCTTAAAATATTCTCTAAATATTCCTTAAATTTGTAAATATGCAAATGTGATTGTTTTCTAAAATAGTTCAATAAATACAATAAATAACTGTTAAGCACAATTCTCTTGGTAACAGGTAAATTATTGCAAAATAAAAAATGTAAATCAGTTGACACACAGCTACATAAATATAATTTAAAAAAAAAACAATAATAGTTTAATAATAAATAATAGATAATTTGCACGATTCCTTTGGTAACAGGTAAATTATTGAATTACAAAAAAATGTTAATCAGGTGATACATAGCTACATAAATGTTATAAAATATATATATTTAAAAATACATAATAGTTTAGTAAAAATAATAAATAACTTTGCACCATTTCTTTGGTAACAGCAAATTATTGAACAGTAAAAAATGTAAATCTTAAAATAAAAGCTATATAAATGTAATTAAATATAATTAAAAAACATAACAGTTTAATAAAAAATAACAGATAACTTTGCACTATTCTTTAGGAACATTACCAATTCGAATACAGACAAGTAGATAATTAAATGATTTTGAATTTTTATCACTCTATATTCAAATTATTTTTTTTCCTAGAAAAAATTATTGCTAGAAAAAATCATATTTCGAGAAATTAACAAAATATACTAATTTTTATGAACAATAATAGAATATATTCTAAAATATGAAAAATAGGCAAAATATCCTCTTATGTCCAAAATATGGTTTAATATGCAAAATTAATTTTTTTCTACGAACTCTGTGATAGATAAATCGTCCACATTTTCACTCTCGTAAAATTGCATAAAGCCTATAAAAATATGTAAAAACTTAAAGATCCGCTCTTTAATAATAAGTAGTACACTAATACACGGCCTACGAAAATGCCAAAAGACAAATGAATACGCGGGCAACGCCATGTGCCCGTGTCGGCGGGACAGCTAGTATATATAAAGTGGCGCCGAACCTATATGTTGGGTGTGGCGGCTGCCACACCTAAGTTAGGGGGTGGGTACTCCCTATCATTGGTAGTTTTTAAGTATAAAAATAATACAATTTTATAATTAAGATTAGAAGGAATACGTTATTCAATCAAACATGAGCTTATTAATGCCAAATATTCTTTCATGTCTGTAGACACTACATTTGATGGGGGACGGAGTGGCCGAGTGGACTCAGGTGGCGGTTACGACGCGTACCGTCGCCGGTTCGAACCCGGCCTCGGGCAGTCTCTCTAACTTGGACAGGAAACAACTGTCTTCGGAGAGAGACTGCCATCCCCCACTCCGGGGCATGGCAGAAACCTACGGGTGCTCCAATAGAAATTCTGCCAAACTGGCATCCGAACTGTAGACCCTAGGGTCATAACTATGCCATATGAAAAAAAAAAAAAAAAAAAAAAACTACATTTGATAATTCTCGAAAAGAGAAGTTGTCAATAGTGTTTCGGTACATAAATAAAAACACCGGTGATGTTAGTGAAAGGCCAATAGCTGTCCGAGAAACTTTATCAAATACTGGCCAACATTTGTTTACAATATTCAATGATATATGTGAAGAAATGGACAAAGATTGGAAAAAAAATCTAATTGGCCAATCGTACGATGGTGCAGCTTCAATGAGAGGTGCCTACAATGGATTGCAGGCAGGCAATAATTAAAGAATATAATGCCCTTCTGCTACATATTTCTGGTGTTGAGCACACAGATTTAGTTTAGTAATAATAAATGCAGTAAGAAGTTGCTCTCACGCCAAAAAATCTATTTGGTAATTTAGAAACACTATATGATTACATAGGCAGCAGTAAAAAACGAGTAGGGCTACATTCACTACATCAAAAAGAAACATATCCTGGTAAGCCATTACACAGATTAAAAAGAGTAGAAACTATCAGGTTGTCATCCTATGCTGCTGCTTTTCATACAGCTTTTGAGACATACGATTCATTAATTGACACACTGGACGAATTACAAAATTATGTTGATCGTATTACAAGTGTTAAGGCTGGAACTTTAATGAATTATTTACCGTCAGAATCATTTATATTAACTGGTGTTATACTTCAACAAATGTTTGAGCTAACTAATCATCTAAGTACATTTTTACAAGGTGTACAAATTGATTTATTGGATGCTACCAAGTATATACAATCTATATTCGAAAAAATTCAAGTCTTAAGAGATGACAATCAATTTGAAAAGTTAATCAAAGATAAAAATCAGTTTGTATCATCTAAAAATGATGAATTATCTTTCACGCCAATGGTAGAAAATAGAAGAAGAAGAAAAAAGGAAATGCCGGGTGAAATTATGTCAGATGTAACAATCAGCTGTCCACTTACAAATGTTAAAGTTAACATATAATTCTCAATCATTGATATTGTGTGTACTCAAATTAGAGAAAGATTTAATGACCAGTCAACCCCACTTTATAAAGATTTATCACTTTTTCAAGTAAAGAGAATTCCCCAAAAAAACTTCGGAGAAGTAAAAAAGATCTTCTGTGCTTTACTTTAAAAGATTGGAGTACTTGAATTATGAGATAAATAAAGAATGGAAATCAACCTCAAAATTCTGTGCCTGGAAGACAAAGTGCCATAACGCAAGAAAAACAAAGTTAGAATTTCTCGGTAAATTAAGAAGTGAAATCAAACCTCAAAATTCTGTGCTGAAACTTGAAAAGTGAACATGAAAAAAAAAATATATGACACGAAATTGCACAAAATTTTCAACTACAAAAATATAAAAATAAACATTAAATTAACTATAAACACCCCCAGACCCCCCCCCTCAGACCTTGGTGTGGGGGGCTTTGCACCGCATCACTTAGGTTTCGTACTGTGTAGAGGTAGGTGGGTAATAATTAATGTCTATTGCCACACCTAAAAAAAAATAGTTCGGCGCTACTGTAATATATATATATATACACATGGCCTCATTAAACAATATAGAGTAAGAAGGCTGCAGTTTAAAGAGCCAATCAGAAAATAATATAATATTGATGTCTTATTGTTATTTCAAATTATATGCGAAAAAGTACACATCAACATATGAAAAAATTAAAATACCTCACACTTTTGACTAATTTTAAGAAATTTTTTTTTTTTATTTATCTTAAATTTTTATGTTTGACAAAGAAGATATTTTTTTTACCAAAAGATTCAAATCATCCTGTTCTATTTGTATTCAAATTTTCATTATGTTTTTATCGACCAATTTCTTCAGATAAATTGTTAAAATCGATTTGATGAAAGTGTCGTTTACGACGGATTTCGCCGTTTTCGGTCTATTTTTGACTGTTTTTCCGCCTGACTGGAAAAATGATTGATATGAGAGCTTAATAAACCCTCAAAGTACCATCTGCATCGAATTTCTGATCTATGGAGTTGCAGGATGAAACTTTCGGAGAAAGTTTAGTTGAGCAAAAAGTGTTTTAAAAAAAAAAATAATAATAATAATAATAAACATCATTATAAAACCGTAAGATCATTCGCTTCACTCAGAATCATCGATTCATCGATAAGGTGTAGTTAAAATGCAATGTGAATTTGGTATCCCGGTCGAAATATATATTCCTCTTGGCATAAAAAGTTTTTTTGGCAGTGCATATTGTTGCGAATTATTTGCAAAAACATAACACAGGTTTGCCGTAGATAGTAGATACGATAAAATCGGGTTGCAGATTGGACTTGGAACCTCGAGATGTTTGAACTATAGTGCCGTAAGCCCGTAACTACCCTACGTGGCACCGTTGGCGAATTTTATTTTGGCGCTTATAACGGACGGAGTGGCGGAGTGGAACCAGGCATCACTGCTGACGCACACTGACGCACACAAACCTCGATCACGGGCGGCTCTCTCTCTATGGGCAGGCGACTAGAGAGAGCGGCCGCCATCTTCCCTGTGCAGAAGGCAACGGGAAACCACTGCACAGTACAAACCCTTCCCTAGTAACACCTTCTTATAGGTGCAAACCAACCTTCGGGTTGATGACCCTAAGAAGAAGGTTGCAAACCAACCCTCGGGTTGTAAAAAAAAAAAAAGAATAAATAATTATTAGTTATTATTAATTAAAATAAACGTGTAATTGCACCTATATACTATATACATATCACTGTGCGACACGGCTGCCCGCGTGTTTACAGCTACCTGCAACCTGACTTTTTTCTTCGTCAAATTGTATCGGCGTGTAGATAAGAATAATTGGTCCTAGAAGTTTATCTCACGTACACCAACAACATAATAATAATATACCCAATATTCATATTAATAATACAAATTACAAATTGATTCTGTTAACGACCAAGGCAGGTATTGTGCGCTCGCAACTGAATTTCTTAACTATTTAACGCCTTATAGAGTCCCACCACATACACTGATTTAAAAAATAGGTGCCCCACGTATTATTTTAATGAGAAATTTGAGCCCACCCACACTTTGCAACGGTACAAAATTACAAATCAAAAATTGAGAAGTTAATTGCTCGAGTGCATAATCTTAACGAGTTGTGGTAATGGAAAAACTGTTTTAATACCAAGTATATCAATTATACCCTCAGAATTACCTTTTAAGTTTAATCGTATTCAATTTCCTGTTAAATTAGCATTTGTAATGACTATAAATAAAGCACAGGGACAAACACTTATCGTTGCTGGAATTGACCTAAGCGTTCAGTGTTTTTCTCACGGTCAACTATACATCGCCCTGTCACGTGTGACATCCAAATTTAATTTGTATATTTTCCGATCTGTCACCGATCCAGAAAAAGTTAATAACGTCGTTTACAAAGAAATTTTTTAAGTCTTTGAATTATCAATATACTGGCATAATTCATATCTTTTGTTCCATCCATAGTTATACCTACAAAATTTGCATACACAACTCTAATTTTAGGGCTTCGTACATTAAATCTATAAAATAAAAAAAATTTTCAAAAAGCATCAATTTTTCTATTGACACGAGCGCTATAATTTTTGTTCAATATTATGAAGAATCCGCGGTGGCGACGCTAAATTTATATGGCTACATTACCACAGAGACATGACCAAAAGTGGTCTAAAATAAAAATAATTATTTAACATCCAGAAAATAAGTGGCAAATTAATATCTAAGAAATTTTGCAATAGCGAAGCATTGCCGGGTCTGCCGTTTATGCCAATCCGGCCCAGTATATATATATATATATACATACACGATTATAAATATATGTGATGCGTTCTTCTATAAACCTATACCTACCCGTGTAAACTATGCCGATACCAAATAATTAGTAGTTATTATCTTTGTGAAAATTTAGTTTTTTCTACTTAGGTGTAACAATAAATTAAAATTTTGATGATATAATAGTAATTTTATACATTTAAAATTGTTATGGATGGGGCGAATGCCCTTCCCCCCAATTTTGCATCATATAAACCACTGATGATTATTTTTACTATACTATTTCAAATATGAATAAAGCATTTGTGAAAACACATTCACAATCAAGACTAGGTAGATATCTCAATAAAAGGTGGACATACTTCGCACCATGTGTGTATTTTTCGCTGCTCTGACAATTTTTTTTTTTACCAAAAGATTCAAATTATGTGGTTCTATCTGTACACTGCACCCAAAGGTTCACAATGATTGCACGATCCAACACTTTTTTACACGCTAAAAAAGAAAAATGGTTTTTGTAATTGTTTTCAGTATCATTAGTTAAGTATACAAGTAAGGTTATATTAAATTTTCAGAACATTTGATTTTGGGTTTTAATATGTTATTAAATATGTTTAATATGTTCTAATTCGGAAGTTTCAAAATTTTGCAACCATACAAATTTGATTTATAAGAATAGGCGGTTTTCGGAGTTCATCATTTTTTATTCAATGAAGTTGTAAATTATTTTTTAAATAATATTGAATGATGATTACAAATTTGTTTTATTAATTTATTGTACATTACTTTTTTTATTGAAATCTAATTCAACCATATTATAAATCATCTAAATCTCCCATAGGTTTTAAGTCTCTTAAAAATATAGGCATAATATAAATTAATTTCATTTAACAATAAATTATTTATTAATAAAATATTCAAAATGTGTTTGAATATCAATAATAGAAAAGAAGAAAATTAGTTACTTATGTCATAAACTAAAATATACACAATTATACAAAATATGCTATAGAATCACATTAAAATATAATATATACGAACACCTATTTTTATAAGTATATTGACATTGTAATTTTATTATCTTTAAATTATGTTATTTGTTCAAAATTTGATGAACTTCTGTTAGACTGATCATTTGTTTGTTGTTCATCAGTATGAATTAAAACTATATGCCGCCCAGGAATCATTACCAAGCCTAAAAGTCGAGACTCTCCAGTGTTCAAATCTATAAACACATAATTTAATTTAATTTGTTAGTACTCAATTTTTTATCTTGTGAAGCTTACCATTTTCATTGAAAAATTCATGACATGTACTCAGTATAATATGGGCATCCTTATCAGTACAAACAAATGTTCCTATTAAAATTCGGCCATCAATGAGATGAACTTTCATTTGTTGATTTAACCAACCCATGAGCTTTTGTCTCCTTTCACTATATTCTCGCTCAGGCTGAAAAAAATAATTTCAAAATACTATTAATAAAATTTTAATGTGAAAACCAACATAAAACTCTTATGAAACTTTCTCAATAGAATATTAGAATATTATTTCAAATTTTATCTTTCAGTTGATGAACATATAGTGTTAAATAATTGTTTTTTTTTAATGACCTCGTGCATTTGTAGTGCACATATCCAAGCAGCATCACTAAACTTGTTAAAATTAATTTAAAATGCATTTTAATTAAATGATTTTAATATTGATCAAAATGCCAAATAGCTAACCCTACGCTTAATAAAGTTGATTCTAAAATATATAAGAGTATTAGAGCATCAACAAAAATTAATTTAAAATGTATTTTAATTAAATGATTTTAATATTGATCAAAATGCCAAATAGCTTACCCTACGCTTAATAAAGTTGATTCTAAAATATATAAGAGTATTAGAGCATCAACTCACCATATGGTTAGATGTATTTTTCTGGATATTTTGATTTTCGGTTTCCATTTTCACAAAACTTATCAATTGAATTTAAGATTCAACTTTTACTATGGAATCAGCTGTAAATGAAAACAGGCAATTTACAATCTTTTCGTAAGTACAATTTAAATTTGATCAACAATATAATAATAGTTGATTGTACATCAATAACCAGTGTTGGGTAAGTTAATTTTTAAAAGTAACTAAGTTACATTACAAGTTACAAAATGAAAAAGGTAAGTAGATTACTTGTTAGTTACTCAAGTACAAAAGTAATGCGTTACGTTACTTTTTTTTACTTAAAAGTAACTTGATACAATCACGTTACTCCTCTTTTGTTTATTAAGTTTCATAAAAAAAAGTCTATTTTAAATCAATCATTTTTTATATTTATTTTATACAATAATGTATCTCCAAAATGTTGATCAGTTATACGTGATCTTTTTTTTGTACAAATGTCTCCAGCTACACTAAAAAGCCTTTCGACTGAAGCACTTGAAGGGAGCGACGTATTAAACTTCACAAAAATTTGTTTCATCATAGGTAAACTGTTTAACATTTTTAAATCGCCAGTAAAAACTGCATTATAATAATTCTCCACTTCACCATTGGGTTGATCTGAAACTAACTCTTCACTGAAGAGAAAATCATCATTTTCTACATGTTGATTCAACTCTGCAGTGGGCTGTATGTTCGTCTGTAATTGCTAATGAAGTGCAATTTCATCCAATAAAAGATCTTTAGCTTCCTCTTTTTTTAAGGGGTCCATACACCTAATAATAAAATCATAAAAATAATAATAAAAAAATATACATTAACTATATTAACTAATAACTGACAAATTATTATTCATTAATTATTCAAGAAAAAAATAGCCTATTGAGTCCCAGAGTAAAATACTAAAATATTAAATTCATTAGTAATAAATTAACTTAAAATTTTTAAATACAAATTTAAAAACAATTTTTTTTAACTATCATTTTAATACTTACTTGAGCTTAAATTTAGGATGAGTAACAGATGCAAGTATAATTGATTTATTTGTGATCATGGAATCAAATCGTGTGTTCACACCATCTAAACAGGCTGTAGCCAACGCTTTACAACTACCAGCTGATATAGATAGTTTCGATAATTTATTTTTAAGCCAATTAATGGTAGGTAGAAGGTATCCCATACACATATATTTATCCCCTTGCAGTAAATCAAGAGCTTGGGATAGTGGTTCCATAACCTATACAATCAGTTTTTTTAATTGTATTTAATTTAAGGATAAAATATATTATTTATAATAAATTATTAAAATTATTTATTTATTATTCTAGTTACCATGCAATAATCAGACATAAATGTCATATCTTTTTTGTCGAATCGAGGAATGTTTGCTTTATCACAAATAGATTGTAATTCCAGTTCTGATTTTGTCAAATTTTCATATTAACACTTGACAGCCTTATAAGTGGAATTCCAACGTGTAGCATTTGGTACAACAATATAAGTGTTTAACGAATCATGGATATCATCAGCAATTAGTCTAGTCCTTTCTTGTTTGTTCCATAAACCTTGCATCCTAGCAAATGTAATCCTAATTTGCTTTTTGTAAATGGAATCAGATAAAGCATTTTCACTGTCTTTAGTGGCAATTAAATTTAGAGTATGACTAGCACAACGGTGGTGAGATGGTAAATGGTACGCTGAATCAATGTTATCTTCTTCAAGGAATATTACCTATTTCAATAACTTCAACATATTCTTCAATTTCAACATGCTAATTTAATATTGGTATTATTAATTTTTTAAAATTAAATTCAAAATTGTATATGAACAATGCACCAATTAGTGACAAATGCTAATTACATTTATATTAAATAGATAGTAGATACGTGACACCTATATTATTTCTACTATTACTGAATATTAATCTTACCGAAAAGCTTTGACAAAGTTAGAACCGTTGTCTGTTACTACATTGATTATCTTATTTAATATGCCATATTCACAAAATACATCGTTCAATATTTTTGCTAATGCATCATATGTATGCTTCCCTTTAATTCTACCACAAGCTAAAGCAGCAGATTTCCGATCAAGAGTTTCAAATTCAAACCTATAAGCTGTTATTCCAATATAACTTCTGAAAAAATAATTTGTTATTATTTTAGTTATAACTTAAGTTATATCTAACTCTTTCATAAATTTAATTTGTACCTATGTACATGTAGGTAGGTATTTAAATATTTTTAATTGTGTTAATATTTATTCAATACATAGGTACCTAGGTACAATAAAAAATATTCATGTAGTCTACCTATATGAATTATTAGAATTTAGGTAAACTTTAATTTATTTAATTAATTAGTTATTTAAACATTAATTTATGTAGCCATGTAGTTATTAATATTAATTAAAAATTAAATTAATTTTTTATGATTTAAAAATGTGCCCATTGTCCATTGAACATATTATTAAAATGTTAAATTAGGATAAATTGATAATCAATAATTACTTTTTAAATACAGACCAACAATCTGCAGTTGCACAGACATATTTTACATTTGTTGATGTTAATTCCTCTTTTACATTTTTCGTACATTTTCTGCATCGGCGTTGGTGAGTTGCGGCCCAATCCCTAAATAGCGTACGAGTTGCGGCCCGGGTTTATGAGAGGTACGTACGAATTGCGGCCCGGGTTTATGAAAGGTACGTACGAATTGCGACCATACAATGATGTATATATTACATATATATAATATATATTATTATATACTATATGTCTATATGTGGTATATAAACATCACAATATTTTGTATTTTCTAGTATAAATTGTCGTACTTATATTAATATTTGTCTTAAAAAAAATAAATAATAAAAAATAACCGCTGTACATCGTTTTTTAGTGTTTGTGGAAACGAAATTTGTAGCCTTCGTAGAGAATAATTGGTTTTGATTTTTCACTATTTACAAACTCCATAACGCACTTATAATATAATAAACTGTATAACACACTCAAACAGAATTTTTAGTCTTCGTAGATATAGATACTAAGCGATGAACAGACTAACACTGTAATATTTTTCGTTTGAACTATTGACGTTATGGTATCTATTTAGATAAGATAGTGTCGATACTGCTGGCACAAAATTGAAAATAAATAAATTTCCCGGGCCGCAATTAACTTAGTGATAAAATATGACCCGGCCGCAATTCACCGGTCTTCGACACGTAAATTACATGTCGGGCCGCAACTCACCTATAGCCTTCTGCATTTGTCGATACTCGGGACATTAGTGTTTTTCGTGTTAATAAACGTCGATTAGGAAATCCTTTATTAATTATTATTTTAAATTTTTCTTGTTCAACTGTACTGAATGGGTGATTACCACAAACTATGAATTCTGTGATCATAGTATCCAAACATTCTGAATAATATAAATTTCAATTTACAATTTACAATAATAAAAAAGCTGGTAAGTGAGATGATGGTGGTACAAGTTCGTCATTGGTGATGAATGTATTAAGTTTTAAAGAAATGATGACTCATTTCTTTAGTATAAAACGATTCTGAGCAAAGCTTCAGTGTAATATAATATATTATTATTTAAATACTGTTTACGTATTTTACGATTATTTGTATAATTTTTGTGAGTTTTTTTGTAATTTTTGTAATAAAATATTCAATTAGATATAACTCATTTAAACTTCAATTGTTATAACAATTATAACTCATTAGAAATAAACTTAAAAGAAATCAGACAATATCGAAAAAAATCGTATAATAATTTATTAAAGTGTGTATAAAAAAAAATCCTGAGTCACGATTTTTGAACTTTTGTTAGGATAATTAGGTAGGTATATGAGTAAGATCATATTAAATTTTCAGAACTTTTAGTCAAATATTTAAAATTATATTACATAAAAACTTTCAAACAATTTGGTAAATTAAAAGTTCTATATTTAAGTCAAAAGTGCTTTAATTGTTCTGAAAATTTTGTCCAATATAAAAAAGTATATATTTGATATTGGATAAAATTTTCAAGTTTCTAGCTTCAATACTTTTCGATTTATGACTAAATACCTAAAATCTGAACAGTGAAAATCTCGTTTACGGCGGATTTTTACCGATTTTACTCAGTTTTTCGATCGTTATTTTTGATTACTGGAAAAACTAAGGAGATTTTGGAAAAATTACCTCTCTAAAGTACCATCTCAGTTCAATTTCAAATCTAAAAAGTTGTGGACGAAACTTTTGGACAAGGATTTCTATGGTACGAAAAAGTGTTTACAGAAAAAAAAAAAGAAAAAATAAATAAATAAAAAAATAAAAAGAAATAAACATCATTGTAAAACCATAAGATCCTTCGCTTCACTCAGAATCTAAAATTGTTGCGAGTGTCTATATTGTACATTGTATTATTGTAATATCTTACCTTGACTAACAACTTGAGGTCGGTTGAAAGCATTAGTAATTGACATTTGTTTTTTATATGAGTTTTGGCCAATACCTGACTCGAGTTCATGTTTACGTTTTTGCTCTTTTAGGTTATTTTTATTTAAAAGTTCTTCCAGTTCTTTAAGTTTTGTAGAATGTTTTGCCTATATTTAATAGACAATAATGAAATTAACTATCAGCCTGTATATTAATTATTAATATTTATGTAGGTTCCTAATCAAAATATAAATTTCAATATAGTTACTATACTAATATTTAATAATACTATTATACTAAATTAACCGAAAAATTGACAAAAAACGGGAAAAATGCCGTATTCTCGATTTTCGTAAAATCTATTTTAGTTTTTTAGCCATTACTCCGTCAATAATAGAGCAAGGGACTTGAAAATTTTAATGACTACTAAAAATGGCCACTCACATAGCCAATAAAATTTTCAAAAAGATTTAACAACTTTTGACTTGTATATCGAACTTTGAAAATATTGGAAAATTCTCATTTTTTGGAGGTTTTTTCTTTCTAAAATTTTAACCTTTGGATATTAAGAGCTGAAAATTTAATACAATCATACTCATGTGTATTACTACCGATGATGTAAAAATATCGAAAATCGTTAGTCACAATTTTTTTTTACAAGTTACAACTGTTTACGCATTCAAATTGCCTACAATATTTGACTAAAAACGTCGAAATAAAGAATATTATATAATCGATGTTAATTATTTTGTCCTGCCTTCAACAAGAATAGTGCTAAAAAATTTGAAACTTTTCTTGTTATAATTTACATAATAAATTTACTATCTACTGAATTTTACTCAGAATCGTTTTTTCCGAATGCAATGATTTATCATTGCATTCACATTTAAAGTACCATACAACTAAATCATCGTAAACTTGGTGATCCCGCAATCGAAAATTCTATACACATGACCATTATCTTGTCCGAGGAGCGTAGCGACGAAGGACCAACTTCCACCACCATTATCTTACCAGCTTTTTTATTATTGAACCAATTTTAACCAATATCCCCCTAATTCTGTATATATGTTTTAGATCTGATCTAAATCATAAAGTAATAAATTATTTGCAAGGAATAATAAATCATGTTTAATTCGAAAAACATACATAATTCCTATTATATATAGCAGCAGTTCTCAACCTTTTTTCATTCGCGTACCCCTTGACCTAACACCACTACTGCACGTACCTCAAATTTGGAATATACATAATGGAAAGTAATAATAATAATAATAATAATTTTAAAGAAAAACTTGGAAATATTTATTTGTTTTAATAATAGCTTGCGCCATACAATTTGCATAAAAAATAATTATATCAACTTAACAGTTTAATTTTAATGTGAACCTTGAGCTTGTTTGCTTGAACTTAATGTTTTGAAATCTGGTTCCACACGTGACAAATAAATCCGTAAGTCTGAACTTACAGACAGTTTATTACGATACTTATTTTTTATGAACGTGTACGTATAAATAAAGCCCTTTCTACCAACACAGTGCTTGTGAACGGTAGCAGAACATTGAATGCTTTTCATGATAACTCAGGATATTCTTCTTTCACATCAGCCCAAAAGGCGATAATAGATTTCTCTTCAAATGCTGCCTCAAGTGAAGAATCCGTTTTTAGTTCTATTAGTTTTTCTTTTTTTTTTTTTTTTTACTGATAAAACTGCTGACTTGAAATGGTTTTCACTAAAAGAGAATGCGATCCAGTGGTCTTCATTTTCACATTTAGGAAAGTATTTTTCATAAGCTGCTATGAGGCCATTCAAATGTTGAATAACTAGTTTTTTGATGTCTTGTGATAGGATCATATCAGTTTCACAGAGAAGAAATTGTCTAAAAATAATATACTAAAATTCATCTACTATTGAATTATCTACATTTTATAGTGTTTATATTATTATAACGATAAAACCATATCCCACTAATTACATATAATATCGCAGACTATTCGTACTGTAATAAGTATACAATTATTAAATTGTACTTCATTAATAGCAAACTATTTCAGCTACATTAAATTTCACTTTTTTCGCCATTACTCGATTTTTTTCGCGTACCCCTTAATATCATGTCACGTACCCTTAGGGGTACGCGTACCCCAGGTTGAGAACCGCTGATATATAGTATAATAATACTACATGTCTACATGCTATAATTATTGTAAAATGTAGCCCTCTAATCGAACGACGCGCTCCTGGTGGCAGAATAACCGTGCGACTTTTGTCGGGCCACTTTATAAACGGGCGTCTCATAGGAGTTTGGTCTCCTTATCTCTAATCTTCATGAATATAATACAATAAGCAAATTTGATAACATAGATTAAATCACGGTCTTAGAAATTGACATGAGTAGGTATCGTGATAAGGAAACAACCCATTGGTTACACCTCGTTTAATTTAGTTGATCTCTACACCATTTTCGCTTGAGTCTCCGTGGTGGATTTTTAGGTAGAGTGAGGGTAGACATTGTGATATGAGTAGGTTAGTGTGTTTAGATTTTGATGGAAGCGTTTGTAAGTTATTTTGGCCAGTTCTATGGTAGTTGTTAGTTTTAAGTCTTTATGTAGGGAATTGAACTATTAAACCTAATATTATGATTATACGTAAATGGGATATCTAAAAGGTACACTAAAGAAACCGTTTTACATACTTACATTGATGAATGATGAGTATAATAAATCATATTTATCAAGAAACATTAGAAAGTATAAAATAGGTACCTACCTACATCTACTACAACATATTATGTAAATTTTAAAATTGTACATGAAGTAAATAAATACACGAACATTACTTCAATTATATGTATAAAATTACGTGTTTTATTAAAATAAATAAATAATCATGTTTTATAATATTGTACAGGATAAACTAATAACTCTAATGAACTTACTAAACAAATAGTATTCATGAAAATTGTGATGAAAATTCATTAGTCAACATGATAGCTCATGAATTAGGTAGGTAAACTTAACGAACGTTTTGGTAGATAACATTACTTATTTTTAAATAAAACATATTTGTGTTATTGAAATAACTTACTATGATTGGTAATTCATTAAAAAAAAAAATCACGGAACGAGTTCAAAAGATTATCATTTTAAAAATAAAATATCTGGTTATCGTACCTACCTATTTCACTTGCTTACGAAATTGGAAAAACATGTAACTCGCTGACGAAACACCAATAAATGTTGAATAACAATAATATGCTTTAGAAAGATAATTTTGAATTCGTTCGATTATCTTGTATTATTTTATCTACTCCTCAATGTTAATTTCTACAACATATTCCAGTGTCACCGCGGCTACAAATCCTTTTTTTTTAGTAATAAGTGGAATAATTATTCAAATAGATAAAAAAAATAGATAATACGATAATATTACAAAAATTCTTTGAAACGACTATTCGTCATCAATTATCAGACTTTAAAATAACCAATCTTTTTAATCGATTATTATTATTATTTTTTTTTTATTAGAAATAAGGCTTCAACATCGTGGGTTATTAGCCTAATATGTATTGTGTATAAAATAAGATATATAAAAAGAAAGGAATCAAATACAAGTAATAATTATGATTGATGGTTACAGAATATTTTTACATTGTTTAATTTTATTTATGAGATGTATTTTATTTAGGAATGTTATGATTTTGATGCAGTTATTTTCATTTAATTCTTCTTCCATTTTCGGTGGTATTTCTAGATTTTTTCTTGAGTCCCGGTACTTTGTGCAATCTTGGATGATGTGTTGGATTGAAAGGTCAGTGTGGTATTCATCACAGATGGGAGGAAGGTTTTTGCTGATGAGAAAAGAGTGGGTTAAAAATGAGTGTCCAATTTTGAATCTTGAGATGACAACTTCCTGTCTTCGATTGAGATAGTAGGGAGGGTTCCATTTTTTAATATCTCTCTTAGTTGTTTTAAGTTTATTAGAGGGAGGAATGGTATCCCAATACTTTTGCCATTTAGAGTAAATTTTTTGTTTAATGGATGATTTGATGTCGTTTATCGGTAAGTCGTAAATTTTTGAATGAGGAATAATTCTGGCAGCAAGGTAGGCTGCCTTATCATCAATTTCGTAGCCGGTTATACCTATGTGGGATGGTACCCACATAATTTCAATGTTTGGAGTCAGTTTTAATATATTTTGGGTATTTTGAGTGAACTCATTTGAATGTAGGTGGTTTTGGAGGGCAAGTAGGACACTGAGTGAGTCGCTTAAAATTAGGATGTGTTTTGAGTTGATCGTCTTGGCAAAAATGATTGCTTCATAAATGGCTTGAGTTTCGGCTGAGAATATACTAGCTTCTGGAGGGAGCTTGGGAAGGAGTGTGATGTTGTTATGGGATATTGCAAAACCGACACCTTGAGTGGATTTGGATGCATCAGTATAAATTTTGGTGAAGTGTGAGTATTTGTCTTGTATAATTTTATGAAATTTTGATGTAATAATATTGGGATTTGTATCGTGCTTGCTTAGTTGTAGAGTTCAGAATTTATTTTAATTTGCCAGAGCCAAGTGGGATGGTTTGGGTATGTTATTTTGTTTTTTACAGATGTGTATATGTTGAGTTTATTGATCAGTTTAAAGAAAATGCTATGCATTGATGGTAAGGGATTTTTAATTGAGATCATTTTATTTGTGATTTTGTTATTGAAGAAGTTGATGTATCCTATGTGGTGTGGAGTGCTTTTCCTTTTTATTCCGTAGTTTAAGAGTTCTTTCTCTCTGAGAAGATTGAGGGGAAGTTCTCCAGCATAACATAGAATGCGGTCAGTGGGGCTGGTTCTGAAGGCTCCAGTTGATAAACGAATCCCCTCGTTATGGATTGGGTCTAATATTTTTAGGAGATTTTCTTTGGCTGTAATATAAATTTGGGAGCCATATTGTATTTGTGATAGTATAAGAGATTTATAGACTGTATTGAGTGATTTCGTGTTGGCACCCCATGTATGGTAGGAAAGTGATTTAATGATGTTCATTCTGATTTTGCAGGTACTTTTGAGTTTTATCATGTGTTTTGTCCATTTAAGTTTGTTGTCGAATATCATTCCAAGTATGCGAAGTGTTTTACAAGTGGGTATCAGAGAGTTTTTGAGATATAATTTAATGTTTGTTTTAGGGTTAGCGTGGAAAGAAATACATTGGCTTTTCTCGGCAGAAAATTTGAACCCAGTTTTTTGAGACCAATCTTGGAGTATATTAAGTGAATTTTGTAATATTTCTGTAGTTGTCGTGATGTTTTGTCCGCTGCAATATATGTGGCAGTCGTCAGCGAATAGTAAGTGTTTTGTGGGGTTTGGAATATTGTTGAAAATGTCATTGATGGCCAATAAAAACATTGTAACACTGATAACAGATCCTTGTGGGAGTCCGTTTTCTGTTTGGTGAATTTTTAATTTTGATAGTTCTGCGTGAGCTCTGACTTGGATTTTACGATTTTTTAGGAAATTTTTTAAGAATAGGAACATTTTGCCATTTATGTTGCTTTTTTGAATGATTTTGAGGACTCTATTTGGCCATACCATATCATATGCTTTTTCTATGTCTAAAGATATTAGTATGAGGTGTTGTTTTTGATTTTTTGCATTGCAAATATCGGTATGTAGGGTGGAGAGTATGTCCATGGTCGAGTGATTTTTGCGGAAACCACATTGTTCCTTAGTTATTAAGTTGGATGTTTCTAGATGCCAAATAAATCGTTTATTAACCTTCTTTTCCATGATTTTTGCTATCGTATTAATAAGCGAAATAGGTCTATAATTGATAAAGTTAGATTTGTTTTTATTTGGTTTAGGGATAGGTATTATGATCGCATTGTGCCATTGGTCAGGGTATTATATATGTATATATATATATATATCTTATATAATCTATATAATCTTTATTATTACTATAAACACCGCTTAAACAAACGCAGAAGAAAATGTTGGATCAATCCTTAAATTGAAAAAAAATTAATTCGGGCATTTTTCTACATATTTATGTAGCGTTCCGAATTTTTTTAAGTATGCCAGTTACTAACTGTGAAGGTGAACGATCTTTTTCTGCACTAACAATAATTAAAAATAAATATAGTTGTATGATGGGTGAATCAACACTGACATCTCTATCAATTCTTTCCATAGAGTGTGTATTGACTGTATATTTCATTTGAAGATATTATGAGAAAATTTTCTCAGGAAAAATCCAGGAAAAAGTTTTTCAAACATATTTTATGATTAAAAATAATATATGTATATATTTTTTTGAAAAAGATTTTTTTTTATGAACACTAACGTGAAAAGTTAAGTTAACTTTAACGTAACAATTTAACAAGTGCAACTAATGAGCAATGCAATACAGAAAACTTGGAATTTATCGATAAAACTAATAAAAACATTTGGTGGCGTACCAGCATGGTCGTTCTCAGCAGTCCAAAAATGATAATATGGAATTTTAGGTACGCAAATTTATACCCTGCGTACTGCAAATAACGCTCCTATATCCATTATGAATAGACTAAATTTTAGTAAATTATACTAAATAAACTATTTCCGATAGATTAAATTTTAATCTATTCTGTGGTCTGACCCGAGACTAAACAGAACAATTATTTTTTAGAAATAATAAATATCTTATTATGCCATTAATATTACATTCTCGTGTAAGGTAGGTAATATAGTAATAAGTGGTTGGCAACTACACACACAATTAGTTAACTTCAAATTGCGATGTATACTGTATAACCACTATAACCTATTTTATTACCTACTGCAATCAAGTCAATCATAACATTTTTCTTCAATCATTGTTAGATATCTGTTCAGTGCTCGAATTGGTAAATTGAAAGAATAGGAACCCTAATAGAAATTAAAAAAACAGCGTTCCAACTAAATATTTATTTAACACCAACTCGTGGGGGGCTTTGCCCCCCACACCCCCCTAATTGCCACCATCATATTTTAAAATAAATAGCTCCTAATATATATTATTTTTGAGTAAGTGTCAATATTTTCACACTTTTAGTCACTTCAAACTTTTAACTTTTTCCTAGTTTTATTAATTAATTTTATTAAATAAAATAAAACTATTATAACCTATAGCTATAGGTAGAAAATTCAATTAAAAAAATGTATAGGTTCATAACAAAATAAAATATATCAATAAAATTAATACATATTATATAGATACCTAATACATTTTTAATACCAAATATGTAGTAATAACTTTATAACAGTAAGTTAACAACAAAAACCTTTATTAAAAATGTATAATTTTATAAATATTTATACGTATACAAGATCCAATTTTTATATTTTAACAAATAACTTTAGTATAATATTAGACTGGTCAGATATAATGTTGAAAAAAAAAGACAAAATTCAATGCATAAAACTCAAGACCCAAATAATGTCCATAAAGACATGTAAGAAGCATCATCGATATCTTTATTTTGTCTTTTTGGGCAACACACTTCATCAGCAATTCTGCGTCCATTACTTATCCAAGTATACACATATGGACTTGGTATAAATAATTTTACAGGAGGTCCAACACAATTTATGAATAGCAATGAACATAAATGCTTTGAAGACAACGCATTTCTTTTAGGTGTCAGAATGTTATTCATTGCACTAAACGAACGTTCACATTCACATGAAGAAATGGCCACTGTATTAACTGCAGTTAATAGAGGTTTTAGATCAGAAATATTAGAATGATCCTTAATTTCTTTGAACTCCCGAAAACCACGTACTGATGATATTTCATCAACTTGAAATTGTTTAGCTAAACGTCGTATACTGGCATCACCATGTTGAAAATCAAAGTTACGGGCCATGTCTTAGGATCTTACATGTCCAAGTCAGAAAGTAGAATATTGTACTGATCTTTAAACAAATTGTTGTCACGTGTACCTACATGTGATGCTTGCATGGTGAAGAGTCTACTTTGTAAATTGTTTGCAAGACTTCTGAAAAATTGGGATGGTATAATTTTGGGTATTACCTTATTATTAGATAATTTAACATTTTTAAACATGAATTGTTCATCTCCACATGCATTTAAAGCTTCTTCAGTTTTTGGACCATGATGGTCTGTTATAGATTCAAAAATCCTAATAGTACGAAGAATACATTTGTTTGCCTCAGCTATACTTAAACATCTTTTTTGTAGTATCAATGATAAATCTGCTAACTCACTAATAGCATCATGTATTATACCTAAAACATAAATATTTGTAGTGTTATTAATTATTATTCTAGTAATAGCATATGACATATTATGATTTATGTTATAAACTTAAAAACAATTAATTTAAAATTATTTTTAAAATATTTATCATAAAAAAATCATAATAACTGAATATAAAAAGTAGAAAAATCAATTTAATTACCCAAATTAGTGACAAATTCCTTTGATGCTAAAGTTTTTTGAAGTCCCGAATACTTAGATCTATCCCTTGAATTTTTTGAACTATCAACAGATGACTTAGAAAAATGCGCATTTAATGCAGTATAATTGTTCCACACTGCTTTAATTGTTTTTTTCACTCGATGCCACCCACCTAATGGTAAAAATTTTTCCAATGTGTAGCAGTTGTTGTTCTAATGATGAAGCGCATTCCTTAAGTTCGTTCATATTTTTTGGTGAGTTATGATACAAAGCATACAAATTTTCAATAAATTATTTGTCCCATTAATTTCTTTCAATGTATCGTAAACTGCCAATTCAAGACGATGATTTAAACAATGCCATACAATTAAATTTGGGTACATACTCTGCAACTTGGTACTTACACCAGCTTTTCTTCCTAGCATAGTTGACGCACCATCACTGACAAATGCAATCAAATTCTTTTTGAGAAAATCATCAGTCATTCCATAATAAAATAGGTTTGTAATAATTGCATTTTTTATTTCTTCAGCAGATGTTGCACTTAATTCTACCATGTCTAAAAAGAAAGTTATTAATTCCTCACCAATAGTAGTTCTTAAACATATTACTAGCATTGTTTTTTTACTCAATGTGGTGGATTCGTCTACTATAACACACAGCTTTCTTTGTTGGTGAATAATCTCAATACAAACGTTTTTTCTCATTTCAATAGCAATGTGATCAACTATATTAGAACACGACTTATCACTTTGTAAGATTCGTCCCATATTAAGGCCATTATAGATTTGGAGATCAATGAGTTTTGGATGATCAGAAAAAGGCCGTTGATTTTTAGCAATACAATATGCAGTTCTAAACACTTTTTCTGTAGTTTCTATTTCAGTTTTAGATAATTTTTTTATATGCTCTGGGATATCATCAAATTTGCTTTTATGAATAATTCTTTCCATATATAAATGAGCATTCGAAGTTTTGTGCAATAAAATTTTCTTTCTTAGATTTGCTTGTTGTTTTTTAATATCTGGTCCAACAGCACAAATTTCACCTTTGATCCACTCTTTTGCAAAATGAGTTCCTTTTGTTTTGCTTAAATTTAAGTTGCCTTTTTTACAAACTTCACAGCCAAGATTTTTTTCATTAAAATAGTAAAATATTTAATCTGTTTTTCATCCCAGCATTGTGGTCCAATATTTCCTATACTTTTATTTTTTGAAATTTTATTGGATATTTTAGCATCCTATAATAATAAAAAAAAAATTAGTAGGAAATAGGTATTTATAAAAATTATTAGAATTAAAATAATTTTAAGTATCAAATAAAAATCAAAAAAGTAAATAGAACGTCAAATATAATACTATGGAATACTATAGAAGTAGCTATTAAGGTATTTTAAGGTATCAACACAATAGGTACTTACATTATGTTCTATTTGAACATTGAGCTCAACTTCTTCAACGAAATGTGATGTGCTAGGAAATACCTAAAATACATTTTAATTTTTAGCATTTATCTGTTACAAGAACATAATATATTACCTGAATATTCAAAAAAAATAATCAAAAAAATTGTGAAATACTTACAGGGTTTATGGAAGGTGAAGTAGAACTATCTTTACACCCATATTTTTGATAATCCCATAAATATAAATTAATATAAATTGTACCTATGTTGTATTTATTAATTGTATATATTATCTGTGAAAGGCAAAGGTGGACATTAACTAGTTCTAGTTGCAAATTTAAAACCAAGTTATTAAGCTAATTTTTTTTAACTTGTAACTCCATTAGTTAATTTTTTATTTAACTTCAAGTTATTTTATAAGATCTATTCAACTAAGTAACTAGATACCACATTTTTCAAGTTATTTAAAACTGTATAATACTAGTACCTATAGTATAGAACATACCGATATACTAACATAATAATTACTTATATTATTTACATTAAGCATTTAGCTGACCAAATATGTTTATAAAGCTTATAAACAGATTGAAACTGTTACAACTAGAAAAATAAATACAAATAATAAATTACTTACTTCTTGGTCAATCTTCTCTGATGGGTTTGCTTTTGTTTTTATAACAAATGTATCCATTATTATTATTTTTACAATAGAATTAATATTTAACAGTTTAACACCAATATAGAAAAATATAAAAAAATATCATACAAATATCGTCAAAACTCGTTTACACAATATCAAGATATCGAATGGCTGCTATCTTTGTTAAAATAAAAATTGACTGTTGAGTGTTGACGACTCGCATTTCTCATATCCATATGTATGAATTTATCAGCTTTCATAATAATCAATATAATAATAAATTGGAAATTGTTGACGTTCTAAAAATAGAAACATCGACCATTTCCACTGATAAAGATAAGAATATTTATATCATAGAATACTATAGAAGCGACACTCCCCCCACAACTTCACTTTTTTTCATTTAGGCAGCGGACTGATTGATGTTGTAAGCACAGCGGGAGAACATGAAGTTACGAACGAATATTCTTTGTAAATTTGTAATTTATATTTTATTATTTTATATTGCGTAGTGCGTACCCGTGCGTTCTTTTAGGAAGATGTAGTATGGGAACGCTAATTAAAATCAAAAGTTAGTATAGGAGCTCAGTTCCCACGCGTTCCCGCCCAAGTCGAGCACTGTATCTGTTGTAGATAAATATATATTGACTCAACATTTGATATTCAACAATCAAAGGCTTATATAGTTCACTTGCTTTAACAACCAAGTTTTGACTTTATTTTAGATTCTGAATGAAGCGAAGAATCTTATGGTTTTATAATGTTTATTTTATTATTTGTTCTAGATATCTTTTTGCTCATCTTAACTTTGTCCAAAAATTTCATCCAGCTCTTCTATGGATCGTAAATTGTATGTTGATGGTACTTGGAAGGTTAATTAGGCTTTCATAATTAAGCTCTCATCACAATAGTTTTTCTATGATAGGAAAAACAGTCGAAAATAGAGTAAAAACGACGAAATTAGGAGTAAAGTACACATTCATTAAATCGACTTTAGTAATTTTGCCATTACTCTAAAAGTAATGTTGCTAGAATCTTGAAATTGTCACCATTTATCAATGACTTTTGGTTTAAAAAAATGTCTTTTTTGTAAAAAAAAAAAAAACTAGGCAGTTTGAAAAAAAAAACACCAATAATTAAGATGAAAAATATGAACGGTATATTTTTAATATTTGATGAAAACTTCTGAAAATTTAATATAACCCAATATATACACTTCACTGACAGAATGAAAAAATTTCAAAAATCATGAAACGGAATCTTATTTTATAAGCGTTGCGTAAATTAATTTTTCAGATTTTTACATAATACACCGTTTTTATGTAAATTTTCATAATTAAAATATGTATAAAAGAACATTTATCAATCCAATCATTATGAAACTTTGGATACAGACAAAACAGCATGTTTTGAATCCTTAAATTAAAAAAAAAAATTTGTCAAACACAAAAAAGTTAAACAAAAAAAAAAAAAAAAAACTTTAGGACAATTATTGGACTAAAAATGGTATAATTCAATAATATATAAGGTATATTTTTATACTGAAGCTTTGGTCAGAACCATTTAACTAAAGAAATCCATAATTTCTTTAAAATTCAATATAATCATGCCCAATAATTTGTCCAAGGAGCAAAGAATACCCTACAGAAAGAAGTACATACTATTTTAGAACTTATGTTTTTTTTTAGAGTAACATGAATTTATTTTTACAATTAAGTAATTATGTATTTATCCACCTAAATAACTAAATTATGCGTAGGACCTATGATATTTAAATATTAAATTGATTTTATTTTCCAGCTTTGTTATCATAATCTATCAAATGTTTTGGTGAAATGGATTAGCTAAATAAATATTTTGAATAACTTGTAAGCAGCTGCGAAAATATTTGTAGTGCGCCAACATTAATAGAAATTAACATCCAAAACACCAAATTTAAATTTAATAACACATTGAAGTATGTAGATATAAAATTAACAGATAACAGATTATCTTGTTGGTACCAATAAAATTGTTTTACAATTTTGGTTTTTATACTTTATAAATTTATCATGTATTTTAATTATTAAAAATATTTAAATTGCTAATATTTATTTTAACATAATTATATAAGCATGCAGTTATATGTATTTCATATTATGAAAGTTATTTTGAATATTCTCCCTAAAATGGTGATAAAATAAGATGGCTCATATATAGTTTTCTAAGGTATATTAGATAGGTACCAAGGTATATGGTCTGTAATATATTACATTTATTATTTTTTAATGTATGCTAATATAGTAATATCTAATGAGACTATTTAATAATAGTCCTTCCTAATTGCCTAAATATTTGAGTTCATTGGTGGCGAATTAAACAAATACATTTTATTCTACTTTTTAAAACATTTGAGTAGGGATAAAAGGGGGGTTCTGGACCGTCCTCACAACCTCACAACCTCACAGCCTCCCGCCGCCGCCGAGCCTCGTAACCTCCCGCCGCCGCCGAGCCTCGCAACCTCCCGCCGCCGCCGCCGCCACCGCTGAGCCACCTCCGCCCACACCGCCGATGCGGCCCCCCTCTACCCCACCCTACCATCGAGTCCTCACCATCATTGCGCCGCCACTGAACGGTAATTATCCAGAATATCGGTCCAGAACCCCCTTTTATACCTACTTATGCAAATAGTAATTCTATGAATGATAGACGTAAAGCAGATGCAATGTCATGTGATTGAGCCAATTCGTCTAAGCTGTTTATACCACGGTCACCACGTGCCAAACGTTCTTTTAACTTAGTACCAGGTCCTGCAAAACTGTAACAAAGACGAAGAAATATATATATATATATATATATATATATATATATATTTGAATAATATTTTTACTATGAATAACAATTATACTAACTTATAACCAGGCAGATGTAATTCCATAGGTAAATGGTTTATAACAGAGTTGACAAGTCCCGAACCTTGAATCGACCGTTTCCTTTGAGCGTACGCCATCGTATTACATAATATTAAACATTACATCTATATTTATAATAAGAATGATATGAAAAATTCACTACAGTCACAACCACAGCCACAGCCACAGCCACAGCCACAGCCACAGCCACAGCCACAGCCACAGCCACAGCCACAGCCACAGCCACAGCCACAGCTATGCTATGTTAGTAGAGTTTCTGATATGAATCTGACAGGACGTATAATTATGTTTAAGTGTGAACAATGTTTACGATTATTTACCAGGGGAGATGCTTTGAATAGACACGTTAAAACCCACAGCGGGATACGTTTCTTTTGTGATATATGTAACCGTGCTTTTAATTATAAATCTGATCTCGCACGACACGAGAACAATAAACATTTCAATGAAGAAAATATGAAAAAGCAATCAAAAGCACTTACATTCATAGAGCAAGAACAAAAACTACCGATATACAATATCGATACGCCGGATACATCGACAACTCGTCATGGGCCCCTTTTCCCCAACACTGTAAGGTCATTAGTATTAGGAAGTTCTGGTTGTGGAAAAACCAATCTAATTTATTTTCTACTCGTGGGTGAAAACGGATTACGATTCGAGAATGTTTACATTTACTCAAAGACATTGCATTAAAACAATGGTTTATAAATAATTATCAATAAGATTTTGTATATATTTTTAAATAAAATGTCTTTTTTTTTTTTTAATAAAACACTGCTTATTTATTATTAACTATGCACATTTTCATAGTTTAAAAATAACGTGGTACAAATTAATAAAAATATTCGATAAATAACATTATCATATACAATTTATTAATACACATAATACAATAACACAATAACAGTTTTAAACTAATACAATAACAGTTTTAGATGTTCCGATTGATATAGTCTTCTTCCAACAACAGGATAAGCTCGGCTTCTTCATTGAGTTCACTAAAACATAAATGAAAGGGTATTGCTCATACACTCCTAGTGATATGTGTGTACTAGAGAATATGGCGTGGGATCTGAACTTCGACGATAATGAAAATAAAACATTTATACAAAATACTCATTTTTCCGGATGTATTCCACTGAAACATTTTTTTGGTTTTTGCGAAGATTATAAAAAATTACTACTCAACTGTAATCAACAATTAATTCTTAATCGATCGTCTACAGATTATGAAGCTTTACGGGTAGTAGGTGACGCTAAGGAATTGGAAAAGTATAAAAAAGTATCGATCGAGTTGAGTAAAGTAGTTTGGAAAATGCCTGTTATTAAAGTGGCTGACAGAGAAAAATTGAGACTAATGAAAGTATTAGATTCTCGAAAACCGATTTCATGTGCGTTTAGAGCATGGGATCTTTGTGAATATCCGATTCTACCACAAAATACATCACATTCATGGACAGTCAAGTCTAGCAATTTATTAGAAAAACCTCGATTTGTAATATTCGGGCTCCAAACGAATAGAAAAACCAATTTATTTAATTCATCTAGTAGATTCGATGATTGCAAACTATTGAACTTAAAAGTATACTTGAATTCTGAAGTATTCCCACATGAAGATTTTCGATTAAATTTTACAAACAAAATAACATCTGTTCTCTATAAGGCGTATACAGACTTTCAAAAATCGTATTATGAAAAGGAAAAGAGTGAACCTCTTCTAACTAAACGTAAATTCGATTCTTTTGCTCCGATAGTTGTTATAGACTTATCACGTCAAAACGATAATGTCAAATCATCGTCTGTCGACTTGAGAATAGAATTTGAAACCAGCGACTCAAACGAAATACCACAAAATACTTCTGCATATTGTTTGTTATTACATGACCAGATTATAACATACTCACCTTTTAACGGTGAAGTTCGAAAATTGTAATTTTTTTTTTCCATGTACCATTGTATAAATATTTTTTTTTTTTTTTTTCATGAATAAATGTATATATAATTTATTACCAATATACCATGCATTTTTTTTTTTTTTTATACCTTATAATTATAGAAATTAATACTAAGAAATGAAAAAACGGTTTTTTAAAATAATAAAAAGTTTTTTTATTTTACACAATATACAATATATATTTTATTAATTACATTTTGGTAACCAATACATTTCTGAATCGCGTTCACAAATAGAGTATTGAAAGTCGAGATATGACGGTCCATCGTTTTGATCAATAGCGATCTCGTACTGGTTGTCCTGTATCGGAATGCACTGTGGTGTTGGTGATATTGACGGTATACTCGTATGACTGCAGTCGTAACCGATTTTTATATCGGTTGTGTTGTTTTCAACCTTCATGACACACTGTTCAGCCAATTGTTTAGTTGCACATAATTTCAGCTGACTGACGAAACTCTGATTGCTTTTAGGTATTTGACTAGAAATCAAGTCATCGCTTAGGTTTTTTATAGCTGAAGACATTTCTTCGATGTTTTCCACTCTTTTAAAATTATTTTTAAAATAAGTACATATTTGATCAAACTGTTGCAAAACCATAGGACGTATGATTTTATTTTTTCTCTCGACGGCTTCACAAATAGACCATTCCAAGTATTGTAATGTTAAAAGATTTGCTCGATTCAGTAGTATACGACATCCATTTCGCATTTTATCCTCTATGACGAGCATGATTTCTCCACGGTACACCATGCTGGATAACAAGACTGTATCGGTCTCCAGAAAAATAACTCTTTTGTATTTGATTGGTTGATCGAGTATGAACGATAGGAGATTTCCCATAAGCGAAAATATTCTATCCAGAAAATCACTAGATATATTTACATAACGTGATGGTGTAACTATCTGTACTGTCAGCTCGAAGTGGTTGGTTGGATCGAGACCCACGTTTATAAACTTGCGTTCGGCGAAGTCGAGAGTGAAATTCGTGCAGTCTATGAGATGAGCTGGTGGTGAAGGCGCGACATATTTAAATTTTTTGAAAACAGTTTTCATTTCGTTTGCGGTTGAAACATCCATTTTTATTAAAATAACTTGTAAAAAAGTTATTAGAACACAAGAAGACTTTACACATGGACGACTGGATACAAACTGATTTCTACAACAGCGTATAGCGTCCGAATTCATAATATAGAGTAGGTGGGGAAAACGGAAGGGAGTATTCATGTTTGATCATGTTTAAACATGTCTTGACCGGCAATATCTGTGTATATACAATAGTATTTGCCCTTGATAACATGCTTATATAGACCCACTATTATACATAAATACATCCAATTCTCCGACGTCTAGTCGAAATGATTATTCGTTGGAGAAGGATATTACAAAATTTTTGTTTTATTTTCCCGTCATTTATCTGTGGTCCGTAATAATTATTATTAAATACGACATAAAAAAAAATAAATGATAGTGTGTGTGTGTGTGTGTGTGTGTGTGTGTGTGTGTGTGTGTACGAAGATAGACAAAATTATGATTTTATATAACGTTGATTATTTCATAGAGTGACCGGCGAGTATGTAACCTTGTATGTTTAAACAAATATTTTCATTATTATTTTAACTTGTGGTATTATTTTTCCCTCGTTAACATTATCAGTATCTTATCTGTATAACACTGGTTATATGATAACAATAATAATATGATAACATAATTACCGTTCAGCGGCGGCGCAATGATGGTGAGGACTCGATGGTAGGGTGGGGTAGAGGGGGGCCGCAGCGGCGGTGTGGGCGGAGGTGGCTCAGCGGCGGTGTAGGCGGAGGTGGCTCAGCGACGGCGGCGGCGGCGGAGGTGGAAGAGGGGGGTGGCTCGGCGGCGGCGGGTGGTACGGTGGCGGTGGGTGGTTCGGCGGCGGCGGGTGGTACGGCGGCGGCGGTGGCTCGGCGGCGGCGGGAGGTTGCGAGGCTCGGCGGCGGCGGGAGGTTGCGAGGCTCGGCGGCGGCGGGAGGCTGTGAGGTTGTGAGGTTGTGAGGACGGTCCAGAACCCCCCTTTTATCCCTACTTATTTACATATTTGTTAAAAAAAAAAAAAAAGAAATGAAAATATTAACTAGGTATGTATTACACACAGTGCCGTAACTAGAGGTTGGCGACATCGCCGACATGGGTGCAGTAAAGTAATAAGGGGCGCATTTGAGTTACCTAAATGAAAATGTTTTCTGTAACTTTTTTTTTCTCATAAATTATTTAAGGTTTTATTAAAACCAAGTGCAAAAAAGGCTAGAAAGATAAAATCGTAATATTAATAACAATAATTTATTGTAATACCTGTCCTATTTTATATAATGTAATATTAAATTTATTTACGTATAATAAGAAACGTTGTGCTTTTTTGGTTTATTTTTATTTTTTGTAAATTAAGACTTACATAATTATTAATAAAATTTAGTATAAATCAACTATATAAAGACTCCATTATTTAAAAAGGTGGTAAGTGAGATGATGGTGGTACAAGTTTGTCCTTCGTCCCTTCGGTCCTCGGACAAGATATTGGTGATGAATGTATTAAGTTTTAAAGAAATGATGACTCATTTCTTTAGTATAAAACGATTCTGCGCAAAGCTTCAGTGTAATATAATATAGTATTATTTAAATACTGTTTACGTATTTTACGGTTATTTGTATAATTTTTGGTGAGTTATAATAATTTATTAAAGTGTGTATAAAAAAAAATCCTGACTCACGATTTTTGAATTTTTGTTAGGATAATTAGGTAGGTATATGAGTAAGGTCATATTAAATTTTCAGAACTTTTTGTCAAATATTTAAAATTATATTATATAAAAACTTTCAAACAATTTGGTAAATTAAAAGTTCTATATTTAAGTCAAAAGTGCTATAATTGTTCTGAAAATGTTGTCCAATATAAAAAAAGCCGATAAGATAATGGTGGTGGAAGTTCGTCCTTCGTCGCTTCGCTCCTCGGACAAGATAATGGTGAGGAGTGTATAGCACTTTCTATCATGGGATCACCTGGTTTACGATAGTTTAGTTGTATGGTACTTTACATTTGAATGCAATGATAAATCATTGTAAGTTAAGTACAGGATACAGTAGTTGGGTGGGATACACGAGATGCATTGCTAGATTAGGCATTATTGGATAGATTTTGGAATTATTTTATATTATAAAAAAAAAAAACGATTCTGAACGAAGATGAATATGTCAGCCTTAAATTGTAATATATATTTTATTTTAATATCCTAGATTGGGTTAAATTTACATTTGTCTATTCATGTGACTTCTGCTCGTGAGCATTGGACAAACCAGGATGTGCATAGATAGGGCGTAGGTAAATACCATATTATTTGCCTAAATGCACTATCGTGACGGTACCACCCGACCCCGCCGTCCATATATGCTGAATGCTCCGTGGCTACGTCTATTTAAATATTAATAATTAATAATATATAAAATCCGCATGTTTATGGAACTGATACACACATTAAAATAACTGGAAATTGGAAGTTAGTAACGTTCTATTCAACCATGTAAAGGTACGTTATACACCTTGTGTTTACAATCTACCAATATTTTGTATAGAACAGCTGTCAGCTACTGATTATATTATAATAAACTTAATCTATTTAATTATCTTTATCAGCTGTGATATTACATAATATTTTCATTTCTTATCTTTGAATACAACAATTTTTATACATTTTCAACTACAAAATAATTTGCAAATATTCGTGATTTTGACAAATTTTGTCGATTTTTGAACTTCAACTGCTTATAAAAAAAAATTGTGCCTATGTATTTGAATAATTTTTGAATCACTCTTAGATCAACTTATTCAAAACCTTCTATTAAATTTTTAAGCGATTTGGTAGGGCCAAAAAATTGTTATCGACTTTTATAAAAAAAAATCTAAGAAAAATCGAATTATTCAAATGCCTATAAATAGCTAAAAAATAAACGAAATATTTTGAAAATACAACTATGTAAAGAAAATGCCTATTTAAACATTTTGTAAAAGTTTTATGTTTCTACGACCTATACTTTTTGAATAAGAACAAATATCAAAAATCAATGATGCCTAAATTGTTATTTTACGCGATTATGTGAAAAAATTGTAATTTCAAACACTCATAAAAATTTTTGATTTTATTCCAGTGCAAATTTTTTTACAGATAATTGAAGGAAAACGTATGTCAAACTTTGTACCGAATTTACAATTCTTAGTTTTGAATACTTAAAATTTTATGAATTTTCAACTGCAAAATAACTTCAAATTTTCGCAATTTTCTACACATTTCGTAAAAATATGAACTTTTTATGCTTATAAAAAAAAAATTGTGCATTACGCTTTGAATTTTTTTTTTATACCGATAAGTTCGACATATTAGGTACCTTGTATTAAATTTTCAAGAATTTTTGTCCAGTCAAATTTTTTTTATCCACATTTTAGAAAAAAAAACAAAGAAAAGTTGAAAATTTCAATTGTCTATTAAAAGCTCAAAAAAAGTCTAAAGTTTACAAAAATTGTACTACGTATAGATGATTCCAATATAAACATTTGGTGAAAGTTTCAAGTTTTTTCGACTTATACTTTTTGAATAAGAACAAATATCAAAAATCGTTGAAGGCTAAATTATTATTTTACGCAATCATGTAATTATTTCGTAAACGTTTGAACTTTAGATGCTTATAAAAAAAAATTGTGACTCACGATTTTTGATTTTTTTTAATAGCAATAAGTACTTCTAATGAGGAACCTTGTACTAAATTTTCAAAGTTTTATGGCCAACCAAATTTTTTTTATCCACATTTCAGAAAAAAATAAGTTCAAATTTTCGCGATTTTTCAATATTTCATAAAAATTTAAACTTTTTATGCTTATAAAAAAAAAGGTGTGCATTTCGCTTTGAATTTTTTTTTTATACCGATAAGTACTTCTTATGAGGAACTTTATATTAAATTTTCAAGATTTTTTGTCCAGCCAAATTTTTTTTATCCACTTTTCAGAAAAAAAAACTAAGAAAAGTCAAAAATTTAAATTGTCTATAAAAAGCTCAAAAAAAGGCAAAAGTGTTCAAAAATTTTACCACGTATAGATGATTTCAATATAAACATTTGGTGAAAATTTCAAGTATCTACAATTTTTGGTTTTTGAGTAACGGCTAAATAAAAAAATCGATTTCGTCGAAAACGGGTTTTGCACAAAAAGTACCGTTTTTTCCTCATTTTTTGTTTGTTTTTCACGTGGCATTTGAAAACTTTTGGGAATTTTCACTTGTGACCTCTCTAAGGTACCTCCGATATTCGTTTTGCCACCGAAAACATACCCTGAAGTTCAAAATTGAAGCATTATTTCGAGTAGTTATGGTGTACACAGACACAAAAACAAAAAAAAAAACAAAAAAAAAAAAAAAAAAAAAAAAAAAAACACATCATAGTAAAATCAATACATTCTTCACTTCGTTCAGAATCTAAAAGTATGTATTTGATATTGGATAAAATTTTCAAGTTTCTAGCTTCAATACTTTTCGATTTATGACTAAATACCTAAAATCTGAACAGTGAAAATCTCGTTTACGGCGGATTTTTACCGATTTTACCGTTTTTACTCAGTTTTTCGATCGTTATTTTTGATTTCTGGAAAAACTATGGAGATTTTGGAAAAATGACCTCTCTAAAGTACCATCTCAGTTCAATTTCATATCTAAAAAGTTGCTGGACGAAACTTTTGGACAAGGATTTCTATACGAAAAAGTGTTTACAGGAAAAAAAAAAATAATAATAATAAACATCATTGTAAAACCATAAGATCCTTCGCTTCACTCAGAATCTAAAAAATAAACATTATTGTAAAACCATAAGATCCTTCGCTTCACTCAGAATCTAAAATATGGCAACTATTTGATTAACACGTAATAATGTAATATTATTATATTTCGTACGAAAATTATTAATACCTATGAAATAAAAACAAAAATAAGCGCCAAAATAAAATTCGCCGACGGCGCCACGTAGGGTCGTTACGGCACTGAATTTACACATTAATACTAATGATAACTTGTATAATATAGGTATGAATAATAATTTTTTAAATATATTTTGTTATTTGATATATTAGATTAGTAAGAATAATTATATTTTATCCATGATTATTATAGATTATAATGGGGGACGGAGTGGCCGAGTGGACTCGGGTGTCGGTTACGACGCGTACCGTCGTCGGTTTGAACCCGGCCTAGGGCAGTCTCTCTAACTTGGACAGGAAACAACTGTCTTCAGAGAGACTGCCATCCCCCACTCCGTGGCATGGCAGAAACCTACGGGTGCCCCAATAGAATTCTGCCAAACTGGCGTCCGAACTGTAGACCCAAGACTCCACACTCTCGTATAACTATGTCATATGAAAAAAAAAATAGATTACAATCATATATTATTTAACCACCTTAAGAAAGTTATTTTGATGATTTAGCATTCAATAAATTGATAATGTGAAATAATTAATAAAATAAATGTCTGAAGTTAACTTTTATAAGTATTCGTTAAAACCAGGACAAACAATTTAAGGCTCGGGAACACAGAACGTGGTCTGTTGCGGCGGTCAGCGATAATTTCCCGCGGTGGAAAGGACATTAAGTTTTATTAGGTAGATAATATCGCAATTCAGATCGCGACAAAGTCGTACAAAATTACTAATTTCCGCGCGGCAACTTCCGATCTGATTTTAATTACTTATATATAAAATTTATATTATGGAAGAAACTGAGGTGCTGATCGAAGAATTCAGAAAATATGTGTTCTTATTCGATACATCTCACCAATATTACAAAAATGTAAAAAAAAGCCGAAGCATGGAATAAAATATCGGAAGAACTGAGAATAACTAGTAAGTGTATAGTCTAATATAATATAGTAAAATAGAATATATACCTCTAAATGTTATACTCATTGTATTTACAGTAATTTGTAGGTAATGGGTATTCACTAATTATTTATTGTATTTTTATTCACTTGTAGTACGTACACAAAATAAATTAATCTATTTTATGGTATATACGTTTAGGACCTACATTATAGAGTATAGACTATAGCCTATAGGTAATATGTATTATAATATATTGCCAAGTTCAATTACGCACCTCCTAATTTATAGAAATACATTATTTTTATTTGCTTTGGCAAACAAAATATTTTGGTATTTACTTTTATTACACGCCATTGATAAAAATTTTATACATATTCATCAGATAAATTTATTAATAGTTTATTTAACATAATATTACCTAAGAGTGTACATCTGATATAGAAATAAATATTGAATACTAAACTAAAATGCTAAATAATATTAAATTCTAATAATAATACAATAATATTTAAAAGCATAGTTTGCATTTAATTTATTAAAATAACTTGCTAACTGTTCTCGAATTTCAAATGCAGCTATATTTGACCTTCTATTAGTCGATCTCATGTCCTATAAAGCTGGAATAGTTTCAGTTTGCTCCTCACTTTCAATTAATGTGTTATTATTTTTAATCATAATGTAGTTATGTAGACAGCATGCAGCTTTCACAATGCATTCAGTATTTTCAACATCCGTTTCTAATGACACAGTGCGCTCTGCAGTCGCATATTGAACTTTTTCTTTTTTATATCACTTATCATTGTAGCTTTAGGGTAAGGTCTCATTAAATAAGTTTGGAGAGCAAAATTTCGTCACCAATGAATACATGGGGAACAGGATTATCGCTACCTGGTAGTAGCTTCGAAGGTAGAATAGTTTTTCCTTTAATGTACTACTGAAAAAAAATCGGAATTTTCGAAAATAGCGCTGTCGCTGTACGCCCATATCAACTGCCATAAACTTGTAATAATGGTCTACTACCGCTAAGAGAACGATGCAAAAAAAATTTGTATAGTAGAAATAACTTGACCCCCTATTACTAGGACATTTTAATTTAATGTGCTTTCCATTAATGCTTCCTAGGCCATTAGGAAATCCCCCAACTTCTGAAAATCCCTCCGCAGCTTTATTCCATATATGTTCAGTAGGTGTAGGTAAATAAGTTAGATGTAGACTGTTCCAAATTTCTTGACACACTTCTTTTACAATTTTTGAAACAGTTGATCATCCCGCTCGAAAAGAAAAAGCAATAGTTATAGTGCCTGTCACCGGTAGCCAAATATCTAAAAAATTAATTAAGATTCATAAAATACTTTTATAGAAAACGGTGAAATTATTTACAAAATACCGTTCGACTTTCGATTTTTAAATCTCAACTTATATAAAACCTTGTATTGAAATTTCAAACTTTAGCTACCTTTGTGAAAAAAAATTCAATGGATTTTTTAATTACACAATAACCTGTATATTTTTGAAGAATTTTGTCAATATTTGCACTTCAAACAATTATAAAAAAATTGTGCATATGAATTATAAATAAAAATAGACAATATAATATATTAAAAATATTGTACCATCCTAAGTAAAAAATCGTAATAATACAACTACATAAACTATGTACTGTAGTCTATTTTTGTTCAAGCCCTGAATTATGAAGCATCCTTGTATTGTTTTCACATTTTTCAGGTGGATTGACCAAAACTAAATGGAAAAATTTGCATGATTCTTGCATGAGATTTAAAAAGTGTAAAAGGAGAAACGGGGCAAGTTAAGAAATACCATAAATAGCCATGGAGTGCCACATGGAATTTTTAGATGATACTGTTAAATTTCGTCCACCAAGCAGTAATATATCTGATATGTCAATAGGATCACCTAATAGACCAGAAACAACACCACAGAATTCAGATACACATGAAAGTATTATTTTTTAAAGTACCAAACAAATTTCACCATCTTTACCATCACAGAAAAAACTTCACACACATCATGAAGTTAATGACGTTGAAAAAGTCTATTGGCAAAAAAAAAAAACACGATTTGACAGTATAGATCATTTGTTTTTAAGTTACGCGGATACTTAAAAAATTTCACCCTCAAATACAAGTTGAACTTAAGATAGAGCTTGCAACATTATTCTCAAAAACTGAACTAAAAGAACTACGAGAGCAAGTAAGACCAATATATTATAGTGACAATTCAGCAACCAGTTCCCCAAATTATCAGTATAGCTTTGAACCATAGAGCCAGCCAGATGATCTTTCTTCTACAACGACGAGGAATGTTAATAAAAATGCGAGCAACATGGTAATTGGATTGGAGTTTCCTAACCCTTATCAATATATTAATTAAGAAATTTGACTTTCTAATGTTAAAACTAATTTGTTTTATTTAAACTTTTTTTTTACTTTAAAAACATTAATAAACTAAAAATAACTAAGACATTACACAATATATTTCAATTTTAATAAATTTATAAGGTATAATCAGTTTTTTTTATTTTATCTATCTTATAATAAATGTATTTATATTTATTATCAGTTTAATTTTTGTTATGTTATTTTGGGAAAACATTTAAAAAGAATTTACTTCAAACAAATAGTTATCTATTTCTTGAATCAATTGGTTTTCTCCAGTTTGTTAGCAATTTTGAAATATTTACTTTTACCAGGTCATATAATTCCTCAAAACTCTCTCGTGATATGCGAAAATATTGAAAAAAACGAGCTTCATGTGATTGAAGTTCAATACTTATAATACCACAAAAATCCACAATCGCTGACCACCGCAACAGACCGCGTTCTGTGTGCCCGAAACCTTTATATTACCAAATACCTATTAATATAATAGGTAGGTATGTCAACAGTTACAAATATATCACCAATTATAGCCCATGAGAACTTAATAAAACAAGTAAAAAAAAATGTATTACAAAACATGATAGAACTAGGCTTAATTTAAATAAATTATGTGTACTTTAACTTTACAGCCATATTAAGGAAAAGTTCATACCTCCAATTTTGGTTATTTTGAATAAATAAAGTTGCACATTTTATTGTGTGGTACATTATTAATTGAGGTAAAAAAAAAAACACTACATTTTCACTCCAAATCTGATTAAGTTTAAAATAAAAAATGGGTTTTCATGTCATATACGGTTTACTGTTGTAAAAATCGTAGTTGAATTTAAATCTGATTGACTGAGTTGGAACTCAGATACATTCGGACGAATGGCTTGCGTGTAAGACATTGGATTCAAAAGGATAAATAAAACATAAGGCAGTGAAACGTTCTAAAAATCCGTTAAATAGTAAACATACACAACGCATAGAAAGCTTAAAGGGAGTACTGAAATTACGAATCGTTAAAAAAATTCATGGGACATCTCCTAATTTGCTTCCATCATATTTGACTAAACCACTAAACCAGTGTTTCCCAACTTCTTTTACTCGCGGAAACTTTGCAGGAGCTTGAACTTTTTGTAGAACCCCCATATTTTTCTATAGTTGTAATGCTGACATAAGTTTTTTATACTTAAATGAGAGGATTGTCGGATACTTCCGGCACCAGGTTTTCGCAGAACCCTTGGTGCCGGCTCACGGAACCCTTAGGTTCTGCGGAACACCAGTTGGGAAACATTGCACTAAACAATGATGGCGTTTAAAAAATTTAGCTGATGATTTGTTTGAATGTTTATTAAGAGACATTTAATTACCATTTAATATTTTTAGGTACATTTAAAAACTGAATAACAAAATTAAATGTTTATTGATGAAAAATACATTTGAAGTTTTAATTAAAACTTCCTGACAAAAAATATGATAATTTACTACTTGTTACTTTTTTCATTTCTATTGGTTATGGCTTTTTTTTTTATACAAATACATATTATACTGTTTCACTTTCATTCATAAGTAAAATTATTATTTTTTTTAATTTATATAAAAAAACTTCTTGACACATTAATAGAAAATACTAATTATAACCATGCAAATGTACCACAGGTTGTTGAGAAGTCCTTCGATCAATGTAAATATTGAACACCAATAGTTTTTTATCATCTTTTTCTTCTTCGTCTTTTGTTAAATCAATATAATCTTTTATTGCTGGATCTATTAAATAAACATAAATATTTTTATGAAAAATATTATAAAATATAAAATTAATTACCTGGTTTTCTTGATGTATTTCTTGTGGATATTCGTAAATTACTTTCTTCTTTTATAAAAACTTGTTTTTCTTCTTTAACCAATAGTTTTGTTCTAGATTTTCAGAGCATAATTATACATTTTAAAGTAATTTTTGTAAATAAATGTAACTAACTTAGGGTTGCCAGATTTAGAAATTACCAAACCCAAACATTCTAATGAATTTTGAAGGACTTTTTAGTTTTTAATTTTAACATACACTACACAAACACATGTTTTTTTTTATTATTAAGTAAAAATATTCAATTTATATAATCTATACAAGTAGGAAATTAAAAATTGAAGAAATCTATCATAATTGTATTGAATACATTTTAAATTATTTAATTTATGATTTGTGCGTGGTCAACAATATCAAAAATTAGATAATCGATTCAATAATTTATGAATTTTTTCATTAATTTCAAAATCAGTATTTCAAACAAGAAAATTAGACCATATGACATTTCATCTTTATGACACTTCATTAAAAACGATATAGTTCCAATGAATCCAGAATGTCTGGCAACCCTATATTCAGGCTTTGGGTTTTGAATTTTTTTTTTTTTTACTTTAGTTAGGCAGAGTAGCAGAAATGAAGATAGAAATTAAGTTAGCATGTTAATCAATAATCACATTATAGTATTTGGTCAATTTATGACTCTATAAATGTTAAAATATCTTCACAATATATTTGTTATTATTATTTTATTTATTAACTAAAAAAAGTATATAATTAAAACTCTTTGAAGTATCAGAGCAATAAGGCAATTTAAATGCAAGTACACAGTAACAAATGGGATTTAAATTACTATTTTCTTGATAAAAAAAAAAATAACTTAATATAGTAAAAAACAAGGATCTATACTAATTTAAAAATATTTAAGACATTCTCTGTAAATTTTATTATCTGAAAAATTTAAAAAAGTACATTTTGAAACACGAAATAAATTGTTAAAACCTATTCAAGCCACATGACACTTTGTGAATACATTGACACACTTCAAAATTATATAGTGCCTTCCAAAAAAAAAAAAATTAATGAAATATTATACTATTAATATTAATGAAGGATAATTTAAATTAATACATTTTATTTATTTATTGATTTATAATAATCGGGTTTTAACCCATTATCAATTTTAATAATAATTATAAGTAAAGTTCAACTTATCTTATAATTTGATTTCAGATACAAAAACAAGTTAAATTAGTAGTACAAATGGTAATAGTAAACAGCTAAATAAGAATAATTAAATAGTACAGTAAAAATCATTAACTAACAATATCTAGAAAAGTATAATAATAATAATAATAATAATTTAAACAAGTAATTTTAAATATAAAGCCAAATAAACATTCTGTCTGAATACATAACAAGACATAGAAAAAAATCAACATGATCCATAATAAGGTTAGCCAAAATTAAAGCTCTGGGGAAAAACGAGGTGGAAGTATAATTTTTGCAAAGAGAAACATGAAAAAATTAGATTTTCTTAATTTGTGAGTTTATGTATGAAAACCAATGAGAGATAATAATTCTGGAGAATAAATAAGGCCATTTAATATATCATATAAAAACATAATATCTGCAATTTATATGATTCTCTTGTAATGGGTATATTTAATTTGAAGCATATAAGTTTAAAAAAACTTATACTGAACATTTTCAAAAAGACTAATTTGTTAGAAATATAGTGTTTTTAAGGCATTGGTATTTTTAAAATTAATCGTACTTCTATTAATAAATCCAAGCATCTTAAAAGTTTTAATAATTAAGATGTAAATATGGATGGAAAAATCCATTTTAAAATTAATGATAATCCCTAAGTCTCTGATGGAGGAAACTCGTGTAACCATATGATTATTAATCATATAATTATATTATTTATTCCAAAAAACGTTATAACTGCACTTGTTTATATTTAGTGGTCAGTGATTAACACAACTCCAACAAATTTATCCAAATTTGACTGTAATTTTAATGCATAATTTGGTGATTTAATAACTGAAAATATTTTAGCATCATCAATGAATAAAAGAATGTTAACAGAGCTATTAAAAATAGATGTTAAATCATTTATAAATAATAAAAATAAGAAAGCACCTAAGTGCGACCCTTGTGGTACACTAGAACTAACCAAAAAATCATTTAGAAACATAACTATTAATTTTTACCACCTGGGTACGAGAACATAAATAAGATTTTAACCAATTAAACAAATTACCAAGAATACCAAAACAAGTTGATTTACATAATAGAATGTTATGATTGACTTTATCAAACGTTTTTTAATAATACAATCTCTAAGTTCAGCATTAGCTCATATAATTGAATATTTATTATATATTTTTGTCTTGGATACAAATATATTAAAAGAGTGATAAATAATTTCATAAAATTTTTCGATAAGCAATTCAAAAGATGAATCATTATTCAGATTAAGATCAAAATCAATACTATGCAAAAAATGAGAAATGTCATTAAAGTTGCAGTTTGTAACTAATAAACGAGTGGAGATTCAAAGTGTTTATTGTCAAAAGCATTCTTAAATTGTATATTAAAATCTAGTGGTGGATAATAATTATCAATCAAAGGTACAAGAGATTCTAATGAATGAAAAATATTAGTAAATTCAGCATCAGCACTAATCATTATGCAATCTAGAGTTCGACCACTACAATTAAGTATACAGTTTACTTATTTCAAATTTAAGTAATTTAAATAACAATTAAATATTAAAGAACCAGTATTATGATCTTGAGTAATTGGATCAATAGACCAGTTGAACTGATTTAAATTAAAATCATCAGTTATAATATAGTTGTATTCGGGGTACTAAGATATATGGACTCAACTACCTCACAGTCCTTAGAATATAATATATCAAAATAACTATCTGGTGTAATATAAACACAACCTAAAATTATTTTAACATTAATAAAACTAAGTTTTAAAAAAACTTACTCAAATCTATCTATCTAAAAACGTAAATAATGTTATTTTTTTTTCTATAAAAATATACTTTCATTTATTTAAATTCAAAATCCAAAACCGATAAATTAACCTCTTATTTTACCGATTATTGTCCATTGAGTTGGTGGTTTTATTTAAATTAATCAATAGCTTTTTATTATCATCAAAATCCGGAGAATCAATAGGTTTAACTGTAGTATCATCAAAATCCGGAGAATTAATAGGTTTAACTGTAGTAGTGGTTAAAATTTTCTTAGACTTTGAAGGTCGACCTAAAACATAATACAAATAAAACTATTAACCTTTTCAGTGCTATCGTCGTGTATACTCTTTTGCTCTATTGTAAAATTAGGTTTAATAACTACATGAATGAAATATGCAGTGCTCTCTAGGGAAGAAAATAACAAATCAATTGAAAAAAAAAATTAATTCCGTTCAATTCCAAAGATGTTACAAAGGAATATATATTTTGTCTTTTCCATTGGTTACTAATACATAAAATTGTTCTTATTTATAATTGTGACACATTCACGTTATAAATAATGAATATTATACAGTAATATGTATACAGTAATCATATACAGTATATAATTTGTATATAGTTTTGTATGGATATGAGAACCCCTAGTTTAGGAAAATAAAAAATTGAATTACTTGGTCAAAAATGATTTGTTTTTTTTTTCTTGAATTATATGGTTATTGAACTTTTTGTAAAGAGAAATTTAAAATTTTTGAAAAATTTAAAACTTATTCAGCACAGCACATATTTTAAGAGAAAATAATTTCAGCATTGAAAGGGTTAAAAAGTAAATAATATTGAGGAAAAAATTAATTACCTCGTTTTTTTTGTAAAATCTCATTTGGTTCTGATGAAACAGAAGCTGTAATAATTCGATTAGTCAATACTTTTGAAGTTTTACCTTTATGTCCACTTTTTGTTTCTAATTTCTTAATACTTCGTTTAGTTTTTCTCTTTTTTACACAAGCACTAAACATAAAATAATTAAAATCAAATTTGTTAACAATACATTTAAGAAATTTTCGTATCGATTTCTTACAATAATCTTTGTGATTCTGCCATTTTAGCTAAATTTTCTGAGTTAATTTCTAAGATTCTATCATAATCGACCCATTCATCATACTTCTTTTTCCACCCTATGTAATGTACATAATAAAGTGGTTTACCATTTACTGCACGACATAAATTTGTACATCTGGCTTTGTAAATGAGCACTCCATAATAGCATAATATATTTTTACCTAAAGAAAATGGTAAAAAATGTGTTAAAAGTATATGTATTTTCAAATTAAAATTAGTTATATAAATTTAAAAAACTATTCAGTATCAATTTATTTATATTATTTATTTAGGTCATATTATTATAATAACTTATCATTATTTGAAACTATTTATTAATATCAACATTAATGGAATATTAAAAAAAAAATAAAAAGATTATTACTCAGTAAAGAGATTAAATTAATAAATGTCAATGCTTTTTGTCTACTATACTGTCCTAAAAACGAAAAATATTAAATAAAAACAAATATTAAAATAGGATACTCTTTCAATAAGTCATCTACTGCACTTTGGTGGTTTAGTATGCTATAATACTATATTTACCTGTTAAGTGAATGTTATTTAATTTAACAATTGAAATTAATCAAAATTATGTGCTGTGGTTTTTTAGACTATGTGGCATTGATGACATTATAGAAAGATATGATTTTTCAAATAAGAAAAGTGAGATTAAATATTTATTACTAAAAGGCAATTAGGTATATCTAAATGACATGCATACTAAACTTTAAATGAACACAGAATAATCCATAAAATGATTAATATTAATTTTTAGGAACATTTCTTTAACCGGGGCTAAAACATTTATAATAGAAACAACTTTGAAGACATGACACATTAAAAACAAACACAACAAAAAAATCATAACTCTAGAAAAAGGGGCTGCTCAGTACAACTTACAAAAATTTGCTAAAATTATTCCTTGGAGCTTTAAGAAATACTTATCACAATCTACATATTAGTAACAAAAGGAATTTAATAAGTAGAAGATACCATTATAATAAATGAAAGACGATTTTCATTAGTAAATACTACCTATAATTAGTTAACAAACATGCAATTATGATAAATAAAATATGAACGGTATAAAGCATATTCAATACCCAATATAGATAATTGACAATTGGCTGTCCTGAAAAACTTTAAAGAGACACCAAGACATAGTGGTGGCCTGAGCACACATTACTTGGTCGGCTAAATACAAAAAGACCCTTCCATTTAGGGACATTAAGAAAAACATAATGCCTTGAACATACATTTTCAATAAATGTATAATAAAGACTGCTTTATTGGTAAGTAAAAATCGTAGATCATTTCATTTGTTAAACGATTCTGAGCAAAGATTCAGGATTAAAATATACCTTTCATACATTTCACATTTTTTGTCCAATTATCGGTAGGCTTTTTTTTTTCAAAATTATCATAAGTATTTTTGTTTGACATAGGATAATTTTTTTTTATAGAAAAGATTCAAATTTTCTTGTTCTTTCTGTATTCCTAATTTCATTATGTTTGTATTGACTAATTTCTTCAAATGAATTGAGAAAGTTTAAAATTGACATAAAAACAGTTATATAAAAATATGCATATAAATATAATATAACATAAAAATCTTATAATTTACTTAAACGCTTAGGAATAAAAAATTATAGGTCACAATTATCAACTAACAAAATACATTATTATTAAAAATTACTATTAAACACCAATTGCGTATATATTTTAACTTACCAACTTCAATTCGAAAATCATTGTCATTCGTTGCCATTGTACGACAGAGGATGTGTCTAAAGAATGATCACGTGCGACAAAATGTCTGCGTGGTACAGTGCTGTACACTAGTATTATTTTTTATATTTATATTTACTTCTTGTACTAATATAGTAATAACTAATGACAAAAGTGTTGACAAAAAACAGGTCAGAAACAGTTAATAATTTGATACCTAACACAACCAATAAGGTGTAAAACAAGAACACTGTTAATCACGAACAAACATTGACGGTATGAAGAATTAACGACAAGCTTATAGTGAGTCCGATCTTATACAATCATAATATACGAGGGACCAAAACGTGGAAGAAAAAATTATAGTAAAATCGTCAAATATAGTCAACACGGACGATTTTATAAGTGACACTATTAATCATGGACATTATAACCACATTATAACAGGTATTTTGTGCATTAGGAATACGAATATAAGTTATGCTTAACTAGATAAAATTAGATAAAAATCCCAATGTTATCAAGTTTAGATTTAAAAATAGAATAATTAAAGTGAGTGAATTGAAAAATATGGGAACTCATTTATAAACACACCTGTTCACTAATTCGGCTGTCTAATCATAAAACACAGTATGTGCACTTCACAAAATTGTTCAGGAGAGGCAGATTAGTGAAGTTGCTTATCATTTGGTATAGATGGCGTTCATTTCCAAGCAATTATTATTTTAATGTACCAAAGAGGTGTTAAATATTAAATGTATCAATATTTTCCCTCAGGACATAAAAGTCCTTGTGTTAAATGCAAAAATGTGTTTTATGATTTCTTTCCTATATTTACGAACCATTAAAAAAAAAGTAAAACACAGCAAGATCACTGCTATGTTTTTAATTTGGCTATAACATTATACACTTTAAAAAGATAGGTAAAAAATTATAAGACATTGTAACATAATATTTTATAATACAATTTTAATATTTAAATTATTTAAATAAATAACAAATTATCTTTATTTTTATTCCAAATATGAATTATTTAATATAATATATAACTAAATTTAAACTCAACAACATAAATGTAAAACTTTAGTCTTATAGTTAAGAATAACTGAATAAAATAATAGTTTTTTTTGTGGTAATAAAAACAATAAAACATAACAGTTACAAATTAAATTAAAAAACTGTATAGTTTAATAACTAATAACCAAAAGATGTTTACAAGCGTTGGTAATATAATTAAGAATACAATTAAAAAAAAACTTAAACACTGGCATAATATGTTATAACAACAAAATAACTAAAGTAGCTTGTAACAAATTATTTCAGTTGAAATAAATTTTAATATTTTTAACACAGTAATAAATAATTCAAATATTGTATAAAAACATTATTCATAAATTACACTTTATAGTCTGTTAATATTTTAATAATATTAATAGATAGATTGGCTCATCGCTATGTATTCTGCCTCAGTAGTCGAAAGTGTTACCGATTTTTGCCTTTGTGAACACCATGCTACGATTCCATCTCCCATCATAAAAATGAGTCCTGATGTTGATTGTCTCATTGTTGTGTCACCAGCATAGTCTGCGTCACTGTATCCACACAACTTTGGTGTTACACTAGAATCATACATTAAACCATAATTAAACGTTCCCTCTAAATATTTAAATATACGTTTCACCGCATTCCAATGAATTGTCAGAGGCTTTTCTAGATAGCGACTGACAAGATTTACTGCAAACGTTATATCAGGCCTTGTTATTTGGCTTAGATACAACAAACTTCCAACTGATTATCTGTAAGGCACTTCCCCTGCTTCCAATGATCCTGACAGATTTGGATCTGTGGGAATATGGAGGACGTTGGCTTCTTCCATATTTGAATCATCAGGTCTCTGATCAATTTCAATACCCAAGAAATGTTCAAGTTCACCTTCCTTTGTCTCAAAGTTGTCATTTAGGTAGTTCACCATTATGTCCACCAGCTCGTTGTTTGTTGTTGCAATTAGCCCATCCTCTACAAAAATAGCAACGATTAGTAATTGATTGTTTTTATTGCTTACGAATACACAAGGATCTGCTTTTGTTTCTTTTAGGTCAAAGTTCATCAGCATACGTATATATGAAATTTTTGTTCCAGCACCTGGGTGCCTGTTTCAATCCATATAGGCTCCGTTGGAGTTTGCATACTAATTGTGTTCCATCTTCGTAAACCTTTTGGCTGTTTCATATAAATGTCTTCTTCAAGATCTCCATATAAGGAACGCTGTTTTAATGTCAAATTGTCTGAGCATTAATTTTCTGGCTGCTGCTATCGCAATTATTACTCGAATAGAATCATATTTCACTACTGGACAGAACGTTTCTTGATAATCTATTCCATAAACTTGCGCACATCCTTTTATTACTAACCTTGCTTTGTACCGATCGACATCTCCATTCGCTTTGTATTTAGTCTTGTATATCCAACCATTATTGATAGGTTTTTTTATTTTGAGGCAAGTCCACAAGTGTCCATGTTTCATTTTTATTCAATGATGACATTTCATTGTTCATTGCTGCCTTCCAATCATCTGAATTGTCGCCTGTCATAGCGTCTTCATATGTAACTGGGTCATTACTTGCTTAAAATAATGCATCTCTATACCTAATAGGTTTATTGAGTTTTCCTCTGTCTCTGAGTATCATTTGTTGTTGATCCTCTACTTCTACTGGCATTTGTTTATTGTCGTCCAGTTTTTCTTCGTCTTCGCTGTTGACTTCCTTATCTTCAGCTTCACCTTTTGAATTTGCTTCTTCCTCTTCTTCTTCATTTATGATTTTTACTTGTGTAGCTGTAGATGGTCTTGTTGACTCTTTGAATTTTACATCTCTGCTTAGTGAAATTTCCCTTCCATCAAAGCATATACGATATCCTTTGGTTTCTTCTGAGTATCCAACTAACCAACGAAGATACCTTTTCTACCCTTTTTATCCCATTTTCTTCGTTTTTCTTTTGGTATATGTGCATATACTTCGCTACCAAAAATATGCAGATGATTTATATCTAGTGTTTTATTGAACCATAATTCATGAGGTGTTTTTCTTTCTTGACCAGTGTACCTGTACGATTTATTGTATACACGACTGTATTCACTGCCTCTGCCCAAAGTGCCTTAGACAAATTTTTGCTGTATAACATAGTTCTGGCCGCTTCTACAATTGTTCGCAATGATCTTTCTGCTTTGCCATTTTGTTGAGGTATATATGGTACACTCGTCTCATGTTTTATTCCAAGCTTATCCAATATAACTTTTACTTCAGTATTTTTATATTCCAGACCACAATCACTTCTTAAAGTAGGTAGTTACTGAAATATTTAACTGATTTTTTACTGTATTTAAAAATAGTTCAAATTTATTTTTAACTTCTGTTTTTTGTCTCATAAAATACACATACGTATAATTAGAATAATCATCCTTGAATATTACAAAATACCGTTGACCTCCGAGTGAGTTTTACTCCATGGGGCCACATACATCACTGTGAATTAACTGACCTGGCTTTGTAGTTTTAGTATTACTTAATGTGAATGGCTCTCTGTGTTGTTTACCATAAATGCAAGCTTCGCAGAAAAATTTGTTTTTCATTTCTGTAAATGGAATCCGCATATGATTCAAGTAGCTCCGAACATATTTAACATTCTGATGACTTAATATTTCATGCCACTGTAGTAACGTGAGATTTTTATATGCAACATTTGCTTGATCGACCGTTTGTAATGGCCTTGTTCTTAGAACCATTGAAAACATTTTATTCTCACGAACTCCAATAGCAACTATACGATTGTTTTTTTAAATATACAGCCGTCACTGTCTGTCATCATTAGTATACCTTTATCAAGACATGCTCCACATGAAAACAAATTTACCTGTAGATCAGGTAAGTGTAAAACGTTCAACAAATGACTGTCAACCCATTTATGGCCGATTCTCACTTGTACATTTATATTACCTTTACCAATAGCCATAATATATTTACCATCACCGATACGTACTGGTAATTGCACTTCAAATAACTCGTAGTTACTGAACCATTCTCTTCTGCTGGTCATGTGATCGCTAGCGCCTGAATCCACATACTATTTTTCTGACTCGCTGATTTCGATGTCCTTTGATTGTACACCAACCAACGCATTTACCGAATTGCTCTTATTTCTTTCTTTTTGTTCTTTTAAGAAAATCCAGCATTCACGCTTCCAGTGCCCTGTTTTTTTGCAATGATTACACTTTCCTGGCTTTTTATCATTGTTTCATTGATTTTCAGAATCGCCAATTTTTGTATGTTTTTTTATTTGTTCCATACGATTTCTTTGCTGAAAATGCATTACTACTTGCAGTATCTCTCTGAGCATCATAACCTTGAGTTTTCCTTGTTTCCTCTACCATGAGTCTAGATAACAAATTAGACAATATTTTGTCCACATTTGGTATCGAATCCCATGCACTGTAGAAATGTTTGTAATTTTCTGGCAAAGTCATTAATATTGTGGTCATAAGCATCGAGTCGGATATTGGTTCATTTAATTGCTTTAATTTTCTACTAAGACTCTCCAATTTTGAATTATGACTCACCATATTGTCATCTGGGTTCATAACATAACTGTAGAACTTTTGTTGAATCAGCGTTACACTCGAGTCTGACTTTTGCTCATATACGCTAAGCAACTAAGATAAAAATTCATGAGTAAGAAAGCATCATTAAAAATTTATATTAAACAAAATATAATTTGAAATAGGTGTTGATTTAGTAAAAATTGTAATAAAAGCTGTATTAATTTTGGAAAATGCTGGTGTTCAAGTCCAAGGTGTCACTAGTGATGGAGCAGCTACTAATCGTACTATGTGGAAATTATTAGGTATTAGTGCTAAGGGTAAGACCTGTAATATATAAAAAGATACAAATATAAGAATAATTCTTATTAATAACTACATATTTTCCAAGCTTACTTTCATACAAGTAACTTTTGTCATCATAACCCTCGTTGCGTCAAATGCGGAGATAACCATTAACCACATCTCCTCCGAATACTCAAAATCACCTACCACTCCCGCGAAATGTGCATCATGCTAAGGACCACACACAGCCTCTTACAGGGGTTGTCCCGTGTACAAAAATATTATCAAAAACCAAGCTAACCTCAAAGCAACAAAATATAATGAACTTCTCAAACATAAGAAACGTTCTCAGCCGATTCAACAAGAATCAAATTACTTAAATCCGAATACTGCTCCTACGCTCCCCCCTCTTCAAATTCCTCCTCATCTTCCCGAAGCTTCATATGCCTCTATCACTAATTCCAATAATAGTTTATCACATAATAATTTCCCAAATAATAATGTGTTAGCTAAGTTTATCACAGAACTCTCCGCTCTAATAAATCCACTCATTTCCCTCATCACCACTATTCTACAAAACTTACACCATAATCCAAATTCCATTTCCCACAATCAGCTCGTTATATATTATCATTATCAAATTAACTATGCACTCATCATAAATTACGATTCTATTTCATTACTCTTATATCATTAATTAATATTATATAAATTACCAAATCTCTTCTCAATGTATAATTTTCTCTATTCTTATCTATACCATTGTAAATGTATACTTTTGTAACACCACACTGTCATTGTATCTATATCATGTACTTATATAATTGTCGAGCTATAATAGTTTTTACTGGAAGCTAATAAAAAAAAAAAAAAACTATATATTTTAATTTATAGGTTCATCCCCAAAAGGATTATATAAAATGGAAGGTGTATGAAAATGTATATGCAGAAAACTCAAAAACAATAACAAAAGTTTGTCCAAAACTTACCAAAAATCATTTTAGTTTAGACAACTTTACTAAAATGAAAATGAAATATGCTACACAGGTATTCTAGATAATAATTACTGTGAATTTTTAGTTATTACTTATTAATAAATACATATTAATTTTATTAGATTTTCAGTAAATCCATGGCGGATGGTATCCAATTCTACAAAAATAAAAATATTTTGGTTTCATTGAATGTGAGGAGACTATAAATTTTATGCTTAAAATGAATAACCTTTTTGATGCTTTAAACCGCAAATTCCCTACAGAAGGAATTAAATAAAATAGTGAAGATCTTGAGGTTTTTTGTGTTAATTTTATGTGTTGCATGTACTGAATAATATATGTGTTATTTCTATTTCTATAATATAAAGGAAGTATAGTTATTAAAACTTTAAAAATATATTTTTTTATCACATATATGTCTACTTATAAAATAATAATTAATATTTTTTAAAATTACTTTTTATTTATAGAGTTAAAGCAATTAGTGAAGGTTTAAAGATTTGTACTTTGATATTTTATGTGTTGCATATCATAAATAATTATTATGTTTTATATTTGTGAATATCATACAATTAATGAAAAATAAAATAAAATTGTTTATCATAAACATGTGAAACATAAATTAACATATCATGCCATTATTTTTAAGGTATTAGAAAATGCATTGGATTGGTTGGACAGTTGGGAAAAAAATTTAGATCAAAATTTGATAAGTGCAGATGATTTTTTAACTCGACAAACGGCGGAAGGTCTAAGAATTACCATAAAGTCTACACTAGATTTATCTAATTATTTATTGCACAATTGTGGTTTTAAATTTGTTTTAAGCAGTAAATTCAATCAAGATTGCTTAGAGGTGAAATAAGCGATAACTATTGGCAAACTCCAAATAAATTTATAATTGAATTGTTGAAATATTATTTCAGAAATTGTTTGGTATAATTCGGCAGACATCAGGTCCAAATGACTACCCTTCAGCCCCAACATTTTTACAATTGTACTGTATGTTGTCAGTATATTCAATTATCAAGCCACCTAAATCTGGGAATTGCAGTATTTTGGAAGGTATTTAACCATTTTTAAAAACCCCTAAAAAAAAAAAATGGTTTTAAAACCATTCATTTTTTTATTTATATAATCATTTTCAATATTTTATAATTCAATGAAATATCAATGAGCTTACTTTTTTTTAGAAAATGTTCCTCTCATTACTCTTGCTGATTTAAAAAGTATAATCCATGATCAAAGTAATAAATCTGAAAGAGAAAATAAAATAAAAAAATTAAAAGAAAAGATTGACAACAAAATTAAAGAGGATTGTTGGTCATTTGATGATGTGTTTTTGGAACATAATTATAGTGATTTGGACTCCACAATGTTCGAATGTGTAGTTTATTTTTTGGCTGGGTAATTTAAGTATTAATTTCTTTAGCTTAATTTTAAATATTACCTAATAGTTAATTACTCATTATTATATTCTTTAAAATAATAAATTATCTTGTTTCAATTCCTAGGTATATAACAAGAAAGTTGTTAAAAAAATATAACTGTCCTGTATGCATTCAAAGTTTGACCACAGATAACTTATTGTCAAATTTAGTAGCTGCAGATCTTACTAATCTGAAAACAAGAGGATTTCTAATTCATCCACAACATAATTTATTTAAAATAATAAAATCTTTAGAAGTTTGCTTCATCAAACATGCTGCATCAGTAGATTCGTTCACTGATACTTATGAAGATTTTTTCCAAATGGGAAATTGTAAAATTTCATTTCCATGTGGTCTTCATAAAAGTGAAATAATGAAGGACATATTTGTTATATACATAACAATGCGTATTCGACAGTATAGTTATGCACAAAATAATGAAAAAAAAAAATAATAATAATAAAAAAAAAAAAGAAAATTTCAAAATTGGTGACAACTTAATAGTTAATATTATTAATGATTAAATTTTAATAGAATAATACCTAATCGATAAATAATTATATTATATTTATGTAATAGGTAGTGATACTTACTAGTTAATAAAATTGTAGTTTAGATAGGTACTTTAAATAAAGAAACAATTTTTTTACTGTAGATATTTTTGTAAATTGTAATAAAATAATAAATATGAACATGTAAATATAAGTCGACTGCTTCATAATCAAATTTATTTATATTTTAGTAATATTATCATCCACTAGGAGCGCTTGCAGTAAGCAAGTTTTTGTCTTAATTGATAAGAACATTTGGGGCCGTGTTAACAACGATCGTCACGCAACCATATTATCTATATCCGTGGTTGTAGTTGTATTGTTCTGTGGTTGTATATCTCTTTTAGTGATATTGTTTATCTCCTATCTCGATATATTAATATTAATTCTAAACAAACGCTTGACGCGTTTAATGACTATCGTTAATTATTCAAATTATTGTTATTGTTATTTGTTTTTTGTGGTTGAGTATTTTTGTCATCTTAATTAAAATTAATTACTTGACTGATATTTTTTTACGTCAAAAACCAATGGCAGGGGATAACTATAGATTCGCTGAGAGTAAGTTGTTTGAAATTCAAATTGACATTGTTGCCGATATTACATTTCTTAAATTCACTGCATGTTTAGTTGCAAAAAATTATTGACTTACTAAATAGTATAAATTAGTTCAGTTTGAAATCAGTAAAACCTTTTAGGAATGTTAGTGAAATTTGCCCAGTTATTTGGAGGTTGACAATTGTGTTTGTAATCAGTTACAAAAGAAGTCTCATTAACTTGGTATCATTGTATAAGATAAACATAATAAATTAAAACTTGATGTTTATTTGCGTAAATCACTAATCAAATCCTGGCATAACATTAAATCTTCAGGGTTCTAATTTTAAAGTTACTTACTCTTAATATTGAATATTTTTTCATTTTTATTATTATTAGATTTACTATTTTTTTTTGCCTGAATGTTTTTCAAAATATAAATGTTTGAAGCATGTCCTTTAGTGACCATAAACTTTTTTTATGTATTTTTTTATAATTAAAGATATTCCCAAAATGTAAATTTAAATATTTTTAGTTTTGTGCTGAATCTAACTGGTTTTTTTAGTTGATTTTTAAATTTTGGGAAATCACTAGCCGATAAGCCAATTCTCAACTGGCTTTATCAATATCATTTATTATTCTGTATTTACATTGCTAAGTAGTATTCCTGATCATTTTGATTATTGGCCACCTTTGCCAAGTTAAATATAATTTGGGTTTCATTATTCTATAAACATATTAACTGTTTTTAAATGAGTAAGTTTTATCTGGATACTTTTAGATGTATACGTTTTATCTGGATACTTTTAGATTCTGACTGGAACAAAGTGTCTCATGGTTTTACAATGGTTGTTTATTTTTTTTTCTAGACACTTTTTGGTACGCCTAACTTAGCCCAAAAGTTTCATCCTGCAACTCTATAGATTGGAAATCACATGTAAATAGTACTCTAAGGATTCATTTTTCTCTCAATAATTTTTCCAGGCATTTCGAAAAACTGAATAAAAACTATTATTTTCCATAAAAGACACTTTCACTAAATCAATTTTATTTATTTAGTTGTTATTTGGAATGTGAAGTAGCTAAAAACATTAAGTTTCCATTGTATATTAACAGTATATTGCTACACACTAAACAAAAGCTTCATCAAAATTTGACAACTTTTGGGCTTAAAGTAGAACTTTGAAAATACCATGTTTTTTTCACCTTTACACCCGCTTCAAAAAATATCTTATTATACGTCTGCTATAGTATTTTGAATTTTGAATTTGTTATTTACTTATGTGAAATAAAAACAAAGATAATATAAAAGATTTATTTAATCTACTATTCACTATTATAAAATAAATAGATATAAATGATGCCTGATAAATTTATGTATTATTCACCTAAAACAGTTAGTTATATCATTGATTTTATAATAAGTATATTATAAAATCAATGGTTATATTGAACAAAAATTAATTTTTTTGTTCACTTTACTGTTTACAATGTATATATAATGAAACAATGTTTTAATGTTATTAATAAAGTCTATATTACAATGGAAACCTTTTGTATTTTCTATTCTTCAGTAATATTTTGTATTTTGATCATCTTAAAATGTCTTTTATTATGACCCTGTCTTCATTTAAAGCGATGGTTTTCAATCGAATTGCTCAGGCACACTGGTGTGCTGTGAGTATACTCTAAATTTTTTGCAGGTTTTTGATTTTTTTCCCCACTATCTACTAAAATTACGTATTTTATAATATGAAATTTATTATTTATAAATAATCACCACACCACACCATGTTCTGCTAAGAAAAAGACTGACATGGGCTGTAAAAATATTATGTTAACAAAAATGATGCGTTTATATAAAATTTAAAACCACCAAGCTCGAGTAGTGATGTATGTTCACATATCCAGACCCCTAAATTACGATTTGAAAATTTGAAATTCTGAATACAAAGTTTGATTATTTACACTAATCTATGTAATTATAATTACTATTTTTTTAATTAGGTGATAGTTTACTTTGCTATCATGGGCCAATGCTTTATGAAGCAAAATGTTTAAAACGTCGGAAGACTAGTGATGGTAAAGCGCAATATTTTATTCATTACAAAGGTTGGAATAGTAAGTGGGAAGAATGGGTAGACGACGATCGTGTCTTGACTGTAAATACAACCAATATGAACAAAATGGCATCACTTAAAGAAATCCAGTAAGAATTTTTTTATTTTTTCTCATAATTAGTATTATATACAAAAGTATCTTTATTTTAAACATACAGCTCTAATTCAAAGAAAAGTGGAGCAAAACGTTCAATAACTGCAATTAAAGAAGAAACAACTCGTAATGTAACGCCTCCTATTAAAGGACGAAAACGCAAACATTCAGAAATTTCATCTGAATCAAATCAAATTGTAAATGTTCCATCTCCAGCAGAACCAAAACCCAAAAAACGAGGCAATTTTTTAAACTTATCTTTTATATTATTGTAGTATTTATTTCCTATAACTTTTTTTTTTTTCTTAACTAGGCCGACCTCCAAAAAATACTTCTATCAAAAGTGAATCAAATGACATCATGGAAACATCTGACACTGTTTCACTAACTGAGACAGTAGAGACACCTAAATTGGTTGAAGTTCTTAAAGTTACTAGATCGTTAGGAGCTAATAAAACAATTGCAGCAAATAAAGTAGTTGAAACAACTAAAGCAGCTGAAGAAATTAAATCAGATGAAGAAACTAAAGTATTTGTAGCAAGTAATGGAGTAGAACCAAATAAAGATATTGAAATGACTACAGTAGTTGAATTAACTAAATCAACTGAAGTAACTACGGATCTTGAGATGACTGAAATTAAATTAGCTGAATCAATCGAAGACACTAAAAATGTTAAAATAACTGAAGTAACTAAATCAATTAAAGCTTCTAAAGAAGTTTTAGAAACTAAAACAATAGAAGCTGTTGAAGCTACTGATATAATTATGAGTGATGAAGCAACTAAGACACTTGAAGCTATTGAAGAATTAGAAACAGAGTTGACTGTTAATAATGCAAGTGAAACAAAGAATGAAATTGAAGCCACTCGGCTATCTGAAGAAAAAGAAGTATGTAGAATAACTGAAACAATTGACGAAATTGAAGGGACTGAATCAGTAAATGAACAATCAACATCTTTTTGGATTTTAAAAACTAATAAAACATTAGAATCAATTGAAGAAACGAAAGATATTGAAACAGCAAAATCAATCGAACAAATTGAAGGAACTGTCATAGAATCTATTGAAGAACTCGAAGGGACTGAATTCATAAAAGAATCTAAATTAATCGAAAAAACTGAAGCAATAGAAAGGGCTGAAGTAGTTAAGAAAACTGAACCAACTGAAAAAACTGAAGGAGACTCCTTCAATGTTGTATTTACAGTTCCAGCTCCCGTAGAAAAAATAGTACCAGTCATACACATGCCAGAATTGTTAAGAAGAAGAATAGCGTATGATTTTAATATGACTGTGAAATTTAATAAAGTACGTTTTAATACTATTAGGCTCAAAACTTAATACTTACTAGATGTAATAAATATGTATACAGTTATATTTTTAAGAAGAAGAAAATATCCCAAATATATATATATCATAAGGATTTTTTGACTAATGAGTAATGAGTATAATATTGAATAATCAATATTAAATATAGAATAATCTATATTAAATATAGAATAATCTATATCTGATATCTATTTTAAGTTCACTTAGTGCCTATTTTCAGAAATTAAAATAAATGTACCCAATGTGTATTGTATAATATTCATTATTCCATGGTTGTACTGTTGTGGGTTGGCTAATAAACATTAAACATATACACTATACATTAAACTATACAAAAATATTTATATTTATTTTTCATCTATTTAAAAATATTTAAGTTATAGTACTTCAAAAATTGTTTTTAATGTCTGTGCACTCCGTTCATAGTTTGCATCAAAATTTGCAATTAAAAAAAAACTAAAAACTACATTTTTTTTTGTATATAATATTTTAATATATTTCTGTGTTATGGTAAATTAGTGTGATATCGATGTATCGATAAATCGATATATCGATAAATCAATATTAAATTTGGTTTTTCGATATCGTGATAAAATATCGGAAATATCACTTCGATATCGATATTTAAAAATATATCATTTGAGACCCCTAATATATATATATATATATATATATATATATATATATATATATATATATATATATATATATATATATTATAGCTTACTTAGAAATTAGTAAAATTTTACAAAATAAAGAAGTGATTGCAAAAACATCAGAGTTCTTTTTTATACATAGATTCATTTATATATATATTTTATATACATATCACATAATTTTTTTTTGATTGCTTTTAGATACTAAAATTTCCAGAAAAATACACAATCGAAAAATTAATTCGTGCTTATATTTGCTCAAAATCTAAAGCTGATATAAAAGACTATAACTGGAAACAAACAATTAAGTAATAGTGCAATCATTAATTTGATTAATCAATTTTTTTTTTTTAATTTACAATTTTATTGTTTTTTGTTTTAGGCACAGATCATTCAATATTGGTCTAACTATAATTCAGTATTTTAATATTTTGATACATTGTCAATTATTGTATTTCAAAGAGAAAGAATATGGGTTATTTAAAAAGGTAATTAAAATGTTATGTAAAGGCCATCTAAACTAATCTCTTTTATGATGCAATAATATACACACACACAAACACACACACACACACACACACACACACACACACACACACACACACACACATATATATATATATATATATATATATATATATATATATATATATATATATATATATATAAATATTATAATAGTAGGTCCCTTACTGTTAAAAAATTATTTTTTTATCTTTGGTACAATTAGTTTATTCTTACATCTTACAGTACGTGTATTAGAGGGAGAAAATTTTAATTATTATTTGTCTAGACTAAGTTTGAGTTGCATATTTAATGATTATAATTTATCTACTATAAAAAATCTATGTAAACACTAACATTTAATTTCTTTTCTAGATTATGAGTGATAAGAATGATATTAATTATGATTAATTTACATTTTCTAACTAATAAAGTATTTAATATTTCGTCAAAAAAAAGATTTTTATATTAACTATAAAGGTTAAAATTGTATCTACTGTTTAATTAATATTTGTAAATTGATTTTGATATTATATGTGCCATTTGTATACTTCATTTTAGATTCTGAGTGAATCGAAAAAGATCTATTGGTTTTACTACAATGATGTTATTTTTTTTTCTTTGAATATTTTTTTGAATAATTAGAGTAATCCATAAGACATAAATATAACTTTAAAAATACTTTGTTTTGCTAAAGTTTATCTATGATAACATTGTTAATAATTGGCAAAAAATTCTGAAAATTTAAAATGACCATATTCCTTGTATACTTAAGTAACGATACCAAATAAATTTCAAAACTTATGGCTTCACAGTTTTTTCATAAGCATTAAGTAAATTATTATACAATTTGTACGGAATTGACTATTTTTATCCCAATTTTTAACTTAAAATGTTTATTAAATAACAATTTGTTCATCCAATCATTATGAAATTTTGGATACAGATATAACAACATGTTTTGAATCTTTTGAGGAAAAATAATTTTTCATTTGTGTAACGATAAAGCTATAAACAAATTTGATGAAAAAGAAATTTACCTACAATCAAACCAAAAATATTTTAAATAAAATCTATCTGGTATGTTGATATACTGAAGCTTTACTCATAACCGTGTTTCTAAAGAAACGATCTATCATTTTTTTGAAATTCAATATACCCATCTCTATAATCTTGTCCGGGAAGTAAAGAATACCCTTTTGTGTGATGTATGTTCATTTTTAAATTTTGTTATAAAACTATTTAATTCATTTTAATAATAATTGTGTAAAGGTCTATTCACACATATCCGGTCTGTATCCGTACCGTCCGTTCAGTGATAATACTGTCCGATAGCATCTAATTCACACAAGTCCGTGTCGTCCGGCATTCATTTTGTGCACTACACTGTGATCACGAATTTCATGTTCGTTCAGTGACAAACAGAACTTCTGTAGTGTAAGAGCGTTTTCATACCTATTTTTAAGATGAACAATTTAGAAATCGAAGATTTAGCAATGATTGCAATACTACTGGATGAAGATGAAGCAGCAAAAAAAAAGTAGTGAAAAAAGGAAAACGAACCTGGGTTCATGATTTGTGGAAGAAAAGAAAGCTTTCCAAATTGTATCTTTGTATGTGCTGTCAATATATTTAGAATGAGACAAATCGTAGAGCACTTCATGCTCTCTCACAGCTTTGATCAACTTTTCGTTGCTCATTTTTGTTGTTGAAACAAAATACAAATTTTGAGGACTGTTGGTATGAACAACCGTTGTCGTTTGTTACAACTGTTTGTAAACTAGAGTCGGTAAAGTTCATACGATTTTGGGGCACTATATTTTTGAACAGACCTGATCGAACCAGTATTGACTTGTACTTACATGTACCGAAAATACGTCTCCGTATCAGTGCCATCCGACAAAACATAGTTTTGAACAAATAGAATCGGATGAGACGGATACGGAACGGACAAGTGTAAACGATAACATTAAATTTAAGTCATACAATGTAAAAACGTCAGACACGGACCGGACGGTACGGATACGGACCGGACATGCGTGAATAGACCTTAATCCTATATATTTCAATGTTAGTTGGAAAGAACTATTCCTCTAGTGTATGCTTAGCTTAGGGGATGCTGCAATATTAATATCAAGTATATGATAAAGTGTAGCATCTGTTATTGTTGTGATAAAGTTATTATTACTATCATATTTCACATTCATAATTTTTTAAAGTTGTACACTTGTACAATCAGTGGCAATGTGAACTTTTAAATACAATGACACAGTAAAATTTTTGAACACCCACCTACCCACCGTACCAAAGTTTTATATCAATGTAAAATATTTTTTTTTTAAATAAGATACTAAAAATAGGTACACGAATATTTAATGGATTTCAATAAATAAGTATATAATAAAACAATTGTATGTGTGTGTGTGTGTGTAAAATATAGATATTTAATATTACAAGCTACAACAGTCAATGCAGTTTTATAGCTTTTATTGTCGTATTCACTATTTATTATTGTAAATGTATTTTATATTTAATCTATGATATTAAAATAAGTATCTATCTACTCAACTACGACATTCTTACAAATCTTACTCAACATCGAAACACCCACCTACCCACCCTATTTTTTCATGACGTAGCTGCGTCAAATTAACCTTGCCCACGCCGCCACTGTGTACAATTATGATTACTTTAAAATTGTATTCATAATTAAACACTTATTAAAATGGCGCTTGATTTAAAATTTGTTTTTAATTTAATACTTTTAATGATACATATTACCAACTTATTTTTAATTTCATGATTTTTGAAAATAATTACATTTAGTTGTAGGCAAATATTTCACTATTTAAATTTATTAAGAAGTTATCATAATAAATTAAATAATATTAAAATAAAATGAGAATTTCTCTTTACGAATAACAAATATGATCTTATAAATAAGTTGATATGAATCCAAAGCGAATATTGTAGCATTTGAAATTGAAAAATGTTTAAGCCAATGTTTGGTAAATAATAAATATATACATTTTTCAATTGACATTTTCTTTTAGAATTTAAAGACTTGAAAATTAAGAATTTTTATGCTTTTTTTAAGAAATGATTAAAAAGTTATTATTGAGTTATAAAATTGTATCATATAAAAACAATATTAAGGTTTTATATATTTAGTCAATAATATGAAATAATATTGAGAATTACATTTTCATTAGTTGGTTTTTCTAAGTTAATTGCCGACCTTATGAAATTTCCATAAATTAAATCAAAAACTATATAAACTAAAATTTAGGTTTGATAAATTTCAATTTTTATTAGAAATGATTAAAAAAATCGACAAAGTTGGTCATTTAAACTGGTACTTTGACATAATAAAAAAGCTCATTTAATTTAATTAAAATTTGAATGCATATTTTAATGATTATCTATTTAGTTATACTATTATTTATTTATTTATTATTTTTTATTTTTTATTTTTTATTTAAGGCCAAGGCTTGTTTGAAAAAAAGATTAAGTTCAGAAACAATACCCCTTTATTTCAGTGATCTTATGTATCCTAAAGAATTTTGGCATTATGTATATTCACCTACATATTTACTTCGATTATTTGGTAAGTATTTGGATTGATAATTTATTATGAAACGTATTATTTTTATATTTTATTCTTTTAGAAGTTATTTAACCACGGGCGCCATTTGGGGTATCGCAGGGTATACATTGGCGGCCCTATTTTTTCCCTTACCATATTGGCCTGCCTCAATTTTTTGCTGGCGCCGATGAGTCAATTAAATTTCATAAATTAATATATTATCAAATATTTAAAAATATTCTATAAATAATGTTACTGACAGTAAGTTGTAAATTTGTAATATCATCACGGTTCAGATAATTAAAAATTTTATTTCAATTTATGGTATTGGTAATTTTAAATTGAGGTTCTATAATTAAACGTTTGAAATGTGTTCATACATGACAGTGTAATCAGTATTAAATAACGGAAATATAAACACACGAAAAAGGTAGAAATTCATAGGTGGGTTCTATTATTATTATTATTATCATTATTATAGGCTATTTTGTTAATTTATTTTTCATCACAATTAATTTGGAAATAACCCCTATATTCCATTGTTATAACTGTGGCCTGGTGATGGAAAAATTTGTCCCGATGAAAAATTAGCAGCCCTATTTTAAAATTGAAATGGCACCCCTGTATTTAACTAGTTATCATTGTATAAATATACGTCTTATGAATCAAATATATTATTTCCTTTAATTTAAGAGATTCATGTAGAATAACTATTGAGCAGTTGCCTAACCCATTATTTTGGCAATATCTGATCAGTTATATTTGGTAACCTGTTGACCTCCATAAAATTTAATGAGACTGTCATTTCTGACAGAGCTTTAGTGCACTTCTGATTATGACTCATAGCCACTATTTGTAACTGGGTTGATCTCGGTGGAAACACTAAGACACTGTTGGTTGTCACACTAGGATGAGCAAGACATCTAAATTTTTATCAGATAGCAGGTGCCCTCTGTTGTTGGAAAAACCAGTGATGACCAACCTTTACTAAGGGCAATAAAAATGTTGGCTAGCCAACATGTAAAAAAAGCATTAATTCTCCTGATCTTAAAAAATACAAAGATCGGCGTTTTTGTTTTGTTTTTTTTTTTTGGAAAATTATTACACTAAACAATGAACTGCAATAAGAAAAGAAGAAAATTTATTTAATATTTTGTTGTATGTTGTGTTTTTAGATAAATGTGAATCAATTTTTTTTTTTTTTTTTTGCTTTTATTTAATACTTAAGTGGGCCAATTAATGCTTGGCTAATTCATGATTGTTGGCTGAATTTAGTTTGTGGATATAGATATAGATGGTCATCATTGAGATTGACTAAAGAAACATATTTTATACATAAAAATTTTTAAATTATGATAACAGTGATTCAAGTTACAATAAATATTTACATTTTGCTTTGAAGTTTTTTGCAAATCCAATTAGCTTCATTAGTCAATTTATTTTTTATTAGGAATAAAGAGCAAACAATCATATTTTACTTGATTAATTGTTATTAATATTATTATTTTTCAATTTATTAAATACTAAATATTATAAATAAATAAATATTATTTTTGATTTTGACACTCATATAGTTTGCTATGTATGTAATATTCAGTAGTTAGGTACATGAAACATAATTTTATTTAGTATGTAACTTAATAAATTAATAACTAATTACATTTAATCTCTAGCCTATCTTATTTATTTTTTATAACTCTTTAGGTATTGGCTATTTTTTTGTCAAAATAATTGATTCTTTAGTTAAAAGTAAAGATTAGTCACACCAACACCAAACATACTCACAAATTATCTTCACTCTTTGTAAAGGGTTTTTTTTAAAACATTAGATACTCTATATTTACTCAATATATTAATTATTGCAACCAATAAATTACAATTATTATAACTGGCTTAATATAATAAATTAATTGTTTTCAGTATTAATGCCGCAACTTTTAACAACTACCATGTTTACTAATCAACAAATAACTTTCATTGCTCTTAGCTGTGAAGATTTTTTGAAGTAAGTATTGTTCACTTAACATTAAATATTTATGTAAACCTACTTGAAAATGTATTATATTTGAATAATTTTTCATACGTTTTATGAATAATGTATATTTGTATTTACTTTTGTATGAAATCTTATTATATGTTATTAACTTTTTATGTCAATTAATAAATTATTGGGAGTAAAAATAAAGCTATACATATATATTCTAAACATTTTCAAAAGCCTCGCTGAAAAACTGTAACATTTAAATACAATATACCCCTTCCCTCCCCACCTCAAATTAAAAATGAGTGACTTGAAGACAAAAAACAACTCAAAGAAGTATTTAAAACAACTCTGTGAAAGAAATTGTAAAAGAGTTTAAGTGTCTTCAAAAACATGGTACATAAAAAGAACTATTCTTTGTTGTTGTTTTAAATACTTCTTTGAGTTGTTTTTTGTATATATATATAGCTGTGTACCAATTTATGATGTAATATATTTATTTTTTTTATGGAGAAATGTATTACTTAAGTTATTGTTTTTCAGATTTCTTGAAAGTAAACATGAAATTTATTTCACAGATGATGATTATAAATGAATAATTAAATCTGATATTTCGGGTATAGTATATTTACAATGTTTTTTATAATAAAATGTAAATAGAATAATTGTGTGTGTCAAACATTTTTTAATGTGTTTATAATTTTGATTTATATTTATAATTATTAATTTAATAATTTTCACACATTAAATTCAATTTTTTTTTTATTGTGAATATATTGATTATTATATTAATATAATAAAATGATATGATTAAACATATGAATTCCTTCTTCTCTCCTTATGTTTTTTATTTATTACAGTAATTTATAAGTGAAATAAACTTTAAAAGCAAAATTAATTGATTATATTTAATCAACATAGATAGAATTTATTTAATTTTGGGAATAGGGGTTTTTTTTTATATAATAAAATACAATATTGTGTTTTAACTTATTATGATGGGATTAGAAATATTACTATATTTTTATTTCTGTTGAATTTAATGATGAGGAATTTTTTCCATTATGCAATTTAAAGTATTTAAAAAAAAATTATTATAATCAGAATTTTTTCATTCTCTTCTAAAGATAATAAGATATTCAAACATTTCAAACCCTATTGAGAAAAATGTGTTAGATAAGTGTTGTCATAGCAGGATGGTGTGACGCAATGGTTATTGCAGTCACAAATCAGTACTGTAATTAAGCACTGTCCGGCATCGCTATTACATGGATGGGTGACCACGCGGGTTTTTAGTGATGCAGCCATGTCCTTCGAGCCGTTGAGGAAGTAATGCAAAAGCAGTTCCCTAACCGGCACCTCATATAAAAAAAAAAAGTATCATAATATTGGAAACATTGTTAGTATAAAGATAGTCAGTGAAATGTGTGATTTCAAAAATGTTATAATTCATAAATAAATAATTGCTGTCTAAATTCACAAAACAATCATCATATTCTGCGGAATCTGTATCTTCTCATATGTTTTTAGTAAAACATTACTCACAGATTATTCACAAGTTGAACTTAAAAAAATTGTTTTATAAAAATCAAATAAAGTAATATGAAAATAAAGTAAATTATTTAGTTGTCATTAGAAGCATCAAATCAGTGACGTTAATAAGGAAGAGTTTAAGAGGCGACCCTCCCCCCCAGAATAAAAATAATTTCACACCAAAGTATGATATAGAATGACCGCTCAGCTTAGGTTCCAAATTCAAAAATTATGTATTTGTTTGAGTTTAATAAAATCAGGGAAAATAGAAAAATCCTATACTATTAACCAAGCAATTATTGCGTAGGTAGGTATGTGTTTTTAATTTTTTTTTTTTTCCCAAAAACGATCCTAATTTCATCAGATGTTTAAACATTGAAGTTTTTGATGAAAAATAAATGTTTTATTGGATCATGAAATCTTCTAAATTCCTGGTGAAGAAAACAAAAGAAATTAGGTATGGTACTATTTAGACTTTCGTAAATTTTCATAGTATTGAGAATGGTCTTAAAATATTATCTTCAATAATCAAAGTTTCAAGCAAGTTTTTCCAGAGAAGAGGCATTAGTTGATAAATGTTTTACATCAAAAAACCTCTAGATACAAAAATACCAGAAGGAAGTCGTGAGATTGGGTTTGAAAAAAATTTAGTTACACAATTATTGCTCAGTAAATACTAAATAATATTGGATAAGTATATTTTTATATGAATTAAAATAACAAGATCAAAGCTAAAAAAAATTTTTTCAATAATGGAGCGATAATTTGCATAGTGTAACAATCTATATGTTACTTATTCATATTTCATTAAAAACCTATGCCTTTTCAATCATATCGGCAAAGATATATTTTTCTTCACTACAGAGGATAAACACATATTCGTGGAAAACAATATCAGTGGTGATTTGTTGTACACTTAAGTAGGTGTGATGAACATTATTTTCAATTTTCAAAAAATTTTAAATGATTATAAGCTTTATGTTGTCGATTCGTCATACAGTAAAAATTACACAGAAGTCCTTGATCAGTTTTTGAATAAAAAATGGAGAGTAAATTGTATGAAATAACAAGAAAAATGAAATAATAATAACAAACGACCAAATATTTTATTATTTTAGCTATAACCTAAGAAATAAATTTTATAAGGAATCATATTATTTAAGAATTTCAAAATCAATTATAAATTTTCAATCATTTAGGAGTAATAAATTTAAAATTAGAAAAAAAACCTCATAAAAAAGTTGTCTCTACGCCACTGCATCAAACTTTGAACCTACCCAATCCATTTTGAATCATGCTAAAAATCTCTACTTAAATTTAGATATTTTTAGTGATTTTAATGAAAAATATAGTATTACAATTGAGTTTGTTCGATGTGAACTGTTTTTGCATATTTCTATTTCATCAATATTTTCAAGAAAATAAAAAATGTAACTCTCCGTGTCTTGGTCAATTTATACTAAATTTTGATAATTGTTTTTGAAATCAGTGTTTATTTTTCTATTCTGGATACACTTTTTGTACAGTTAACTTTTTGTACTGTTAACTAACAGTCTAAAAGTTTCATCTCGCAATTCTATAGATCGGAAATCAAATTTAGATGGTACTCTGACAGATCATTTTTCTCTTTTAATAGTTTTTCCAGGCGTGAGGAAAATCTGTTGAAAAGCTGAGTAAAAACGGTGAAATTTGTTATACACGACACTTACACTAAATTTATTTTAAATATTTAGTCATTACTGGTTAAGAAATGTTGCTAGAAACTTATATAAATAGCATATTGATACTAACTTCACAAAAGTTTTGAAAAAAAATTGACAATTAATGGGCTCGAATAAAACTTAAGGTACCTAGTTTTATAAATTTATTTCTAATAAAATGTTTAATACTTGATGAAAAATTATGAAAATTTTAACTTATTAATGTATTCTTATGCAATATTAAAAAAGTAACAAAAATCATAACTCGAGAATTGTTTTTATAAGCGTTAAACTAAATTCATTTAAAACTTTTATTGAATTTTTCTGTTTTTTATTGAATTATTCTGTTTTTACATCAGTTTTTAATGTTAAAAGCCTACAAAAAAAATTGGTTCATTCAATATAATGAAACTTTGGACACAGAATAAAACAATAATATGTTTTGAATCTTTTGGTTGAAAAAAAATTTCTCCTTTATCAAATAAGAAAACCATAAGTGGTTTTGATAAATAGTTCTCATCTTACTCATAAGCTTAACTAACAGAACTAAATAAATTTCAAAAAATTGTTTGGCAGGATTTTTTTTCTTGTTTGCGTTCGAAATTAAAATTTTAACAAAAATCATTAATTACTTCTGAAAATTCAATATGACCTTATCCTTATTCATACACTTCACAAAAAATACTAAGAAAATTTCAAAAACGCGTTGCTCAGAATTTTTTTAATATATGGTTTTTTAAATTATTGTACAATTTTTACATAACTGACTGTTTTTATGTAAATTTTCAACTTTAAAATATTTATTTAAGAATATTGATCCATCGAATAATTATAAAACTTTGAGTACAGATAGAACAACATATTTTGAATCTTTTGGAAAAAAAAATCTATCATTTGTGAAACAAGATAACTTTGAACAGGTTTGATAAAAAAAACATAACAACCAAAAAAAAAAAAAAAAACAAATGGTTGAATTTATAATCTATATATTTATTTAATCCTGAAGCTTTGGTCAGAATCATTGAACTAAAGAAATGATCTATGATTTCTTTAAAATTCAATACACCCATCTCCATTAACTTGTTCAAAGAGCAAAGAATATCTCATGGGATGAAGTACATACTTTTTTTGTTTTTACACACATTTAAAGTTGGAAATACGACTCGAATAACTATTTTTATTTAAAATGTCAGATTTATTTTTATTTTATACCTAATATTTAAATTCTTGGTTATGAGATTTGAAATGTGTATATAAGGTTTTGTATAATTTGTCTAAGCTATATTCACATCTTCATATTCATCAATCACATTAATTTTTTTTATACAACCTAAGGGTGTAAAAACATGGTGAAATGGAACATTTTTATGGATATTATTAGTTCAATATGGAATATTCTTGCTAAAATTTCAGATCTTTTTTTACTTGCTCTTTGAAAATTGCATCAGTTTTTTATCATAACATTTTTCATTTTTTTGAAAACTTAACTACTTAGTTGGTACTGAAAAAATATTTGAGTTTCACTCAGAATCGTTTTTCTTAAAAGAATGATTAACCATTCTAATTTAAAATAATATACTACCTACACATATCTTTTGTGAATTGTAAAAGTGGCTCATCAAAGGAATGAGCATACCTTGAGTCTTAAGTCGTACTCTAGAGTTGTTCTCTACTACAACACTATTATATTGTATGAGGCATAAAGAATACTCATAGTGCAAGGGAAGGTATACCTAGCCTTTTTTACCTAATCTTCACAATCAGTAAACCAATTTAACCAATTTATTTTTTGTCTTAGATTTTACTATACATGCCATTTTGCCTGAAATGATAGATTTAGAATGTGGAAAAAGATTGCCTAAAAGTGGTATTGTTGAACTTGATTCATTTTAAAAACACGAAAAAATAAAATAATAATACTAAATGACGAATATGATTTTATAACATGAAATTTAAAATACCAATATTTATTTTATTATTGAATTTGTTTAAGGTTTAATCAGGTAGTTTCTATTAATATATTAGGTTTCTGATAAGTGATATTAAGCTTCATAATTTTAATAAAATCTTACCCATATACTCAAACAGCTATAGATATGGCACCTGCCATAAACACTACGTATATAATAGTAAATTAATGTAAATATTAATAATTTTTTTAATTTAGTTATTTTCTTTGCAAAACTTTTAGATTTTTTTTTCTCACAGAATGATAATTTGAGTAATTTAACTCATTAATATGAACTTATACTAAAACTAAGCTGTATATAAAGCAAAATAATTATGCAAACATACCAGTCACAATCATAAATACATTTATAAAAAATTGAATCTAATATATTTGAGTTATTTTATCATAAATAATATTAAAATTTAGAAAATATTCTATAATGTATTATTTATATTTTTATTTTAGTGAGTCAATAGGATTTGTTTACAATAATATTTATTTTTAACGTCAATAATTGACACATAATTGTATTTATCAATACATGAAGTGTTGAAATATAAATATAGATGTCAAATTTCATTTAATATTTTTGTTATTATTTTTTTTTTTTGTACTTGTATAATGTACATATACTAACAAGTATGAAAATCTATTTTATTGAAGAAATAATATTAATACTAATATATATATTATATATATACGAGGGTGGTTTGGAAAGTTAGTTCCGATTGCGGTTTTTGAGCAGAGGAATGTGAGTAGAAGCATGGTCTCGGCGGCGTCATGTAAACCGGTTCAGTCTGGGTCTGTCAGTACGCTGTAAGGGTTGATCAGGTAATTCTGTGCGCTCTAGTAATAAAATCAAATGGCTGTTGCGAGTGAAATTCCCGCCGGCGCTATTGACAGCCTGGCTTACTGTGAAGTGCGTGCTGTTATTCGCTTTCTTTGGGCGAAAAAAATTAAACCTGCAGAGATTCATTGTGAGTTGTGTTCAGTATATGGAGGGAACATTATGAGCGACAGTGCAGTAAGGAAATGGTGCCGTTTGTTTGGTGAAGGACGCACAAATGTCCATTATAAGGAGAGAAGTGGCCGACCATCTGTGGTAAACAATGATCTTGTTGAAACAATCAACAAAAAGGTTAGAGAGAACAGGAGATTCACCATTACACAGCTATCTGAGTGTTTCCCACAGATCTCATGGACTGTCCTCTACAAAATTGTGAGTCAAAAACTTGGGTACCACAAAAGATCGCGTCAACCAGTGGCTAAATGAACAGGCGGCCGAATTTTATTCAGTAGCAATTCTAAAACTTCTTTATAGGTACGACAAGGACCTTAATGTTGGTGGAAAAAAAGTATAATGTATGCTCTGTAAGATGTATATAATAAAAAGTCTGTAAATGCATTGAGTATTTTTTTATACTAAAACGGAACTTACTTTCCGAACCACCCTCGTATATATAAATATATTTATTTATTTATGTATTAATATTAAAAACATTTTTTGAATCAAAAAATATAAATTATTAAAAATAAGATCATACTACATTTTTTTAAATTTACAAATTTCACAAATTAAGTATTTTTAGTTTTTTCCCATAAAATATGAAAAATTAGGTCATTATTCAATATTTTACACTGAAGTATTGAAAGTATTGTCAGATCATTTATTTCCAAGTGATAAATAAATAATAATTTTCAAATAAAAAATTTATTTAGTAGAATCTGGTAAGTGTTTCTTGCGTATATTGTACACTTTAGATACTTTGTACATAAATATATCAATGATCCAAAAACAGATAAAAACGCCACTGATATTACATAAAAATTGAGTGAATAAATGTCCCAAAAATCTAAAAAATAAATAGTTATTAAAATAAACTCATTCATAATCTTAAAATTGAGAGGTCCTTAACAGTGGCACAACTAGCATTTATTTAGGTACCACCCATGGGTATACCAATGGTAGATATTAAGAAATTTACGATGTTTAGTCACAAAAAATAATATAATTTTATGAATTTTAAAGCCCAATCAAAAAATAAATAAAAACTAAAATAATATTTATTATATTGATTTTAAATTTAATTTAAAGCAATAAGTTAAGGTTAAATGATAATATATTATCTTTTCAATTTTATTCAACTTTCTACATTTGTTATTGATTTACAAAAAGTTTCACCAAAATATATATATATAAAAAAAAAAAAAAAAAAAAAAAAATAGTAAGTTCATAAGAAATTGTTTGCAATCACATTTTATTATTGTTTTTTTCACACTCAAAAGAAATTAATAAAATGTTACCAAGTGTATTTTAATAATTGAACACTAACAATATTAAATGATATTTAAATGACCCTGGGAAAAAAACTATGAAGCAAAAGACAATTTTTTTTTTATTAATTTATGTTTAACTTCATAAAATTAATAATGTGTGATTTTACCAAATAAATTTTTTACATTGAAAGAAAAGCAATTAATTCAGAAACTGTTATGACCGGATACACGAGTATTCTTTAAAAAAAGTTATACTTAAATAATATTATGATTTATGAATATTGTAAAAATATTGATGTAATAGGTATTCTAAAACGGTGTTTCCTAAACTATAGGTCATGAAATTGTTTTAATAGGCAATCAATGAATGTCACAAATTTAAAATACAACTATTCTATTATATTATATAAAATTTAATTAAAAATAAAATAATAATTTTGGGTACTGATGATTGAAATAATTAGTTACTCTAACATATAGAGAGAAAAATAATCAAAGTAACATAAGAGAAAATTTTAAAATTTTGTAAATAATAAGGTTTAATTCTGATTCTGATTCTTAATTATTAAAATGTTTATTTAATACCTTGCATTTAAATAACAATTTTTATGTCCTTAACAGATTCAATTTCCCATGAAATTTTACAATAACGATAAATTCAAATAACTATGTAGTGGTAATTTTATAACTTTCAGGCTCGATACAAAATTTATTTCTAACCTACATTCCCAATAGTTGTGCCACTAGATTTGTAAAATTTATTTTAATAATTCTTATACGCTATAAGATAAATACATATACAGTGTGATTCCTTTTAAAGGTAACACTAAATAATTCTGTCCAGTTACAGGTGTGTTGAATACCAAATTCGGTTAGACCGAATTTTTTTAAGTCGATTTGGTCCTTTTTACCATAGCTCTAAAATCAAAATTGACTAAATGGCAACGAGTCTAAGTTTTGATAAAAATTATTGAATTTTTCAACAATCATACTAGAATTTTATGAATTATTATAACATTTTATCTATTTTTTTTTGTATCCTCAGGTTTACAGATATTATTAAATCATTTAAATTTAATTTTGAGGAATAATTAACATCAATTAGACATAAATGTTTAATTTACAGAGAAAAGATTCAACTAATTAACACAATTTTTATAATTTTAATCATTTCTATTATTTATTTAGGTAAAAAATGTCTAATAACTATCTAGTAAATTGTTCAAAATTTAGTCCATCATTTTCCATGCATGATTGAAGTCGACGAATCACTTCTCTTTGAGTAGCTGCTAATATCTGTTCCTTTGTAATTTCTGCACAAGCATTCACAATTTTATTTTTGAGATCTTGAACATTTAAAGGTGGAGTTGAATACACTACATTCTTCAAATGTCCCCACAGAAAAAAAATCTAATGGCGTGAGATCTGGAGATCTTGGTGGCCAAGCTACTGCTTCATATGTAACCATCCATCGATTGCCAAATTTATTTTGTAAATACTCTCTTAAACAATTGCATTGTGTGCAGGTGTTCCATCTTGTTGGAAAAACAAATTAGTTCTAGTCTCTAATGGAATATTGTCTATGTATGTAGGTAAAACATCAGTTAAAAACTCTGAGTATCTTCTCCCAGTAAGTGTACCATCGTAAAAATACGGGCCGAGAAGTCTCCCATTGAGTAACCCACACCAAACATTACTTCCCCAAACTGTTTGATGATTTGTATCCATCGTCCAATATGGATTGTGATCAGCCCAATACCGGTTATTTTGTTTATTAATTATACCGTTGTTTGTTAACTTTGATTCGTCAGTCCAACAGATAAATCGTAGAAAATCGGGTTCGTCGTGTAATTGTATCATAAATCATGCAATAAATGTAAGTCTACGATTAGAATCACCTGGTACCAACTTTTGTACTAAATCAGGCTTATACGGGTGCATTTTATTATTTTTCAAAATTGTATGAACTTTTTTATAAGAAATTCCAGTTTCATTGCTTAAATGCCAAATCGAAGATCGAGGATTTAATTGAACATACGCTAATACCTGCAATTTGTCCTGTCCGTTTGCCTGTCCAATCAATTGTCTTTGATTACGTCGATTATTACCTTGTCGTGCAGGTAGCTCACCACTATTTCTCAAAGACAATTCAATTCGGACAAAGTAATTGTGAGAAGGGTGATATCGTTCGGGATATCGTTCTGCATAAAGTCTAGCGCAGAGGTATTCAAACATTTTCATCCCACGGCTTCTTTGTGTCTTCACAAAATGTTGACGGCTCCCAAATTATAAATGACAAACAGTGAATGTTTGTATTGTAAGTAATTTATTTTTATTTATATGATTATATATTATATATATATATGTATATATATTTATATATATATATATATATATATATATATATATAAATATATATATATATATATATATATATATATATGTTACCGGAATAGATGAAAATTCAGGAATTGTCGGCATATCCTAGTCATTGTTGACAATGGCTGAAAAGATTAGACAATGTTGGATATTTTGTAGTTTTATCAACATTTCCGTATTATATTAGGCAATGTTATAAATCCGAACAATCGAAAATTGAAAGATGGAGGAGAAATAACTCTCCGTGAAGCAGCTGCCTTTAACAGCATTTCTGGATCCCAAGGTTTTACGAGATGCCACTGTAAAACACAGTGTAAGACCAATAGATGTTCTTGTCGTGCATCTACTAGATTATGTAACTCTAAGTGTCATAACAGTCTACCGTGTAACAATAAAGATTAAGATTATGATTTATAATAAATAGCTAATAAGTATTATAATTTATAATATATTATTATTATTATAAAGATTAAGAATTTAAGATTATGATTTATCCTAAATAGCTCATAAATAATATAATATATTATTCGATTTTTAATATTATCATCAATGCCTTCTTTCATTAGGAATTGTCATAAATGACTAGATATTGACGTTAATTCCTTACTAAATCAGGCCTTATCGTTATTGACTAGTCATTGTCAACACTGACTGAATGTCATCTTTTCCGGTAACATATATATATATATATATATATATATATATATATATATATATATATATATATCATATTACGTATATTTTTTTTTTAAATAAGTAGTTAATGTACACAAAATTTTAATTAAATATTTCATGTTTAGTCTTAGTAAATATTAATCAATAAAAAAATCAATTGATATCTCTTAATACAAAATTTGTTATTGAGATGGATGAGCTTGTTTATACTTCATAATATGTTCAAATCGTGGCCCAAGTTTGGACATAGCTATTCTCATCTCCTTCTCAGCGTTCACTTTTGACCGATATTTTGTTTTAATTACAGCTAACGGAAAAAAATCTGGTCTCACAGAGATACGAAGCTGCAAAAGGTGTAACATTTTTCAAAGCTTTGATAAATTTAAATTTGATTTTACATAAATATTACTAACCTAAATGAACGCACCATTTTTAGTTACTAGTAATTTACTAGTAATTGGACAGAATTATTTAGTATTACCTTTAAAAGGAATCACACTGTATAGATTATAACATACACATTATAATAGAGTGTATTACAACATACCTTGGCTTTTCAGTCATCTTGATCATAATGGGTGAAAATTCATAACTAAAAAATATTCCTGGTGTACCAGACGGACCTCTATCGAGTGAAAGAACCTAGATATTAAATAAATTACGTATACTTATAAATAAGAATTATATTTTGATCTAAAATCATTAATTTACTATCCAAAGTTTTATGAATTAAAATCAAAAATAATAATTTACTCTATGTTTAGTAACTGAAAACTGGTTGGTAGAAAATATTGTACTGTCTCTTCGTTGATACAATGTAGGAACAATTTTGATGTAATATTGAAACATTATTGCTCCTATTGATAATAAAACACAATACTAATTAATTTAATTCTTTTTAATAACATAATGCAACTTTGGTGAATTAAAAAAAACTTTATAGAACTGGTTGGTTTTTAATTTTAACAATGATGATGTTTCAATAAATATTTTCAAATATTTAACAAATTAACCTTGAAATTATAATGTATACAGTTGAATAACAAATCAAATTTTTATAAATTAGTTAAAAAAACAACAACCACCTATATTATAAAGTCAGGTTATTACCTATTGCTATGTTACAATTTATTTAATAATACAAATAATATGCAAAATAAATGGAAAATAAAATTGAAAACATGTGGGCCTTAACAAAAGATACTTATTAAATTATCTGATACTAATAAGTAATCAAATATCAAATGATAGCGCATTGACCATGGATATCAGTGTCGAAATTTATATAAAATGTCAGGAAATAGTTATATGCAAATATTTTACATTTTGTAATATAGCTTATAATGTAAAGCTTATAAAATATCTTTTAGTCAATGATAAACAATGTTACCTACTCTATATCCACAATGGGTACCTCAACCTCACATAAGAGACAAAAATTATTAATTTTAAATGGGTATTAATATTCTTTGCTCAGTTAAATTAATTAGTTATGTACGGATAAAAGATGCTTAAAAAAATTAAATATAAAAATATATTGAATTAGAAGTAGATAAAATGTAGCTCAATTACCGACCACCCGTATTGAATAAATAAAATAAGCAAATATATCAATTTCAGCTTGTAGATATTTGTACAATATACAAATCATAAAATCTTACCTTCTTCAGCAATGGATTCAGTTGAATCTAAAGGATTACCACCATGATTTAGAACTGATTCCAATTTTTGGCCAAATGATAAATGCCGTATAATATGAGTTGTATTGAATGAAGAAGAAGAAAATGGATGTACATCATGAACTAAATTAAACAATTATGTTAAAAACAATATTGAAAATTTCAATAAATAAATTAATGTTTTATCTTAAATTATTTAAAAATTAATATCTAAGTCTATACTAGAAGAAAACATTGAGATATATTAAAAATTAATAATTTAAAAACTAAAAAAAAAAATGATTATAATCATAATTTTTCAATTATTAAAAAAAATCTCTTAAAACAAATTTAAAAATTAATATAAATACTGAAATTAAAAATAAGATAAATTATAATATTAAATGAGTTAAAGAATAAGTTAATTACTAAAATATCTTAGCAATAAAATAATCTAATAAAACCAAATAACTGAGATGGCTAAATAGTAAATACAAATAAGAGTAAGGTAATTTACCACTTAATAATTATCAATTTTAACTATATTGCATCCTGAAATTTTGTCTCTTAACATTCAGGTTAAATTAACTGGGAATTGGTGACAGCCTTATGCTGATGCAGTGTGATCAGAATTCAGTTAAATAGGTAATGTGTACAAGGATGAACCTCACAAATTCTAAATTATTTGTATTATAATTCATTGCAAGCTACCAACATAACCATCACTTAGAATAGTTTCATATTATATTTCAAATTAATAACAAACACCACTTTATATGGTTTCAACTTTCAACTATGGTAGATACAATTCAATAGGTTACTTTAATGCTTCCTTTGACTTAAAAATATGTATTCAAGTTTTAGAAACTATATTATTCATTAACAAACTAATTTTTTCAATTTCTGATACTTATTTGATACTGACTTAAACATTATTTCTTATACTTACCATGCATATGGTTAAAAGAAAAACTCATTCCTGGAGCTATATGAAAACTTCCACTCACCTAAAAAATGTAATATTTAAATAATATGAAATTATATACACTGTTAGTAAATTATAAGTACGAGTATATTTATACATTTTTTTAACTAAACAAAGCTCATAAATTAATAATCATTTACACATTTTAATTTAAAATAAAATTTATTATCAATTAAATTTAACTAAACAAAACATAATACAATATTTAAAATTTGCTAAAACCACTTTTCTATAAAAATGTCACAATACTGACCCTATTAACTTGAAGAGTACCATATATTTGACAACCTTCTTTGAATGCTTTATCATACATACCATTTTGAGAAGATTGATTCTTACATTGTTCAATACTATATGGATGGAAATCCCAATTTTTTAATTTATAAGCTCGTTTGACATCATCACATGTTTGGCAACACCTGTAAGCAAAAAATATTTTTAAATTTTTATGTTTATATTTTAGACGTATAACCAAGTTAAGTTTTTATCATGACAATATTCATATAGTGTTTTGATAAAAGTATATTAAATACAATATTTTACTTACGGAAAGTCTACACTTTCAGCACCATAACAACTTCCACAAGGTTTTTCATTCGAAGTACTATTTGGTTCATTTGAATTTAACAATGCCACTGAGGACTAAAAATCATAATTATGTCACATTATACATCCAGTTTTCAATAAACTGGATATTAAGACAGCATTAGGTGATTAATTTAATATATTTTTTTGATTAAAGATAAAAGAAATAAATATTGTATTTATTTTAAAATTAAAAAAATAAAACAAATTTTTAGTTTAATTTAGTCAATAAATAATTTTAATAACAAACACAGTATTATACAACAAAAAATATTAAGAGTCAATAAAATCCTCGTTTATAATAAACTTCTTAATCATTGCCTGTATAATATCATATATGTGGGATAATATTCTCTTTTATTCAATGATTAACATTTATTTAATTCAATTTCAAAGTATTGATAGTTAAAGAACAAACTAATTTCTAATATGTAATTAAAAAATTATTATATGGAGTTTTAATGTTTTTTCTTAATATTTTAATTTTACATGATTTATCCACAAAACTTATAAAGAAATGTATTTGATATTAAGAACCTAGTGGATTGTAATCAATTTAATTAATTAATTTCCTAATACTCTTCATAGTTTTATTTCTAGGCCAGATGCTTCTATGATAAAAACAAACTAAAAGTAAAATTATATTATATACCTATTTTAGGTCAATAAATAACTAATATTAATTTTAAAAATAAACTAAAATCAAAGTTTCCCATTGAGTGTCATTCATATTCCAAACTTTCATTATTCTAATATCAATGAATAACACTTATTTAAAAAGCATTTTAATAAATTGAATAAGAAAAAAATCTAATTTTTTAATAACTTTAACCTGTTTTTCTAAAAAAAAAGAGAATAGTTTGACATAAATTTATTAGTTAAGTGGTGTAATTGTGAGGAAGATTAGATATAAATTTGGTTCCCTCCTTTAACAAAAATTGTCACCAGGAAAACCCTTTGCACAAAATGTTTACGAATATCTTATTTTAATTATCTTGAATTTTTTCAATACCTATTAGACTATAATAATAAATTTATCATTTTACAACTTCACATATTATTTTTTCTTCGGAAGTTGTGCATTTCCTTTCAAAAAAATATGTAGACTACAGTTTTCTTAGAATAACTTTGATAGATTTATGAAAAGGTTAAATTATGTTTTTACTAAACAAGCTATTATAGTAAATTGTATTAATTTAAAATCGATGACTTTGCTCTTTTTAATATTCATTTTATTCATGTTTAATAATTTGTTTAAATACAAAACTAAACAACTAAGAGTGAGTTTTAAAAGTTAAAATAGTAATATTTTCAAGTTCATTGTTTTAATTTTGGGCAAATTACTAATATAGTATTAATAGAAACTTATATAAAATGATAATTTTAATTCATCCATGCAAACAAATGTGTTGAAAAAATCATATTAATAGTAAATCAATGCATAAAACAATATATATATATATATCAAATAAAATAAAATAATATTTTATTACTTAATTATTAAATTAATATATACAATTTGTCTTAAATATTATTCAGGTGTTTTTATTATGACCAATTAAACAAAAAGCCATTACATAAAAGTCACATTAATTTTTTTTTTTTTTAATCTTTCTTGTTGAAACTAATTTCACTTTTTTTTATTAAATTATATATATATATATATATAGAATTTTGTGAATAATTATTGGGGGAAATATCAATCAAACCATATTATATAGGTATTGGCAGAAACTAATAAATTTGATATTGGCAGAAACGACCATATTTTTTCTCTAAGTTCACTTTTCAACAGGTTTTTATTTGTAATGTCACTGTATCAACACCATCAAGACATTTTTAATTTAAAAATTAATTATTATTATTATTATTTTTTTTTTTTTTGCTTTACCCCATAAACATTAGGAAGGAGCTACAAGTATGAGATGTACGTATTGTTTTTATTTCGCCCCCTTCTCTTCTAGACTTTTCTTCAATTACACCACCGCATTTTAACATCTAACTTAATACATCTTAACAATAAATAACTTACATCAGATACTTTTTTACTGCCAACATCTATATAAAAAAAAAAATTATAAGTACATCATTTACATAATACATTCACTCAAAGTATATGTATATTGAAAACACAAATGGGTCGAGTGCAAATTTAGATTATTTTAAAAACAATTTATAATTAAAAATTAATTAATTACAAATTTAAAATTGTGTAAAAATATCCATATAAAAGTGATATTTTATTTATCCAATTATTTAAGAACAATGATGCACAAAGTGATTAAATATCATGACTTATTTTTGGGCGTAGATAATTGCTTCTTTGATAGCACTTTTTTTTATTATAATTAATACTTATTTTTATATATATTCCATAGAATATAATGAACTAAATCCAGTTAGTTAATTTAAAGAAGCTACATATTTTTTTTAAATACCTATCATTTAAATTTAAAATAAATAATTTTTTCTCTCTTTTTTTAGAACTTTCATTCTATGATTGAATTATACCCTGTACTAAAGTTATTTTAGTTTATAACAGATTTAATCAATTATTAAATGTTAAAATCAAACAACAAACTATGCGCTAGTAAGCAATAGGGTTAAATCACTACTCATCACAAATTTTAAAAATATTTTCAAATTAAATAAAACTAGCTTACTAGCATTAGTAAGATATAATTTCAGGACTATATAAAATCTATTGTGTATTTTATCTAACTTTCAAAATTTGTTCACATTTGAATTAATATAAAACAGAATATTCTATAAAAAAATCAACTTTAATAAATTAAATTGTAATATGTAAGGACTATAAAAAATTAATTTAAAACAAGACTGAACATTTCATCGTTCTTCAAACTGATAATAATTTATCCTGTTAGATTTACTATAGCCAGTATTACCAGTTTAGTGGTATTGATTTAACTTCACACTTTACCCATACATGCATTTATACATTACCTAATGACTAACAGATTTAATAACAAAATATATTTTACTATCAGATTTTTCAGGATCGCTGATGGGTTCTCCTTCTAAATTTAATTTCCTTTTATAAATATTATGATCAACTTGCAAATGTGTTTCCCCAGAATTATCAACTGCATCTAAAACTAAAACTAAAGACATTTTTTTTTCATTATTTGCAGTATTAATATTCTTAAATAAATAAATAAATAAAAAAAGTACACATACAATCACAAGATATCTTAGGAACAATAATATCAAAGTTTATTTGCAACTTTTTATTTCGTGAAGTGTCAACAAAAAGTTCTTCAGTAGGAGTGTTGTCAAGATATTCAACTAAATTTGACATCATTAAAAATACAATAATCAAGAAGCACACTAATGAAACTAAAAAAAAAAAAATAAATATGAATAGTTAGACAAATAAGTAAAACAAATCATTTTAACACATAATAAATTAGTAGCTCAATATATTACATAGGTGCTAATGTTTTTTAAGGGACAAATGATAAAATATGAAAATTTATAAAAATATAATTTTTTTCCGAGTTAATAATATAGTTTGGATATATTTGTAAATTATAATATTCCTTATGCATTTGTATAGTGTTTTTTTTAGAGATTCATTATCTTGTCACATTTTTGTAGTAACCAACTGGCATTTGAATAGTTTAAAAAAACAGAAAAAACTTATTATTTTCATATAAAATAGATGCAGATTAAACTAATTCACTGAATATGAAAAAATTGGGTTGAAATATACATTTAAAATTTTATTTCTTTAAATTTCATAATTTAGATTAAAAACTGTAATTTGATTTCCCATCAGTGAGTAATGACAAAATAAAATTGAACCAAAAAATGTATATATATATATAAATGAATCAATAGATTTAATAATGATAAATTAATAAAATATGTAATATTTTAGTGAAAATAAATATAAAATACAACATTAAACCATAATAGCATATTAAGTCAAAGTTAAAATAATTAAATATTAAACAAATTAAAACAATGATTTCAAAAACATCCACCTTTATAGGAATTATATGGTTTTTACCTATTCCACCCCAAACCGTTTTTATTTGAACTTCTTCTAATGGTTTTGCAAATGCATCAAATTGTTTCAGTGTATTCATACAAAAAAATCCTTTCTTGGATGACATTTTATTTTTTTAAATTAAATTTCAATACTTATTGTTGAATTATCTATCAAAAATAAAATTCCTATTTTAATTTTTATACACGTCAACTAAAATGCTTAACTAGAAGGCTATATAGGCAGGTACATACCAGCAATAAAATTAATGAAATAACATAATTACAAGTATTATCCTGTAAGAGTATTATCAGTATTATTACCGGTATTATCAGTTCGCATAACACTCAACACATTGTGTAGGAACACACCAGTGCTACGACTATATTCTAGTGCTACCGCTACTATAGTACTATATGATGTCAATTACTCCGAACGCTAATAATTACAACGGCTCTAATACCTAGAGATGGGCAAAATTTGTTGAACATCGATGTTTCGATGTATCGATACATCGAAATTATAAACAGCGATAGTGTCGATATATGGGATTTTCGAGAAAAACATCGAGGTTTTTTCGATATTTTCTAAAAAAATTGTTATTACTAGAGACCGGATTTTCATGCAGTAAAAATAAAAAAAATTTGCAGTTAATAACTTAAAAATTGCAAAAACATGCAGTTAAGTGCCTAAATCGTGCAAAAATGTATATTTTGCCTAAAATCGCTTAATACTAACCAAAATGTTGTAAACATTCATAGTAAATTGATTTAAACCCTTAAATTATACTTTATTTATCCAGTTTTTTACAATATTACAGGATTAGCAAAAAACTAATGAGTAATTAATAATTAAAAGATTGATAAAAATATATACATACTTATATAAAAAAAAACCATACCAATAGAGTTAAGCTATTTAATTTCCCATCAAATTTCAACTCTGGGTAATTTGATATCCAGGTTTTAATTTTTGACGACAGACTAGACCCAATTTTTGGCATTTAAAAAATTTGTTTATACTTCTTTACGTAAATTATTCGTAATGAAACTATCACGAAACTGATTCAAGAAACACTCAATCAAACACAAAGTCAGACAGAAATACAGAATACTAAAGTGCTAATGGCCGGGTATTCAAAATTATTATCTAACTAGTGGTTGCTGTCATTTATTTTTACCACGAAACACTAATAAATTGATGTTATTCTAAGAATATTAGCAGCTTGTGTTCACTTTTTCCTTTTGTATAGTTGAAAACTGAAATAAACAAATATTTACGTACATACCTGTATGTAGGTACCAAGGGCGTCCGCAGGAAGGGGCAAGTAGGGGCATATGACCCCCCTTGGATTTTTTATGTGTCAATTATCATAATCATTATGTAGTATAAAATATCACGAAATAAATATTTTTTAAATTAAACAATTTTTTTTAAAGCGTTGAGTGCCACGGTCGACAAATGTTACGTGGATCTTTATGAGTGTTTTAAGTCATCGGTTTTCGATGCACTGTTTCGACTTTTATATGTGAATATTTAGTAGGATCTCGTGATTTCATTAGTATCATTGATTATAAATACTAAAATACTATAAAATATAAAATTTTCAAATCCGTGATTACATTTTATTTATATAAAAAAAAATGCATTTGTTAATTTAAAGTTACACAATAATAATTTTACATTAATACTGTAAGATTAAGTTATAACGTTCTAACTATACACATAATTAAAAAGCGGATTTTTAGGTTCTTAAAACCTTAAAATATGATGCAATATGCTTCAAAAAAACCTTAAAATATTCTCTAAATATTCCTTAAATTTGTAAGAATGCAAATATGATTTTTTTCTAAAATAGATACAATAAATAACTGTTAAGCGCCATTATCTTGGCAACAGGTAAACTATTGAATAATAAAAAATGTAAATCAGTTGATACATAGCTATGTAAATATAATAAAATATAATTTAAAAAAACATAATAGTTTAATAAAAAATAAAAGATAACTTTGCACCATTCCTTAGGAACATAATCAATTCGATTACAGACAAGTAGATAATTTAATGATTTTGAATTTTTATCACTCTTTAATCAAATAATTTTTTTTCCTAGAAAAAAATATTGCTAGAAAAAATCACATTTCGAAAATTAACAGAATATATGAATTTTCATAAACAATAATAGAATATAATCTAAAATATAAAAAAATAGGTGAAATATTCTCTAATGTCCAAAATATGCTTTACTACGCAAAATTATTTTTTGTCTTCGAACTCTGTGAAAGATAAATCGTCCACATTTTTCACCCTCGTTAAGTTGCATAAAAGCAATAAAAATATGTAATAACCTAAAGATCCACTCTTTACACATAATTAATAATTTAATTTTTATGTTCCCTACCTATATGATAGAAAACACGTCAAAAACAATAAGATACTTTATCACTAAGATAAGGAAACAAAAATTGAAAAATTAAAATACCATGCCCCACCCTTGACAAATTCCTGCGGACGCCCTTGATAGGTACTATAATTTTATATACCTACCTGGCTACATATATATATATATATATATATATATATATATATATATATATATATATATATATATATATATATATATATATATATATATATATATTATCTAGTTTAATTTAAAAAATGCAGAATATGCAATTTCATGCAACGAAAATCAAAATCGTGCAATTTAGAATAAAAAGTGCAAAACGTGCAATTTCGTGCAAAATATAACTTTGTTAAATTAATCTACTTCTCATGATTCGGATTTATAATTTGTTTTTATATGTTTTAAAGCAAAGGAAAAAAAGTTGCAATTGCACGAGAATCCGGTCTCTATTACCAATTATTCAGTGCCCGGCAATGAGGTAAATACTGAGGTATTTATACCTCAGGTTCAGAGTACCCTAATTACAGCTTAGAAAACATGCAAAATACCTTATTTCCTTATATATTATATTACTATGATACAAGATAAATTATTTCAATAATTAGGTATTAGTATTACTCATTATAATATTTAACGTTATATTTTGTCGTTCCAAGAAAAAAAATAGATAAATACTAAATAAAAAAAAAACACTTCAAGTTAAAGGTATTCAAAACCAATTTGGACGACACTATCGATCTCAAAATCTCCCTCAAATCTACCAACGAAATCGAAATAGCTGCTGAAAATCTCATTAAATCAATAACCAATGCAGCTATTAACTCTGCAATCCCAACCCATCAGCACCGTAATTTTCCAAACAATACTCTTCCTATATATTTACGTCGCCTCATTAATGAAAAAAGATATGCTAGGTCCGTTTGGCAACGCACCCGCCTTCCCAGCGATAAAACCAGTTACAATCAAATTTCTAATAAACTTAAAAAACTTCTCTCTAAATATAAATATGAAAACTACGCCACTTACCTTCAATCGTTAAAGACATCCGACAACTCTCTATGGAAGGCCACTAAAAGATTAACCAAAATCAAAGAGTCATCTCCACCTCTCCTAAAAGAAAATAATACTTTAGCAGTAACCGACATTGAAAAATCTATCCTATTCGGCGAGCATTTAGAATCCACATTTAAAAACCACCAATATCCAAGACCTGATCCCAGTCATTCAGATAAAGTCAACAATTTTCTCTCATCTCCTTTACCCATGTCCCTTCCCACCAAACCCATATCTCCAGGTGAAATCAGTAATATCATTAAAAGACTTCCGATCGGTAAAGCTCCAGGTTATGATCTTATCACCAATAAAGTTTTAAAAAACCTCTCTAAGAAAGGTATACTATTATTAACATTTATTTATAATTCCATGCTGCGATTATCATACTTCCCTGCCATCTGGAAAACTGCTGTCATAATTCTTATTCCGAAAGTTGGTAAACTCAAAAACCTGGCTACCTCATATAGACCCATTAGCTTGCTGCCCACCTTAGGTAAACTCTTTGAAAAATGTCTCCTCAAGAGAATCAGACCCATCTTGTCCGAACATACTATTATACCTAATACTCAATTCGGTTTTCGATCCAAACATTCGACTTTGCATCAAGTTCACCGCCTAACTGACATGATAGCATCTGCGCTCGAAAGTAGAAAATATTGTACAGGCCTTTTCCTCGACGTCGCACAGGCGTTTGATAAAGTATGGCATAATGGACTCCTGTTCAAACTAAAACAATTCATGCCAGCTCCACTTTACCTCATCCTAAAATCTTATTTAGAACACAGAAAATTCAGGGTTAGACACGGAAATGCTTTTTCTCCACTGTTTGACATTGAAGCAGGTGTCCCTCAAGGTAGCGACCTCTCACCCGACTTATACAACATCTTTACCATGGACATCCCTAAAACTGATAACACTCTACTTGCTTCATTTGCTGACGACACTGCTATCCTATCAAGTAATATTGACATAACTATAGCTGCTCAAAACCTTCAAGAACATCTTGATCTTATAGACAACTGGGCCAACAACTGGATGATTAGTATTAACGAAAGCAAGTCTTCTCAAGTCACTTTCGCTCTACACCCAGGCACTTGCCCAACTATCAAACTAAAAAATAAAAGCATACCTATCTCAAACGAGACAAAGTATCTAGGAATAACCTTAGACAAACGCTTGACTTGGAAACCCCACCTCCTGAACAAAAGGAAACTTGCCAACAGTAGACTCCATCTCTTCCGACCCCTCCTTAAATCTAAGCTTAATCTCAAAACCAAAATTTTATTGTATAATACAATGATCAGACCTGTCTGGTCGTATGGCATTCAAATATGGGGGATGGCTAAACCCTCAAACATTCGCCCCATCCAATCTTTCCAAAATATTGCCCTACGTACTATAACTGGTGCTCCATGGTACATGACAAATCTTTCACTACACAACGACCTCAAAGTAATTAATGTCACTGACTACGCCAAAATTCACTACCACCGTTTTCACTCCAAACTCAACTCCAGTAACAATCCTCTCATTAAAGACATGGCTTCACTGCATATTCCAGGCAATCCCCCTCGCAGGCTTAAACGTAATTGGAATCGCGATCTTCTTAAGTGATCGTAAATCCAACTAAAAGTTCGTAGGTGCCACCAATGGGTGACTTCCTTAAAAGTTATAAAGTTATTTATTATTTTGTAATTATGTGCTATTATATCTAAATTACTAAATGTGCTTGCTTGTACAGATTGTTTTTTACTTAATAAAAAAAAAAAAAAAAAAAAAAAAAAAAAAAAGTTAAAGGTATATAAATTATACAATTTTTATTTATATAATTCTTAAAAATATTTTATTTATATTGAAAAGTATTCATAATGATATAAAATTACCATAGGGTATCTTCTAATGATTGAAAAACAATAATTTGTTAAAATGTTTGGATGTTAACCGATTTCTTTGTTTATTCAAAGTCAATCCCACTTTAGAGAATAATCTCTCACTAGGGACAGATGTCGGGTCCGGTCATCGGGTCGTGGCATGGCACCGTGGGACTGAGCTTGAATACAATGCAAAGTCGAAACATATGTACGCATCATGATAAAACAAGTCTTATTCAAGTTAACAAAAACGAAATTAAATAATAAGACAAATACAAATTTAGACATGAATTAATAAATAAATTAATAATTAATAAATTGTAATAAAAAAATAAAAAAATATAAATAAATAGATATAATAATAATAGGAGAAAAATACAAAATGAGATTCGCAGAGTTGTATAAATTATCCTAACAAAAGTTCAAAAATCGTTTGCCAGGATTTTTTTTTATACACACTTTAATAAATTATTATAACTCACAAAAAATTATACAAATAACCGTAAAATACGTAAACAGTATTTAAATAATAATATATTATATAACACTGAAGCTTTGCTCAGAATCGTTTTATACTAAAGAAATGAGTCATCATTTCTTTAAAACTTAATACATTCATCACCAATATCTTGTCCGAGGACCGAAGGGACGAAGGACGAACTTGTACCACCATCATCTCACTTACCAGCTTTTTACGAATGCATCTGTATGTTATTAAAATACATATTTGTTTAATATTGAAAGTATTCAAATTTTTTGAAAATTGCACCTGTATGATTGTAAAATAATTACAACTTTTTTATAATTTATTTTATTTATTTATTAATTAAGTTATTATTATTCAGTAAATTGTATTCGTATTGTATTTTATAAAAAACTCAATGATAAAATGGATTAAGTATAGTAAAAATCATATTTATTTACATTTTACGGTATACTTTTTATTAGGGGGGGGGGTCGCGTACCTAATAAAGATTTAATTTATGGATCACCATAGCAAAAAGGTTGGGAAACGCTGGTGTGACTCGATCATTGAAGGGAGCGTAAGTTCCTTTGAGTTGTAAACTTGATTTCTTTTGTGCGATTGTGTCTACACATTCGATTCAATCGGTTTATCGGTCGAAAGACAATTATTTTTACCGAGGGGTCGCAGCGGTAGTGGACTGTTCTGTTCACGGTAATCCGTGAAGGAAGCTCCTCGACGTCAAAGTGTATGGGGGGTGGGAGGAGATCCGAGGACTATCGGTAATAATTATCGTTTGACAAATTAAAAAAAAAAAAAAAACAAATTGAACAATGCCAAAGTGGCTATTTTTTTATTGGTAAGCAACAAAACAAAACGAATCAATACAAAAAATCGGCACCAAACGGGTGCCTCCGGTGTCGAGCGTCCGTGGCGTGGAGACGCCAAGACGGACGACGGACGACGCGTCACAGGCGAGCCGTGGCCATGGCGCACGGACCGTAGCGGCCGAACACGTCGACCGGCCGCACGGCCAGGCGCAACCGGCTGCGCGGCAGCAGCCCGTCGAGCGTCAAGTCGGCCGGCAGCCCCGAGACGCGCACGCGGCCGTCGATCAGCGTCCAGGGGGCATCGGGCGCGGCCTCCTCCTGGCGGGAGTACACCCGGTACCAATTGATCGGCGCCGCGTCCACCGGGACAGCACCGGCCGCCGCCGGGTCCGGTCCTAACAGCAAGCGGACCGACGTGTGGGTGGCCGGAACGACGCGGAAGTGCGGCGCGTCGGGCACGCGGGGCCGCTCCGGGTCCAGCGGGTGCCAGGGCTCGTTCGGAAAACTCGGCGCAAACGGCCACGGCACCGTGGCAGCGGCCTCGGTCCGGGCCCTGGCCACCAGTATCGGCTCGCTCTTCCAGCGCCTCTGCAGGCCGCCCCCGAACGGCGCCCGCTGCTGTGGTGGCTGCGGCGGCTGCGGCTGCGGTGGCTGCGGCTGCGGCGGCGAAGGTGATCGACGACGGACGCGCTTGGCCACGCCCGCAGACTCCGCGTCACACGGCCGTTTGGCCGCGGCGACTCTTCGGCCCGTGTGCGACCGACGGAGCAGCTCGGCCGCTCCCCCGGACGGCTCCCGTGCCACGCTCTCGGGCCGCGACCTCTCGGAGCCGGTGGCCGGTGACCTCCTGGTGCCGGTGGCCGGCCGCGGCGCCCTGACTTTCCGGATCCGTTTAACGCGGCGACCGGCGGCGGCAGGAGCGACCGCAACAGGCTTCGGCGGACGTTCCGGGCGAGGGCGTAGCGTGGCCATCCTGACTTTCCGTGCAGCTGTTGTCGCGTACGAGCGTACAGGAGAGAAACGCATTGTCGGTTAAATGTTTTGAACGTTCGGCGGTTTGTCGAGTATATATTAGTGTTTTATGAAACGATAATTTCGTATGAATCGATTTTTATAAACATTGAAAACATTTCGACGATTTCTTCGCGGAAATTTAATTTTATATCATTTAATTTCATTCATATATTTATATGACTCCCTGCACCACCACGAGCTCGCTTGAATAAAGTTTTATTCTTTACATTATAGTACTTTTGAATTTGCGTTTTTTATAAAAACGAAATAAATTTTTGATACCAAAAAATTAAAACAAAAAACAAAAAAAATTCAAACGTACCTTGCTATATAATAGATTATTATTGATATTTTTCCGTACCTGATAATTTGCCACGTGTGACCGCCATCACGGTAATCAAGACTTGGGAAACTTGATGAATCGAGTTAACCAATGGAATTATACGAAAAACGTATAGGTACAATTTTTTTTTTTTTATTATTTATCTTCGTTCCGGTGTGTCTAGCACGAACGTTGAAGACTCAATGATAGGCTGTTGTGATTTCCGCGAGCGGTTCGTTTACAAAAGCCGTGTTGCTATAGTGGTCGTCGGCCGCGTGTTTTCGAAACGAAACAATTTTCGACCGGCCGAGACATTGGCTCGTAATATCGTATCGTTCAAACGGCACGATTTCACCTCGTAAGTATGTGTTCGTTTTGAAAATTCGATCGGATTTTATTTATTCATGTTTTTCAGATTTTCGAGTGCCGTATTATAATATATTTTTTGGATACGAGACTGATTAAATGTTATGTAGGAGAAATACGCGCAGCGTTTAGGGGATACTATTCGTATAATCTTTCGAACGCATAGCAAAAGCTACGTGATACGACAAAAAAATATATCTATTTTATGAATATACTCAAATAATAATTATAATTGAACTCGTTATTATGTCGTACAATCGAATTTAAAACTACTTAATGTTTACTTAAAATACACACAAACAAATCGAATAGTCAAACGAAAACAGAGGTTTGACATTCGGTGGTCGAGATGGAAAATTTCAGACACAAACGGGAAACCGATTCGGTGACAACTGCAATCGGCCCATCGGGGTCAACGCAGGACACGGTGCGATGTTATGAGGTGTACGAATGTTCTGAGGACTTGGTCACATATATAATAACTGAAGTAATGTGGTACAGAAATACAACACGTATTACTTATAAGCGTGCGCAGGCTCTAGTTAGGCTTTCATTTTTTTTTACCCCCCCCCCCCCACTTCAAATACCCGGGTATTGTGAGGGCCCTCACTAAAAAGATACATAAAATATATAAATATATATAAATAAAACTACACAAATAAGTTTGGGTGTATAATCTATACACGTTTAATGTTAATGGTATTACATTTGTCATGATTTAATGGAAATAATAATTAAACAATTCACTGCCAAAATATCAAGCAAATAATGGAATAAATACTACAAAATAATGTTATACCCACGGTGTGTATCTATTACAGAAAATACTTAACTAACCCCGCAGAGTGACATTTCTATATAATTATATTTCTGTACTAAGGCGGACCGATAGCCTACCGTCCGGAGTGTAATTACACGACGGCGTGCCTATCACGAGTGATGCGATTGATAAAATAAAATTCTAATTTTTTGAAAAAATGAGTTACCAACTTTTGAAATCGTTAACAAGTTTTCAGTACGTAACCAAAAACAAACAAAAAAATAGTCTCAGATGTAGCTATAGCCCCATAAGCCACAACCGTGCGCACGTCCATGGTAGTACGACGATACGAACAATGTAAACGATACGTACGGAGTGATACATTTCGAGCACGTATACGGTCGTCTGGCTGAGAGACCTACCTGTTAAAAAAAAAATATTTTATTTGATTTATCAACTTAATCGTAAATCCGTTCGGGCGTATTGGCACACCTCGTAGCGGCCAGTAGACCGCGATCGGTGGCAGAGCGATTTAAGTCGATTTTTCAATATTTTTTTTCTTCCCCGATAAATAATAACTACCCAATAAATAATAAATAATAACGATTATTTAATCGTTATTATTCGATTATTATCGACTATGTTTTCCACCGCCTTGAGTAATGGTCGCGCTAGTTTCGGGTGTGCGTGTGTGTGTATGTATTTCACATTTAACACCTGTGCGGGATTAGTATAACGTTTCGTTAAATGTTACTTCCGTGTAAGACGACCAGTCGATATTAACATTTTTAACGGACAAGTCAATAATGTGTTTCAACTCAGAGAAGTTAATCAATTTTTTTTTTCAATCAAGTTTACGGTTAATTCATGTTTTTGATACATTAATTTAGTTAAAAACTAAGTTTACGTATTTCCGAAACGTTAAAATCGTCTTATTTTTTCATTCTGTATAAAAAAAGTATGCAAAAAAAAAATCGAATTAGAAAAGTCTTGTATTTTCATTATTTTTTTTATATAACATTTTTTTACATAAAATCATCCTATAATAATACGATTCTTTTTTCAACGTGTTATATATTTTAATCAGAAAAATCGATATCGAAAATATTTTTTTAAATAAATAATGAAGCTATAAGATAAGATAACAATTTCATCGAATTACATGCACTATAAATATAATATTATATATTATATAATTATGAATGCGTTATTTCAATTAATAAATCCAAAATTTTACATGTCATGCATTTCAAAACAAGGGTGTATTTCTGGGGGGGGGGCGATGGGGCGATCGCCCCCCCCTGGACCTTTTCAATTTTTGTTTTTTACTTTTTTTACATTATCTGTATTATATTATAATAATCATTAGAAAAAAATTACGAAATTATTTAGTCATAGATTATGATATGGGTGTGTAATATATTGAAAGAAGCGCTCGGAATTTACCCAGCTCGTATCGTATCGATTTTATAACGATAGATACTTTTAGATACACGTTATCTGATACTGAACGTTCGATAATTTTTTTTTTTTGTTAAACACGAAATAGTAATGATATTATTGTAGTACACGAATACGTCTTCACAGTTCACGTAGTACACTAGATGCGTGCCAAATAATTGATAGATTTGCTGAACACAAACGATCCAAAGAATTTGTTTTATAGAATAATAACTTTAATTAGTTTGTGCTTCATTTAAAAGAATTTTTATTTATTTTTAATCCTAAATATTATAGTTAAATTATTTTTGTTTATTTTTTATTCCTCAACATTACAAGTCTAAAAGTCTCCCCCCCCTGAAAATAGGATCAGGGACGCCCTTGGGTCAGCTTTCTCGTTTCCGGGTATCCCGACGTGTGAGGGGACCCACATAAAGCTTTATTTTTATTTTATACAACAAAATTTAGTTTCCTAGATTTTTGAGATAATTCGTCTACAACTTGTTAGTCAAAAAATCAAAATATTTCACAAATTACTATTTATCAGAGTCAAAGAGGCATAGAGCTAAAATAAATTTAGATTTAAATAAAAAATGTGTTCATCTCAAATCTTGGGGGGGGGATCAAACCCAATGACCCCCTCCCGTAAATACACCACTGACGTACATATTTGTATGTACATATTATAATTTATAAATTATTAAAGTATTTATTTATTCATATAAATATTCATATAAGTAAACAACAGAATCACACTTTTACACTAAAGTGACCATGTATTTTTTTAATCAAAACGGGACAAAAAAAAAATCTTAATTATTTGTTACAAACAAATATTTTTAATTTAATAATATTACTAGCAAATTTCTGTGGTACTTATAATGTTTTTAAAGGACAAAAAAATTAAATTAACTTATTACACTTACTAAGTAATTAACTTATTATAAACAAAATGTTTTCGTGTAATAATTATAAAATTAAATACTTGTATATTTTTCTAAAAACGATATTTCGTCAAAGAACATTTATTTTCATTACTTTTTTTGTCTGCTTTTTGAAAATGGGACATTTTATCGTCCCGAAGATTTCCCAGGGGACAACGGGACTGTCCCGTTCAAAACGGGACGTATGGTCACCTTATTTTACACGGTAAAACCGTATCACATATTATATAGGTACAATAAGTACATATATAATAATAATATATATATATATATATATATATATATATATATCAGGGGTGGCTAACATGACTATGTACGCGAGCCACATGTATTTATAAGATCATATCAGGAGCCAAATCCATAAAAACTCTACGGTAAAATTGATGTCAATTTTTGGAACGACGTATTCGCGTTAATCACTTTATTCTTTAATGAAAATAATCAAGTCAAAATATCGTTCAAATTTGACTGATGATCTCACAGAATTACTAAGAATTGCTCTTACATCAATTCGATCAGATCTTAAGAAGCTTACTAAAAAAGTTAACACGAAAAAAATACCACGCAAATAAATTTAACTTAACGTTTAATTTTTAATTTATTATACATATTTATTAATTTTTTTGTTTTTGTTTTTTTTGTTTATTAATCTGTACACTATAGCCTTATATATATACAATAAAAACATTTTTTTTTTATGTAAATGTATACAAAAAAATTTAAATATTTTGTTTTTTGTAAATAAGACCATCGAGCCGCATATGACTCTGACGAGAGCCACATGTGGCTCGCGAGCCATAATTTGGCCACCCCTGATATATATCATATAGAGAAAAAATGTGTAATGTATAATATGAACATATAAAACATAAAATAAAATAGAAATAATTCTAGAATTATTTCTACTCTATATATATATATATATATATACATAGATTGTACCAACCAACTACTATTGGTTTTGTATATAACTATTATTATCTTATATTGTTTTCGACAATAGTCATTCTTCAATGAACATAAATGAAGTTGAGGTTTTTTTACGTAAGATATAGATATAACATTAAACATAAAATTCAAATTTTTCATTTTTGCGCCCTCCCTAAATTGCGACCGGGGCGTAGGCACCGTCCCACCTTGCTACGGCCCTGAAGGCAAGGCCACACAAATCACGATCGTTTTAAATTGTTTTCGATTTTATTTCTTCCTCATTAAAACGTCCTAAATACTCGCGCCATTTTACTGTAGTGTACGTAAGCGTCGTAAGCTATGTAGAATTGATTATAGAATAGAATAGCCAATTCTACAATCAATGCTATGTAATATGTCCCAATTCTATTATTATTATTATTATTATTTAGTAACTACAATAAACATTCAAAAACCGTGGACGAAAGTATAATAAAATCGTTATTACTATATCAGGAAAAGCAACCGGCGTGTATGTGCGATTTTAAAAGTTTTTTTTTATCTACGCAAAATTTTGATAAGAATTTTGAGGTTATTATTTTACAAATGTCAGTCCATACTTTAACGGTTACTTCGTGACTTCGTCGTGATTTGCAAATCACGATCAACGATTATTCCATAAGCAAATGCCGGATTTTACATTATATACAGTATTTCCCATTTGGTAATTGTTTCTTAAACTGTTTTGTTCAATTTTGAGTTACGTCTTTATTTATTACTTGACTACTAATTTATTTTACGGCTCTCGTCATGTTCAAGCGTATTTAAATGGATACATCAACTTTTATCCGTACAATGTTTTCAATGAAATATTTGACTTTTATCGTTCTCAGCATATTATGCGTCAAAAACACCTATTCTAAACTCCAAATTCCCAGTGTTCTATTACCAGTGTTTGATACATTTACTGTGAATTATAATATAGAAGTTCCGAATGAAGGCTGTTATAGATGGTATGTGTTTTAGCGTTAATTCTGTAGGATGTGTTTATACTTATTGTTTTGTATTCTAGGTCGATATTTAGAGGAGATAATATCATCAAGCTCGTACCATTTAATGTGAATCCAACATTAGGATGTTCAGGCAATGTGTCTGTGTCTTCATTGACTAATGAGAATGTTAGAAAAATAGCAATTATAATTGCAGAAGAAGTTCATTCTGGCGAAACTATACGCTGTGATGTTATTGTTGATACTATAGCATCTCTGCAAATTGTGACCAAAACCAGAGAGTTATTTGTTGGAGATGCTCCTGAACTTTTTGAAGTATCTGGATTTGACATTCAAGGTATTTATTTTGTTATTAGAAAGTATTTGTTTCTTGATAAGTAAGTTTATAACTTAAATGCTCTATTAGAAGTCAAATAGGTACCTACCTACTGATTTTTTTCACTATCAATTATTTCTTTCTTTTATTGAATGTCTGTTATATAAGATTGCTTTTAAGTCATAAGATATTAGTTGTTAAATAACACTTACGTATCTGTATAATTTTTCATTTTATTTTTATCTTATAATGTTATTAAAATAGTATTAGTAAACATTCCCTTTTTAATTGTAAGACTTAAACTGTATTATTTCATTCTAAAAAATTATAATTTGTATTAAATTCTTCTGGTCTAAAAATGGTTTTGTTTGTCTTGACAAGAACATAATTTCTAATTTTCTTAACCTTCGAGCGGGCGCTTTCCTATCTTAAACAATAGTAGTTGCGCGTTGTAATTTTTACAACAATCCTAATATGTTATGACAACCATACAAACAACAAATATTAATGAACTTATATTTGATCTATATTTGAAACTTTATTTTTATATTTTATACATAATATGGGTAGTAATAAAATAAAAGTTATTACAATATCTTTACAATTTTTATACTTTATTTTAATTAATAATGAATTATTATTAATTATTAATTAAAAATTTAATACATCATATTATATAAAAAAATGTATGATTCTTGTAGCATTTTTTGAATTTGTTTGACAGTCATATAATTCGACCTAAAATAAAGAAGGCGAGTAATGGAAGTATGTACCAAAAATGAATGAATAACATATGCAAATAATAAATAAATACATTATTATTATACAATTTTTTTATAAAATATAATGATTATCTTTAAATATTTATAAAATATAAGTGATAAAAAACAATAATTACATTTTCTTGATGTTAAAACTGCACAAATAAAATATTAAACACACGTAATTACACGGAACAAAACATACACGAAACGGCGCGTGTTGTATTTAGTGACAACACGATAAGTTTCCATCGACTTGTCGGTGATAAAGTGATCTAAAATACTTAAAATCTAGTCTAAAACGTAGATAACAACATTTTCGAGGAATACCTATGACTGCCGATAAGATATAATAAGAAAATAAGTAGAAACAAAATAAAATATAAAACTGTTGTATAATTTACAACAGAGTGGCCGCTTGAAGGATAGAATTTTGTATTGACAAATAAACTTAAAAAAATCATGATTTTTCATTCACTGCAAGAAATTGTACATGGATATTAAAAAAAAAAAAAAAATGGGGGGTATAATTACATTTGATTCATCCCAATATTTATGCCTTTGGTAATCATGTTTTTTTATTACTTAGAAAAATAATTTTTGGTACTAGAATCAACTATTCACTGTATTACCTAATTTATTTATATTTCACAGGAAACCAATTTACAACGTTGAACGGTGTAGAATTGCAATGGTCTTCAAAAGTTCTCAGAGGACCAATGAATACTGTTTTAAAGTTCATATCGTTCAAAGATTCTCCATATAGAACCCCTCCAGATCTTTTTGAGCTGGACCAGAAAAACAAACAAGGTCATATGGTTCTTATTGAGGGAGTAAAAACTGGATCAGCATTAGTAAGTCTATAAAAATAGAAAGTAATAATGTTAACTAATTGTTAGTATATCTATATAATTATTTTAGGTTTCTGTCAAATTAACTTCATCTGATGAGCCTATCACCACACAAGTTGAATTAACAGTAGTTGCAAATTTAAGGCTTGAACCATCACATGTTGTCATTTTGCCTGGGGATCTCATCCAAATAAATATCTTTCATGTAAGTTATCTTAATTGTACAATCAAATTAATAATTATCAATAAATATTAAAAAAAAATAAAAAATCATTGATAATTATTTATATTATTTTATTAGATGCAAAATGAAAAATTAGTAAAAATTCAACTACCCTCTAACCAATATTCAATAGAAACAGATCCATCATCAAATTCTGATTTATTAAAAACAGAAAATGATTCTGGCCTCTTTCGAAGTCTTAAGAGTGGTCAAGTTATGCTGAATTTAATAGATCAATATGCTGAATCTATTAACGATACTATTTCGAAATCTATAAGTAGTTTTATTAGTATCTGTGAAGCTGAATATTTGTCAATCGTTGTTAAACCATACAATCAACAACATTTAATTATAAATGATTTATATGAATTAGAAGTTCATCTATTTAACAAGTAAAGTATTAAATATTAGTGAATGTCATAATTTTTAATTTATTTTACATTATTTTTTTTTAGACTCAATCAATCTATTAGCATTGGACCCAATGTTAAAGTTTTGATGCATCTACCTGATGAATATTTCAAAGTAATAAATATATCAAAAAATGGAACATATGCTATAATCCAACCAATTAAATTGGGAACACCAAAATTAGAAGCGACAATAATTGAACCCTATCGTGATTCCAAATCTCCTGCTAGAACTACAATATCTATTTATTCAAGAGTAAAAGTTACACCAGATTATGTTATTTTTCCATGGCATGTGAACCAAAATAGCAGGTTATCTTTTTTTTAGTTAATTAAAATATAGTAACCTAGCTATATTACCGACAATTGTTAAATTACTCCTTATGGTTTCTCCTACTTAGTTTATAGTTCATTAATTGAGTGCCATAAATAAGTGTGTTAGACCATATACACTGTACTGCTTTTGTGAGAACTTAATGCTGACATTTTAAATTATTTGTATGTATACAATTTTTCAAAGTTGATGTGTCGCTTCTGTTGTTAATGATGTAAGAGTCTAGCCCAAAATGTTATTAGTTATAACTAGATACAGGATTTATATGCACTTAAAACCAAACAAATAAGATGTTTCTATGCTCTATAATTTCGTTAAAATATTCTTTAATGTTGAAAAATATTCTTTTTCGTAAAAATATATTGAATACTGAAAAAATAAATAACAGTAATAATATGATGATATACTAGTGTACCTATATTGTTTAATTGTATTTTAGATGTGTGAGTGTACAACCAATAATAATAACATGTTTTAAATAATAAAAACAAAAATGTATTGTGTATTGTTGAATAACAGAATAATATTATGTATCAGAACAATTTAAACTTAAATAATTCAGTCTTTTGAATTTAAAAAATTAAATAATATTGCATATAATAGTTAAATTATAATAGTTAAATATAAAATAACAGTATATAACACAAATAATTTATGTTCTTTTCAATATTCCTTTCGTCAAGATAAATAATATGATACTACAATAAAAATTGTTTTGGATTTTTTTTATAAACTATTAGATTTTTTATAAAATATTCAAATTAAACCCCAATATACCAATATATTCCTAAAACATGTTTTTTGCACAAAATATTCTGTAACCTTGAAATTTTTTTTTATGCTCTAAAAACTTTTTTATATCAGATCATAGGTAAATGAATCGTCCAGAAAGCTTATCCAATTGGAGCTGCATACTCTCAGTAAAAATATGTAAAAACATAAAAATCCGGTCTCTAGTTATAACTTTAGGTGCATATATTGATTATAGAGTATCTTAAAATGAATAGTTATTTATTTAAGTATGACATGAGTATATAGATAAATTGATAGAATTTACTTATGATTTTAAAATTTTAATACAATATGTGTTGTAATAAAAGTATGAAATAATATCCAAAAGCAAACTTTTGTATGAGCATAATATATTTTTATAACAAGTTTTTATTTTTCTCGGAATTTATTTGGTATTATAAAATATTAAATAACAATCTATCACAGTCTTATTGTTTGTAAATAATTGAAATTTATTTAAATTATTCAGGTGAATGATAGATTATGTTATAATTTTTTAATGTTTCATTTAGGAGAATGCATTGTCATAAACTGAGAGTTTTATTTAATTTGTGCAAATTGATAATTTGTCATGTTATTTTAAAAGTTTTATTCAAATATGTTTGATTAATATTTGTATTTTAGAAGTATGTATATAAGATACTAAATTTTATCCTTAAGAAAATATAACCAATTCTTAAATTTGTTTCCCTTACTAAAAATTTATATGTAAAAAAAAAAAAAAATAGTAGTAAGCCCTTTTGACATTAAATATATAAATATTTTAAGTTTAGACTAATGAAATAAAACGGAAATACCCAGCATTATATTGGTACTGATATTCTAAATTTTAAATGCTTTTTTCTGTGGAAACTTAAAAGTTTTTCAAAAAAGATATTGCCTTTAAAAATTTCTATTAGAAATACTAAAAATCGTAGAAATATTTCTTTTATTTTCTCTTCAAAAAATGTTTTTTTTTACTAGTTTTTCCAAAAGTTGTATGAAAGTTGCAATTGAAAACTTATAATAATTACTAAGAAATATGTGTTTCATATTTAAACATTTACTCAGTAGGTATATAAAAATATTATTAAATATATATTTTTTTTATTTCAGATTACAATTTGCATTAACAGCTTCTGGTGGAGATAAAAAATATAACTGGAATAGTAATGACATCAGTATAAGTACTGTATCATCTACTGGAGTTGTTTCGGCTCAAGGTTTAGGAACAACATTTGTAACAGCCGCCATGACTAGAGATTTATTGAATCAAGATGGTGCTAATATTTATGTTCTTATACCAGAAGATTTGAAAATAATAGCTCAACCTGTAGAGCAAGAAGTTGGCAAACCTATTATTTTATATATGCAATTATTAGTGAAAATACCTGATGTTGAAGAAGTAACAAGTGTTACTTCATGTAACCACAATCAATTTAAAATTGAAATTGAAGATTCTCAGTTTACATTAAAACATTTAAACATCGGCCCGCATCTAAACAAATCTTGTGCTGCATTTTCTTTAAGTTCTGAGTCAGTAGCTTCCACCAAAGTGACAGTATCTTTTCAAACTAGTATCACAACAATCAAAGCCACAGTTATTGTGAGTACATATAAGAAATTAGTTCCGTTGCGTCCAGAATCTAAACGTACAATATTAGCACCTGGATGTTCAACAACATTATTGTTCTTAGGAGGTCCACAACCTTGGTTTGGCCAAAGCGTAGGTTATAAAGTAGAATTTGAAACTAATGAAAGTATTGTTTCATTTAAAGAACTTCCAGTAATTTATGATATTGATGGACACAAAACTTATGCATACTCAATTGTTTGTGAAAATTTAGGGTCGACCCGAGCAAACTTAACCATCAAGAGTATTCCAGTTATTAATAGATTTGGTTCAGAAATTATATCACAAACATCAGTGGAAGTATTGTGTACTTCACCAAAGTTTGTTCAAGTATTTGTTTCAGATGTTGAAGAAAATTGTCCGATTTCTAAGTCGTCTAATAATATTTTTGCTTATATTCATGAACAATTATTTGTTCGCATTAATGTGATTGATGAAGACGGCAATATTTTTGATAATGCAACAATGATAAATACAAGCTGGGTTATAACAGATTCTGATCTTGTTAAGGTTGTTAAATCATTTGATTTGAATGAAATTACTGAATACGGTTTTTCGTTTCCCAATTATCATTATAGTATTCTACAACCTTTAAATAAAGAAGGTTCTACTGAAGCAGTTTTTCAATTAATTGGCTACAAAAAACCATTTGTTGTTCCTAGTAGTTTACAGTTTGGTTCTTTTCTAACGTCTAATGAAGAGTTTTTGGAAATAATTCCAACAATTAAACACTCTGTGTCGCTCCTTTTATTTGATAATCCTCGCATAACACATGAAGACATATTGGTTATTTATAATCCTGAAATTACCAAAACAATTTACAGTCATCAAGGGAGTGGATATTTTAAAATTAATTTGAGTTCACAGAAAGTTGCTAAAGTAACTCATAATGGAGGAAGACAAATAGATATTACTCCATTGGCTCCAGGAGACTTAGTAGTCAGTATTAAAGACCTTTGTGTGAAATCTAAATCAGTTGAAGCAACATTTAAAGTACGAGATATATATCGTATGGAATTATCAACTAATTCTTTTGTTGAAATCGGACAGACAATAAAAGCTATTGTAAGACTCTATGATTCTGAAGGCCATTCCCTTCCCATTCATCCTGGTGTAGTAAATATCCAACCAGTAGTCGAAATAAATTCTATGTTAACAATTAAACCAGAATCAAGCAAACCTGAACACATATATGAAACAGAATTTTCTATTTTGGGTTCTTCATTAGGTAAAACAAATTTGTACTTTATTGCTGATACATTTTCATCAAAAGAAATTCGCACGCTAACTTCTTCTATTCAAGTTTATTCTCAACTTCGATTGTTTCCTAAAAATTTAACATTAGCTGTTGGATCAAGTTATCAACTTACGGTCTCTGGTGGACCACATTTAGAATGCGTATTTGAGTTTCTATCCGATGATGAACAAATCGTCAAAGTCACAAATGGAGGAATCGCTAAAGCTTTAAAGATAGGTACTGTTAAAATAACTGGTATGGCTGTTGGTGTTGGTGTGACCAGTGGATTGAAAGTTGTATATTCTAAAGATACAACTACAATTAAAGTAATTAAATTAAATAATATCAAAATTGAAGTACCATTATTAAAATTGAAAGTTGGAGAAGTAATGCCAGCTTGGGTGCGTGGTGTACCTGATGCTTTAAGCCCAATTATAATAGGCACAATTCAACCATCGTTAATATTCCATTGGACTACATCTTCTGCTGGAATTATTCAAATTTATGACATTTTAGAAAATACAGGAATTCTGGTAAATATACATTTGTAAAATAAAAAATTAAAGACTATTAAAAAATTTATTTGATATTCATTAATCATTAGGTTCGTGAACAAGATAGAATATCGATTCGTATTCGTGCTGTGAGAACAGGAAATACTAGAGTTAGTGTTTCTGTGTCGGATCCATTAACAAAAGTTGTTTTTACCAATTACATTGACATAACTGTTTTTGAAGAGTTACGTTTAGTTTCACATGACTTGTTATTAAATAGTTTACTAGTTACACCGAATACTGAATTCACACTTCTGACAAATAAAAATAAAGTAAGAAAACTGTTATTAGTTATTAGATATGTAAAATATGCATTGATATTTTTTTCTAGATAGCCAAACAATCATTTCGAATAATTGGTAGTTCTAAATTTGATAAAAATCATGATGCTCTAGCAATATCCATCGATGAAAACTCTGGAATTGTTAAAACAACTAATGAACTTGGACGTGCTTATGTATTTATCAAATCAACAGAAGATTTTGATATTGTGCAATCTTTGAATATACCTTTAGAAGTAAACATATTTAAATCCATTCAAATTAAAAATAATATACTAATTAGAACTTATAATATTGCATGATTAGGTAAAACGAGTAAACTATGTTATGATAAATATTGAAACCAATATCAACTCTAAAGAACCATCACAAATGTCTGTTCTTCCAAGTGGAATGAATTTAAAATTAATCACTTCATATCATGATGAAAAAGGAGTTCAATTTAAAGCTGTTAATTCTAATTTAAAATATTTAACAAGTCATCAAAATAAAGTATAACATATTTTATTATTATTTACAATTTAAATACTGTAAATAATGTTTTGATTTTATGAAGATTTCAATGACACCTGGTGATCTAAATCATATAATGGAAGTATCTTTGTTTGAATCTGGTGAAGTGATATTGAAAATTTGGGATGATGGAGTTTATCATTTCAATGAAGATTACATTAAATTCCACGTTGAACATCTCATATATCCAAATAAAGTATGCTAATTAAATTAAATTTTTGGTTTTCTATTATATAAGTATATAATATGAATATAAATATATATATATATATATATATATATATATATATATACACACACACACACACACACACACACACACACACACACACACATGTATGTATGTATGTATGTATTTAAGCTACAAATGTTTCCATATAATTTTTAACTTTATCTTAGCTGAACATACTTTGCATTATGGGTATTCTTTGTTCCTTGGACAAGATAATGGAGATGAGTGAATTTAATTAAATTAAATTGAAACATTAAATAATTTCTTAAGTTTAACGATTCAAAGCAAAGCTTCACTGTTAAATATACTATTCATATATTAAATCACTTTTAGTCTGATAGTAGGTTTTTTTGTATCAAAATTGTTAAAAAAAATTTCTGCTTTACAAAATGGACATTATTATTTACCAAAAGATTCAAAACATGGTCTACTTGTATCCATAAGTTCTTAATGATTAGATGGTCCAATAATTTGTAAAACTCATTTGCTTCACTCAGAATAGTTAATTCTTAAATTATACTCTGCGCTATGAGAAAAATCAACCAGGCAATAACCGAAATTTATATTTATACATATCCAATAGTGTATAAATAATAAAACCAATTATGATTATTGGCTGAGGGAAAAAAGTAATCCCGCAATGACAAATTGGGTTATTATTAATGTGAATTGGAGTTGCGTTTTCCCTTGGTGCGGTGTATAGTATATAGTGAATATATTCTTGTGCTATAACATTTATTTTTAAACATTAAATATTAATTTTGTTATTATTTGTAGGCCACAGTAACTGTTGGAGATGTTATATGTTTTTTAATGCCAGTAAAATTCACTGAAGAAAGTACTAGTGAATGGTTTTCAGATAACCCAAAAACTTTAACTGTTGATAGTTCTTCTGGATTTAGTGTAGCTATGGCTCCTGCTGAAGTTTTTGTGACATATTCAAATAAAAAATTCACAACATCTACTAGCGTTAATATATTACCAATTAAGACGGTTTGTAATTATCATTATATTATATCATTTACAATTTTGTATTATTCAATTGATATTTTATAGATAATTATTTTTCCTCTTGAGAAAAAGACACTAAGCAATAGTGCTATTGTTGATATCCCACTAATTTTATTAAATGAACAGGAATCTGTTTCATTAATAAAAAATAAAAAAGGAAATATGTGGGAGTGGCGTGATGATGATTGTTCAAATCGAGAAAATACTATTAAACGTTTTCCATTTGTTTGTGATGTTCATTTTGAGTCCATATATTCTAGTCATGTGAAAATCCCTTCTATAAATAATGTTTTTCGTGTCAGTCCTCATTTCAACACTAAAACAGGTATTTGTTCAAATCCACTTCCATGAGATTTATTCTAAAACACAAAATATTTTAGGTCTTTACAGTTGTCAGCTTACACCCCTTCCACTGATCAACAAGGAATTGAGTCTCTTCCAAGCTAAAATTGTTATTCAGGTCTCCGCTGGTAATATTTTTACTGAACATAGAGATATTTCCTTTTTACCATCAGTTTTTATCAACAAAAAAGAATTATTTTTTGGCCAATTCAGTGGTAAAGACAACCTCATAATCGTTGGTTTACCTCAAGTTTTATCACAAATCGAGGTAAGTTTTTTCTGATTTCTAATAATAAAACTAGTAGTTTGTAAAAAAGTTTTTATAAATTTAGAATCAACTAACATTCCTAATTATTAATATTGTCATACATTTATTAAATATTCGTTTTTAACTTAATTGGCTGAAATTAAAAACAAAATATTTTTATAAACATATTAAGGTGTATATTTATTTATTGTAATAATGCGTACCTATATAATATGTTAATTTAATAATATTGTTTTGTTCTTATAATCATCTATAAATTGTTATTTGTTTTGAAACTCTTTAGTAATGTATTAATATTAATATTTATTTGATATTAGAAATTAAAATTTTAATATGTGTTTGCAGATGTTATTTGCTCTTTGAAAATTGCTTGAGTCAACATTTCATTTAAAATAATAAATTTTCAGCTTTATATTTGTATTGTTTAGTCATGATTAGTATTTGTTGATTATATTTATTATATTTTTCATTTAAAGTACATATAGTAATGAAGTATTTAAGAAATTATTCTATTATTCTTTAAGTAAAAAGATAATGCATTACTTTTGTAAATAAGAGCAAAACTAAAGCAAAAGAAAAGATTAAAATAACAAGTGAATTAAAAATATATTTAACATTAAAAAAGCTTAGGAATTATATTTTTACTACTAGTGTATTGTAAACAATATATTAAATAACATTATTCACCCAAGTAACATTATTTAAAATGTTAAAGACTTACTATAATTGGCTTATATAAATATTTAAGCGTCTGATTTTGACCATAGAATATTCCTTTGTTAAAATCTTCATAACTAATTTTACAATTAAGTTTTAAATATTTTAAATAAAAAAAAAAAATAAAAAAATAGACACTTTTAATTATTTATTGTGTTATATATAATATATAAAATTGATTTCATCAGCTCTTTTCAGTAAAATATATTATCATTATCATTAAAGTTACTACTTAAATCTGTTTTGTGACCTTAATAATTGAAATATACCAAAAGCTTTAGCTTCATTAATTTATCTTACAAAAATCATCTGTAGACAAAGCAAAATGTTCATTTAAATTTCAGTACTATTTATTTTATTATTATTATTATTATTTTGTATGTTTTAGGTTTCATCCAGTAATGATTCATTTGTGTTTCCTATACTATTGAGTTCAAGTGAAAATGAAAAAGTTTATTCGTTTAATGTGAATAATGACTTTTGGAACGGAATACACTTTGATCTTCATATTATTGTGACTTCAAATTTAACTTATCAGAATATAAAGGTTTGTGATATCATTTGTTCATGTTTATAAATGAATAATCAATTATTAATGTAATTTTTTTTTTACAGATACCCATTGTAACATCACGTTCTTTAAATGAATTTGATTTTTCACGGACTGAAGGATCTAATTCCAATCAATATGACACCAAAAAAGTTCAACAAACTACAATATTTAATCTGTTCTCTGGTTTTTCAAATAGTATATTTTCAAACCCATACATTATTGGTTTGGTTACAATTATTATTACTTCTTTAATAGGTTAGTATATTTTTATAATCTTATCTCTTAACTCAATATGTTAACTGTCAATAAAATTCAAATTAATAATATTTAAATTTTATTTGCAGTTTATTGTTATGGATTTTCATTTAATAACAAATATATTCCTCTCATTAAAATATTTAGTAAGTATTATTGATGTAATTTCATATTTAATTATATTTATTTTAATTCAAAATGCATTTTGATTTTATTTAGGTCCTCAAACTCCCCCATCTCCAACAAGCGTAGGTTTCTATAACAGAAGTTATTCAAGCGATCAAAACAGATCATCTTCATTGAGCCTCAATAGATCTCTTAGAAGGGTGCAGTAAATGTTATCCAACTTAAATCTCATTGTTCAATATTAAGTCTGATGTTAAAAGTTAATTTCTTTTTGAACTTATTTACATGTTATGTACATAATGTATTGTTATAAATGTGTTTTCTTGTAAAATTTCTACTTTTGTATATATAACATAAAATTAAAAAAATTAACTTGCATGAAATGTATTTGTAATGAATTTTTAATAATATTTTTTTTTTAACTACTAGTTGACTAACATTTTATTTTATTTATAACTTAAGTGATGGTGTTATTATTAATGTATATCTGTAATGTCACATTCTTAAATATTTTTTTTTTTTTTAAGTACTTAATACATATTATATAAGTCATTATTTTTATGAAAGTAAAGTGAAAAATATCTAAGAAAAAATTTTGTCTTATAAAATTTTAATTTTAAATGGTAAATAGTAAATTCACTTGCACTGTTCAGCTTATGTTTTATGCATAATAGGGCATTAATTGAAGGGAATTTCCAGTAGTTTTTTTTATTGCCAAATATTATTATAATAGATTAAATGTATCTATTGTGTAGAGCTTTATAATATTTCATGATTTTGTTGTCTTAATAAAATGCACACTATTAAAATAAAAACTTCAAACATAACAGGCATAATACCCTTGATGCCATAATACAGATAGGTATATTATAATTTATAAACAATAGAAATATCTGAAAACTAAACAAACATATTCAATCATGAGGTATCTCTTATTCACCAATTTTAATAATAAAATATAATCTAATGTATCATATAAACATGACAATAAAAGTATTACAAGTGACTTCTAATTAAAATTTTAAACAAGCTACTCTTGCAGTATAGTGTCACACAATGATTTGATTAAATTGATATGTACATGTTGTTTTTTGTGAGTGTTATCACGTTTTGACTAAAATTAGTGATTCAAATGTTTCAATCAACATTTCTGTAAATTGAAAATTTTATTTAGTTGGTACTATGGAGGGGTAATTTTTCTTTATTCTCAATAGTTTTCTCAAGTTTATGTAAAAATTACTTAAAAATTGAGTATAAATAGTAAAACTTGGTTTAGATGAAATTTTGATAAAATCTATTTTTAAATTAAAACTATTATATATGTTAAGTTCAATTATAATGCAATAACTTACATCTTATGCGCTGTTTATTTCCCTCCCAATTCTACAGTTGATTCCTATAAGTTTTTTATTTCAAATCTTGAAAATGTCGTAACATACTTCCCTGATTGTGCGTTTATTGTCTCTGGGGATTTTAACCTTCCAGGGATTGACTGGTCTAATGACCAAAATGGCGTAATTTAATCGACCTCTGTCAGCTGTCATGCTCGTTGTATCCCTGAAGGTTTTGCTTACCTTAGTTTTTTCCAATTGAATGAGGTCAGAAATTATTATGGTTCTGTTTTAGATTTGGTTTTTAGCAACATAATTGATATGATTATTATGAGTTCTGATGTTTATGTTGCTCCTGAAGATCGTTACCACCCAGCCTTAGTTTTTGAAACGGTTTTAGCCCCAGTTCCGATTAACCTAGATTTGAACCATCCCTTCTTTGATTTCAAAAGAGCAGATTTCTCCAAAATTGAACAATTTTTATTGTCTTTCAATTGGAAAGATACTATTAGCTCTTTAAATGCAAATGATGCCACTAATGCTTTTTATGATGCTCTTCACTTTTGTATTATTAGTTTCGTCCCCCAGGTGGTATATACGAAGTCAAAGTTTCCTTCTTGGTTTGAAAGTGAACTGAAAGAATTGACATTTCAAAAAAGGAAAGCTCATGCCGCCTACAGGGCTTCTATGCCCCCTATTGATTACTCCACCTTTTCTCTGCTCCGAACGAAGTTTAAATTTCTCTCTAAGAAATGTTATGTGAACTATATTAAACGAATAGAAGCATCTTTCCGTACCAATCCCAAATCCTTTTGGGATTTTGTGCGGAAAAATAAAAAAGGTTCCAACATCCCTTCACTGGTGAAATTGAATGGTGTTTCTAGTGTTGATAAAACCACCGTGTGTGAGTTTTTCTCAAAGCATTTCAGCTCCGTTTTTCACCTAATAATTTAAATGTTGAACTCAGTAGTATTAGTGGTCTACCGTATGAGCTTCTTTCCGCTTGCAACATTACCCTTAGTATTGTTGAGTCTAGTCTAACCAAATTACGTCTTACTAATTCAGTTGAACCTGATGGGCTCTCAGGCATTTTTATGTATAATCTTAGGTCTGTTTTGTGTTTTCCTCTTTTTCTAATTTACAATAAATCCTTATGTGAAGGTGTCTTCCCAGATATTTGGAAGATTAGTACAGTTACTCCGATTTTTAAAACAGGCGACGCTAGTGATGTCATTAGTTACAGGCCTATTAGTATTATCAGTCATCTTGCCAAACTTCTTGAGTCTTTTGTTCTAAAGTCCATTCAAAGGCCTGTCAATTGTACCATTATTGATGAGCAACACGGTTTTCGCCCTGAGTGGTCAGTTACGACCTGCAATTTAATTTTCACTGAGTACCTATGTCCTTGAGGCTTTTAACAAACAGTTACAGGTCGATTCCATTTATTTGGACTTCGCCAAGGCGTTTGACCGCGTTAACCATAATACTCTGCTTAGTGTGTTGTCGAATCACGGGTTTGGTGAACCTTTTATGTCATGGTTCCGTTCCTATTTGTCTGATAGGAAACAGCTACTCAAGATTAACGGTTTTTGTTCTAATCCAATCAATGTTGCCTCTGGTGTCCCCCAAGGAGGGCATCTTTCACCCGTTCTTTTTGCTCTTTGTATTAATAGTATCAAAGATGTGATTAGACACAGTGAGCTTCTTATATTTGCTGATGATATCAAGCTTTTTTCCGTATTACCAGCACCGATGATTATAATCTGTTGCAATTTGATCTAAATGCCATCGCTCAATGGGTCCAGGGACTTGGCTTGGAGCTTAGCATCCCTAAATGCCATACCATGACCTTCACTCGTTCCAATGAGCCGATCTTGTATAAATACTCTATCAACGATATTGCTCTTAAGCGCTCCAGTGATTGTATTATAGACCTTGGTATTTCATTTGATCGGTCTCTGACTTTTCAGACTCATATTGAGAAAGTCACATGTAAGGCGTTTAAGCTTCTCGGTTTTGTTAAGAGTATTTATTGTGAGTTTAAAATGTATAGTTCTCTTAAGACCATGTACTGCTCTTTCGTTCGGTCTGTGTTGGAGTATGGTATTATTATCTGGGAGCCATGCACCATTGATGGTAGTTGCCAACTTGAAAGAGTGCAGCGTAAATTTTTAAAATTTTCCGCCTTTGCTTTAGGTATAGAGTGCCCACCTCATGATTATGAACCAGTGTTGCAGCACCTTCGTTTGTCTACCCTATGTGATAGGAGAAAACAGGGCAACCTTTCGTTCCTATCTGAACTTATTAATGGTGAAGTTGACGCCCCTGTCCTCCTATCCAAAGTAAATATCAGAGTTCCTGCTTATTGTTCCAGATCCTCTTTCCCATTTCATATTCCTTTTAGCCGCTGTAATTACTTAACTAATCGCTCTATACTTCGTATGATGAAACTGGCCAATGAGGACCCACAATTCCTTAGCATTTAGTCTACATATTGTCTTTCTTAATAAAATATGTGTAATTTTTTTTTTTTTTTTTTTTGTGAATTATTGTCAACAAAATCTATGTAATAGGGCTCGTCCCGTATTTAATATAAATAAATAAATAAATAAATAAATAAATAAATAAATATTCCTATACTTGTTTTTTACTCTAGTAAATTTCTAGAAGGCTCTCTCTGCCGAACAATTAGCAACCGGAATTGTCAAATATATTTTCAAAGATGTAAATATACAAGGGAATACTTTCTCTAGCGATTGATTTACAAAAAAATCAAATAATTTAAGTATGTTGTTTGAATCAAAAGAAGGTTGACAAACCCTCATGTATTCTCTGAACTGTATGAGTTCATTTTTCAAAGATGAACCAACATCATTTGTATACTTTAAAATAAAGTTTAAGACACTCTAATCAATTTTTTCATTCGATTTTTCAGTTTAAAATAAATAAAAAGGGATCTTTAATGTATTCATAAGCGGAAATTCTTTTACTTAGTTCAGATACAAATGTATCAATAATAAACATAATAGGTATGTGTCTGTACTCGACATTTGTCTATTCCTTTCAATACTTTCGCTTTTCTTACCATCAGAAAACATTTTTGTTTTTTATCTTTGTTCTTCATCCGAATAGAAAGTCTTAATTTAAGAATTAAGACTAGTTGTTTTTTCTTTATAAAATGTATTTTGTTAAATGTAAATAACACACCCTATATTATGTAGATTATAAGCAAATTATTCACACTGTAGTACAGCAAACGCTGAATAGGCATTTTATATTGCTATAGTATATTCGTTCTATGTAGTAGCCTATGAGACGATTATAAAAAAAAATAGTCGTTGTTTTATATTACGCCTCGGAGCACTATAGTCTGTTATTCATATCAATTATACATATTATTATATTATTACGTATATCCGATATTATTATTTACCAATAGCTTCTGTTTACCTGTGTACTTTAACATATTTAAGTCTCGTAAACTCAACACATAAAACTTTAATGATTTTAATAATTTGACCGCCTTTATTGTATCAGTTAGGCTGCAGTAATTCAGTTGACGTTTGTTATTCTATCCATTATGTCATCCCAAAGTAATTACATGGCTGCATCCGAATTGCGTGCGGAAAAGAAGAACTGTGTTTGACAACAACCGAATTGCGTGCGCGGGTTTTTCGAGACACAGCCGAATTGCGTGCGTGGTTTTTTCATGACAGAGCTGAATTGCGTGCACATTTTTTATTTAAAGACAACCGGTTTTCACCGAGCTGGATGTGTTGGCCGGAGAATCATTGATCTGTATCTAATATGATAGCTATATATGGGTATTATCATTGATTATAAATACTAGTATTTATAATCAATGGTATTATGTACTATGAAGGGAATGGGACTTTTCGGCAATAAGATATAAGCTGATAATTTGATAAATAATATTAAACGATCTATATTCTATATGAAATTGGAATTGAATATCATTTGATAGTCAACACTCAAGCGCGACCAAAATAATAACCTAGCAAATGTATTTCTGTATGGCAACTCTTGTCCTCTATGGCAAATGTATTTCTCTATGGCAACTCTTTGTCCTCTATGGCAAATGTATTTCTCTATGGCAACTCTTTGTCCTCTACGGCAAATGTATTTCTCTATGGTTATATCTAACAATCTTAACTTTATTTCTCAGCTTTTATTTGTCTATGTCAATTAAGTACTTAATAAGTCTCAATATTGTTCTAATTCTACTTTTATAAAACTATATTTGATGATAATAACAATAGCACAATTTGTTTAAATATAAGTATTTTTTAAAAATTTGAAAATCAGAGGTAACATTTATGGTATATTATCATTATTATTAAACAATTTGAAATTTTTTATGCAAATAAATAATTATACTTAATATGTAAAACTATTACATATTTTTAGTTACCAATAATAAATCATGGTTTTAGTTGATAATTACACACATAATGTATGTTATTAGTAAATTAAATGAAAAATTAAAGTGCTCAGAGTTACCAACTTACGATTTATAATTCAAATAGTTGTATCACAGAATAAATATACATTAAAATGTGTTAAATGTGTCATAAAAACAACTCGAAGCCGTTCACAATATCGGCCTCCGCACTATCACCTTCTCCCCATGGTTTGTGGAAAATAAAATAATCCTATCTTCTACACGTACCTCCACCATCAAACAAACAGTAATAACCAACAGCAAAAACCTATTTCACCGTAACTCAAATTCAACATTCGCCCACATCCGCAGTCTTGGAAAGCCCACCTTAGCGAACGTCCCAACCTCAAACACAATAAAACCACGCCCCCTTCTAGGGTCGAACTCAAACTAATAAAACCCCGCATCACACCACATTTCAATCAACTCGTCATAGGCAAACGCCTGGTACGAGTGCATAGGCACATCGCCGTCCTACAAGCAATGCAATGCAAATTCAAAAACCTCAGTGTGTTATTTGTCACATTGTGTTTAGTAACGATCAGAAGCGACGATGTCTAAAAATTCATTTATGACATTGCGGTTCGCTAATACACCAACCACTACTCTACCTTGACACCACCCACCTATTTCATCTATGACATAAGACATTAGTCATTACAAAAGTATAAGTTCGGCGCATCTGGTAACGATGCCGCCCGACCAAGTCGACTAGAACGACATTTGACTACAGCTCATCCAATGCTAAAAGAAAAATCTAAAGTTTTTTGTTGCTCAAAAAAACTCTTTAAGTAATATATATATTTTTTTTTATTCTATTAAAAGAAATATTAATAGTTTACATATATGTGAAATATTACTAGAAATTATACTCTACACTCAGGAAAACCTCGTGTCGTAGAGTAAGAGCACTTATTAGTAGGAACCAAACACAGTGGATTATAATAATAATAATAATAATAATAATAATAAAAAGAGAAAGAAAAAAAGGATAAATAAAATGATTTTTAAAACAATGATAATAAGAAAAATTCAAACATAGTTCAGTTCATTTTAAAATAGTTGAATATAATGAGAAATTTGTAAGTGGTAAAATACATACATATATATATGTATGTATTTCGTTTATTCTCCATTTATCATCACAACTAATCTTAAAGGAACAAACGAACTTTGAAAAATATTTCTATCACTATCATTGCTGTTTTGAAAATTTTGTTTATACTGCATCTGTTGCGACCCGTCACATCCCCATATATTGCAGATATTATTATCAATACCATATTTTGCTTTTCTTCGTCAGAACACGTATCTACTACCTTTTTAATGTATTTAAAAAGGCGTAGTGCAGTGTGATCAAGTAAAGCTTGAAGCTGGACTTCGGAGTAGGTTTCAGTAACTATCATCGATTCCTCGTCAGGATAACATTCTTTTTTAGCTTTTTTTATCAATGAATAGCAGGGGTAGATGTTTTGCTAGCACCATTGGATTACTTCCCATTGTCTTCGAGTGAAGTTGCCTTCAAATAAAAAATTGCCAGAGCTTCTTGAGGTGTAAATTTTTTAACCATTGATAGGTTAGAAGCATTATTAATAACTTTATAACATTTTTTAGCTCTAGTAGGTGTTGAAGTAATATCTCTAATGCTTTTTGCTGCATCTGTATTTCCTGAAGTGCGCTGACTCACGATAGCCGCATAATATGTTAACTCTTCAAGTGGTACATTATCGCGTGTTTCTTGTGTTTTTCGACGCTTACTGCAGTCGCTTAGCTCTTTAAATGATTTTGATGGCCGGCCAAGTTTTAGTTTCGGCTCTACAAACCAGTTAGATAGTTTAATGGTAGATGAGAGCCATTTTGTATTGTTTTTTTATAAACCGCTCATCTTTATAACTCGCGGCTGTCAATTTCTTCTTGAGATCACTTTTAAAAAACTTCAAAGCGTGACCTAAAATATTTTTTTCTTCTCCTGGACATTTTATCAATTTCATTAGGTCATCTTCCAATAACAAAAACTTTTCCTCTAATTTTTTTCCTTTAAAATTTTTTAACATATCATACAACTGTCTTCGGGAAAATACTTTTAATGAAACTGAAGAATCTGCAGAGTAAATCACAAAAAAATGAAGAAAGTTTAACCGCCAATTTTACGAGAAATTTCCAATAAAAAAAATACTTTATTAAAATCTAACGTTTGATGTTAAATCTGAGCCGTAATTTAAACTTAATATAAGCATACATTTTTTTTGGGTAAATATATGACAATTTTACAACGTTTTAACTTAAAAATTCGCCATTTTACATAAAACTAATGATTATCCATAAAATTCTATCTTTAAACCCGTATAAAAAAAAACCTGTCTAACAATTTTTGAGAATTTTTCGAGAGTGTTAATAAATCATATAAGTAAGATAATATCCCATTTTTAGCATTTTCTACCGAAAATAAAAAATTTTATTTGATGAAAACTTTCAAAAAATGAGATGTGTATTTCCAATATATTTTAAGTTATATATTTAGCCAAAAAATGATTTAATGACTTCAAAAGTCTTGTCAAGTCTACATAAAAGTATTTCTAATATTTGATAAAAATTAAAAGTTATTAGTATTTAGCATCATAATTTTTGTATTTACAGCTAAATATCGAAATCAAATTTCATGGAAATCTCGTGTATAGAAAATCTTACCGTACTTTACTATTGGTCAAAATGTATAACGGCGGAAACAAGCGGACGATTTTATGACAGTTTATAATTGAAACATGTCTTATATTTGAGCCCATACATTAAATAATACCCAACAAGAACATACTTGAAATCAAAAACATTATCATCTGATAATTTTAATTTTAAATGAACAATCAAATTTAGCTTCGTTCGTTAAATTAGCAACGTGATGTAAGGAAAAAATAATAATTTTCGTATTAAAATAGAGTAAATACCTCCTCTTTTCATTTTCAAAAAAATATTTTCGTTTCATGTTCATACAAGATCATTATATTACAACGTTCATGAAAATAAATAATATAAACGAAATGTTGAGAAAAAATAAATGTGATTCGGATAATGTGTGTGTTTCTACTGATAATATGACACGTGACAAATTTGTGCGATATTCGAATAACCATCTTTAAACGAACCAGTTAGGTAGCTTACAGAATAATAGTATTGATAAACTTTATGAATTACTTTTTGATAATGACTTTTAATCAATTATATTATTTGAATACTCCTATGTGCTAGCGTGAGAGGGTTCGAAGGGCGCCCGATTTGGACGAGTAGGGACACTAGCGCGCTTACATTCATCCCTCTCTCATTCGACGGTCCTGTATAGCGGTTCTCGGGTGAAAAATTTTACCAGACTGTCTGGATTGGAAACCACCCCGGTATCCGAACCCACGAAAAGTTCCTGACTGGACTCTCGGGACACCCTGAGTTCTAGATATTTTAATTGAATGTCCTAAAATCCACAAAATTCAGTGAGCTTTTTATATTCATCCAAGCGTTCGCAACTTCTAGTCGGTTTTGATGATAGGCATTTTTTTGGTTCCAAAGAACAGGATGTTCTTTGTATAGTTTCAACATTTATTATATATACTCGTACGCATTATATTAGTTATTAATATACATATACATTATTAATATACAGTATATTTAATCAATAATGCCTGTACCCTTCATGTGGATGCGACATATAATATAATATATTATCTTTATTAGTCTTGACCTAAATTAAATATTTCTAGATTGGTGCTTCTGTTATCTATGGAGTGTGGGCTATGAGCCTATGGTAGGATCAAACCGAATATAGTTAATACAAATTGGCAATAAGAAAAACTAATAATTATATTCTTAAACTAAGTTTACACTATTTACACCTTACCTTTTACCTTTATAGCCAAATCGTATGGCGTAATATATGGACATTATTGAGTTATGATTCAGTGAATTGTAAGCGCGCCCGCAAGATAAAATTTCACACGGGGCAGGATCAAAATTTAAATGTCAAACCAGAATGGTTATTTCAAATTTCAATATATTTTCAGCATCTTAATTCTAAAATAGCATTGAATAGGCACTATATATACTAAGTAAAGTAAACGACATTATATCATCACATAAGGACCTTATACGATAACATAATATTAACACTTTTTAAAAACTTGTTTATTTAAAATTTTGTTATAATAATTAATATGCGTGATATAAAATTAAAAATAGTTTCAAAAAATTCCCAGGAAGGAAATGGCCCTTTCCCCCGCGGACGTCCTTGATGAGTCGACCTGGCACTGTGTAAGTTGGAATTTAAAAGTTATGTAGGTACATAGTTAACGTAATTATGTATTAAACACCTATATAAAGTTTGCGTGAGATAAAATGGTGAAACATTAGACTTAAGAATTTCATTGTACACAGATAAGCTTGAAAACAATGAAAACTGTTATATACCAGCCACCACCTGTTATCGAATAAGTACTGAATATATGCCATTATTTTAAATTCAATTTCAAAATCTCTCATCGAATTTTAACTGCAAATTGTTATTGTAACAAAAGCAGTTAACCATATAATTGTATGGCGTTGCCGACATATAAATTATAATAATTGAAGTTCACGATATGTATATTTTACCTACATGTTGATGAAAACAGATTTTCAATGAATAATTTTAAATTAAACAATTTTAAATTGTTTATACATCAATGGTAAATAGGTACCACACTCAGTAGGTAGGAACATGCGAATACGCAGTTGAAAAAAATTAAATTCTCAGAGACAACATCCATGTCCTTGAACACGTAGTTTAAACTTAAAAATAAACCTGTTACAAAAATATTGCGTGAACAGATATGTAAAATATCACATTATTTTTTCGTTAACGTTTTAGTTTACCTGTCACCTTAGTTTCATATTATCTTTTATTTCAACTACACAATTTTATATTATAAAGTTTCACTTTTTTCACTGTACCTATTACTAAATAAATTTATAATCAATGGATAATATAAATTAAATAATGTACCTACGCGGCAACACTTGTATGTTAAACGGAATCAATACCACAAATGAACAGTTAACTCGGGGTTACCTATATTGACAATATTGCTATTATTTTTGTTTTGTGCCATACTGGCGCAAACATCACTGATTTTCTTTCAAATATTTTGACTGAATGTCTAAATGGTATACCAAGTACGCATGTGTGTTAAATACGAGATACAACTATACAAGATTACAAGTACGTATAAGTAAATATACCTTATATAACAGGTAATATTACCTATAAGTAATAAGTATACTAAAGTAAAAGTCACCACTCACCATAGTATCAGACGACTGGGCTTACATTATTATGTTAAATATTAATGACTAATTTCAAGTGGTCATAATTAATTATTACTGCAGTCGTTGAGACTTGAGATGGTACCGACGGACGAGTTTCGTGAATTCCCCCCGGCCACGGGTAGACGATAATACGGACGACGCAGATAATATAATGATAAATGACACGCGAATAATAATAAAAAATTAACAATCGTACGATACCGACCCGAGTAGTGAGTACTGACATAGATTAAATATTCTATCATCATCATTATATTTTATTGGATATCCGTAATTTACTTTAATTGTTTGCAATTTTTTTATAAAACATATTTTGGGCGTATTATACGTAATGACAAAAAGTTTAAGGTCGCTATGAATAATATATTTTTTTTAAAGAAACAACAAATTTGAATTTCAAATCATGTACATATTATAGTTTGTATTTTACAATTTTTTAAAATCTTATTGTTTTGGTATTTGATAAGTAATCCAGTAATCCAGTCGTAAAAAACATTTCAAATTCAAAATCTATATACTTTTTATAACTATTTTAAACAGATTACAATTTTTTTTTTAAGGTATTATTTATCAAATTAATGAGTCTTCGAAAAATGTAAAAAAAAACAATTTTAAAACAACAAATAAAAATGCCGCTCTGTTGTACCACTTGCACAGTTGATCATGTTATTTATGAGTTAAATTTGAATACAATGATGGGTATCATTGTATACGAAAAACGATTCTGAACGAAGATGATTTGTCAGCATAGGATATTATATATAAAAAATATTTTGAACTAAAACAAAGATCTAAAATTATTTTCAAGTAAATCATTATTTTACGAGTGCATTTTTTAAGTTCTTTTATAATTATATTGTAAGCCAAACTTATGGAGAATCTCGTATTAAATTATCAACTCCAGCTACTTTCACAAACATTTTTATACATTTTAACTACAAAATAATTTGTAAATATTCATGATTTTGACGAATTTTTGTTATTAATTGAACTTCAAACGCTAATAAAAAAAAAAATCGTGCATAAGTATTATTATAATTTTTGAATCACTATAAGAATAAATTATGAAGAACTTTGTATTAAATTTTCTAGTGTTTTAACTCAGTCAAAAATATTTTATCGATATTTATAATAAAAAAACTAAATAAAAACTACTATTTAATATGACTATAAATAATAGCCTTAAAAGTTAAAACAAGCGAAATATTTTGAAAATTAAATCATGTAAAAAAATGACATTCTAAAATAACTGGTAAAATTTTCAAGTATCTAAGACTTATACTTTTTGAATAATAACAAATATTGAAAATCGTTTGATCATAAATCGTGATTATGCGAAAAATTTAATATTCTTACACTCATAACATTTTTCTTATAATGAGTCTTCGAGTTTTCTTTAAAGCTATTTGAAGGAAAATTTATGAAAAACTTAGTGTTGAATTTTTTAACCTAAGATATAAATCCAAAAAGATTTATGAATTTTCAACTACAAAATTACTTGAAAATTTTCTACATTTTCATAATTTTAACATATTTCAAAAAAAACTTTAAACGCTTAAAAATAAAAAAAAATTGTGACTGACGATTTTTGATTTTTTTTTTTTAATTACAATAAGAACTACTTATTAGAAAAAAAACACACATCATTGTAAAATTAATACAATCATCAATTCATTCAGAATTTAAAATACAAACACGTTTTTAAATGAATTTTGTAATGCGATTTTTGTTTATAACACGTCATCTTAATCATTTAATTAAAACTACATACAATTTAAATGTATTTATTTTTAAATTTTTTAAAAGAATAATAATTCAATTTTTAAAATGTATGTTATTTAACTAACTAACCTGACTGTTTAACCCATTCTTTTGCCTGGTCTTGATTTTTGGGAAAACGGAATAACTTTGTATTTTTATCATTTCTTTTACTTTTGCCACAGTTAAAAAACATACATTTATTGCCTTTTGTGGCCATGATAATATTAAGTTAGGTATACTCAAGGGCGTCCGCAGGAATTTGTCAAGGGGGGGCAAGGTATTTTAATTTTTCAATTTTTGTTTCCTTATCTTAGTGATAAAGTACCTTATTGTTTTTGACGTATTTTCTATCATATAGATAGGGAACGTAAAAATTAAATTATTAATTATTATGTGTAAAGAGCGGATCTTTATAGGTTATTAAATAGGCATTTTTATTGATTTTACACAATTTTACGAGGGTGATAAATGTGGACGATTTATCTATCACAGAGTTCGAAGAAAAAAATGATTTTGCATATTAAAGCATATTTTGGACATTAGAGAATATTTCGCCTATATTTTTTTATATTTTAGATTATATTCTATTATTGTTTATGAAAATTCATATACTTTGTTAACTTTTCGAAATGTGATTATTTAAAAAAAATAATAATAATTTGATTGAAGAGTGATAAAAATTCAAAATCATTAAATTATTTACTTGTCTGTAATCGAATTGATTATGTTCCTAAGGAATGGTGCAAAGTTATCTTTTATTTTTTATTAAACTATTATGTTTTTTAAAATTATATTTTATTATATTTATATAGCTATGTATCAACTGATTTACATTTTTTATTATTCAATAGTTTACGTGTTACCAAGAGAATGGCGCTTAATAGTTATTTATTATATCTATTTTAGAAAAAAATCATATTTGCATTCTTATAAATTTAAGGAATATTTAGAGAACATTTTAAGGTTTTTTTGAAGCATATTGCATCATATTTTAAGGTTTTAAGAACCTAAAAATCCGCTCTTTAATTATATGTATAGTTAGAACGTTTGGGCATATGCCCAGGGCCCCACAGTCGGTGGGGCCCCCTAGCTCCTGCCAGATCACCAACCAATAATCTATATTTATTACCAATTGTTAATAAACTTATTTAGAGAAAAATCATAGAATAATCGCTAAAAGTTATAATAATAATAATAATACAATATGATTGATACGGGTTAGTTTCCGACCGCACGGTACACGCACATAATCTCCTCTCTCTATATATATATATATATATATATATATATATATATATATATATACAATCAGACACAGGATACGACCGTTCGGATCAATAAGAATTAATAAAATAACGAATGTTGTAACTTACTAATATAAAAACAAATAATTTATTAATAATTTATATCGTCGCCCGTCGGTGCGCGCGTATCTCATGATTGTCAACATCTAATATTCTAATATATAGTCGTTGAATAACCGTGAAAAAAGGAAAAAGCTGTCAATCAGAAAAAACCTATAGAAAAATTACCAAAATTAGAATCATATTTTATAGCTTAATCTTACAGTACCTATTAATGTTAATTTATTATTGTGTAACTTTAAATTAACAAATGCATTTTTTTTTATATAAATAAAATGTAATCATTGATTTGAAAATTTCATATTTTATAGTATTTTATTATTTATAATCAATGATACTAATAAAATCACGAGATCCTACTAAATATTCACTTATAAAAGTGGAAACAGTGCATCGAAAACCGATGACTTAAAACACTCATAAAGATCCACGTAACATTTGTCGACCGTTTTAAAAAAAAATGTTTTTAATTTAAAAAATATTTATTTCGTGATTTTTTATACTACATAATGATTATGATAATTGACACATAAAAAATCCAAGGGGGGGCATATGCCCCTACTTGCCCCTCCCTGCGGACGCCCTTGGGTATACTAATTAGTAAATTGACGCAAGAGTTAAAAATTGTGTCGTCACAGCTCGCGGAGATTTGTAAATGTTCTAAAGTTCTAATATTATAATATTTAATAATATTATTATTATTTATTATTTTTGTCTACAGCAATTATAGAGTTGTTTTATTTTAGCGTTGACGATTATAGTTTGTATTTATATTGTTTCATTTAATCATTTGTATTAATTGTAATCTATTTTTCGATATTATACATATGCGTACGCTATCTATTGAGACGTTGTGTTATTAATTTATACGTTTCCATAATATCTTCTATACCGGTGGGCTATCTATAGTATATTTATTCTATGGTACTGAGTACTGAGCGAATTCACTATCCGTTCGTCGCCGTGGTACACGTAGTAATATGTACGCGCACGCGCACCGGGTGCATCCGGGTAAACCGTATGTGATATTATTACGGGCGGAATGTTCAATGTTCCCGTCGTTAGCCGGTCGGCGTCGGCGCAGAACTGGGGAAAGTGACTTAAATCGTCGCCCGCCACCCATTCGTCCATTGTAAACCGCCGTGGTAACTCGTCGTCCGTCCGTCAGCGTCTGCAGTACCACCGTAAGTCTCCGTTCAACGTTCTTTCAAGTCTTTTCGTGAGTTTAAACCGACCGCCACCGTGTCTACTGTCTACTAACACTACCACCTCTTGCCTGGGTCGACACTAAAAAAAAAAAGTCTTTGTTTGTTTCCAGCCGGCCGAATTCGCCGCAGCCATGTCGTCGTACAAACTCACCTACTTCAACGTGACGGCCTTGGCCGAGCCCATCAGATTTCTCCTGTCTTATTTGAACATTGACTTCGAAGATTACCGTTTTGAACGCGAACTATGGCCCACGCTCAAGCCCAGTGAGTACGAGTGTCGTTTTTTGGGGATCTTGCCGCCGTTTTGCGTTTACCGCGGACACGAAACGATACTTTAATTTTCAATCAATTTAAATGATCATTTCAATAGAAATTTTCTTTTGCGTGTGGTCCTGTCCACAGATTAGATGAGTTTTATCTTTTTTGTGGTTCTGAAAGGTTCTATTTTAAATGTTATTTATTGTTAGTAGTTAAAGTTTATGTCTTCCTGATCATAAGATACCTACTGTTTTGTAAGTTTACTTTGTTATTATTTCTCATTAAATGCAGTTAAAATGATTCAAAACCTGTCCGTATGCTAGTATAAAAGACTTAAAATAAAATATATTTAGTAAAAAAAGAAAAATACTGTAAAAAATTACTTCATTCTTCGTTTATCTTTTTTTCTAAGTATACATTTATTATAAATTTTTTTTTAGAAATATTTTAAAATTAATGATTATGAAATATGTATTATAATATGATGTACTTGCATAAATATTTGTTGGTATTTAATATTAACATCAATATTATCAGCAGAGTTAGCCTTCTATGTTTAAGGGTGGAAATATGTCAGAAAATCTTAGTTTCTCTTAAATAAGTATTTTATTCTGTACTTAATTATATTCACTGAATACATTTAAAACGATAATTTAGGGCTCCACTCACTGGGTTTACTTTTGATCCTTATGTGCAGAAATGATTGAAATATTGCTTTTTCCTTATTGTTTATTTTGTTTTTAGCCATGCCGTTTGGTAAAGTTCCAGTATTAGAAATTGATGGCAAAGTATTAAATCAATCAACAGCCATTACTCGTTATTTATCCAAAAAAGCTGGATTAGCTGGTAGCGATGATTGGGAATCATTGTTGATCGATATTGCTGTTGATAACATTCATGATTTTCGACAAGGTAAGTCTGACATTTGGTTGGTATTTGTATCTTAATAATGTATAATATGTATTAATTATTAATTATATATTATTTTTAAAGCACTAGCATCATACTTTTATGATTCTAATGAAGAATCTAAAAATGCAAAATATGAGCCTTTGGTCAAAGAAACTATTCCATTTTATATGGATAAATTTGAAAATATTGTTGGTGAAAATAATGGATACTTTGTGAATGGAAAGGTACAGTTGAATATTATATTGATATGTTTAATTGTTTCCCTGACAAATTAAGTTGTTCCGATGATTTTTTTATATTTTTAACCGACATAAAACTGTTGGTTTTGGTTTATCATTTTCCATTTAAATATAATACATTATAATTATGATTTGACGTAAGTCTACTATATTCTGATTCAAATTACTATCCATTCTGACGAATCATGTTTTTAAAAGTAAATTATTAAAATATTGCATTTACTAATTTTGTCACATTAATTTTTTATTCTAGTTATCCTGGGCAGATTTATTCTTTGTAGCGGTTTTGGACTACTTAAACTACATGGCGAAATTTGATTTAATTGAAGGTCGCCCAAAACTACAAGCACTTAAAGAAAAAGTATTGGCAGTACCTCAAATCAAGTCATGGATTGAAAAACGACCTGCAGCCATTCCTTAGATATATATAAAATAATTTTTAACACAAGCACAATAATAATTGTACATTTATTTAATTTTTAATTCAATAGTATTTACTATGTTAACTGGCTGTAGCTGACCCAAATTATTTTCCTCAGAATATATGTGATCAATACAAACAATAAGAATGTCTGATTAATTTTGTTTTAAAATATTAAACTACTATATGTTGAGTTTATAAATAATAACTAATAGTTTTATTTGTGTACAGTGTACACATCTATTTGAAGGAATAATCTTTAATTAAATTATACTGTTTTATATTATGACAATAATAATAACATTAAAAATACTTTCTTATTTTTGATTAAACATTAAGTTAACACCATTAATATAATGCATCAAGTATAAAAGACAGCAATGTGATTATACCTTCAACACAATGTATCTTAATTTAAATGATATAATTTATTTAATGAACTAATGTATTTTTTGTATGAAAATAAAGCACTTAAAAAGTTTTAATAAAGTATTATCATTGATTATTTTTAAATCTCATTTGTTCATATTTTATACGAGTAGACGCCTATACTTTAAAATGTGTTTGTTGATGTGTGTAATAAATTAATATGAAATGAAATGAATCTAAAAATTAAATGTTAATAATATATTTAAAGGTATTATTTATTTTCATTAACTCTGTCAGAATATAATATTATTCAGTACCATAATAATTATTAATTCTAAATCAGATACAATGTTGATTAAGAATTTGTCTGAATTGTTTTGACATGATTATTTGATATTTAATTTTTTTATTTTGGTAGTTTAATTTAGAAAATTAGATATTTAGTCACTCATAGAGTTTTAAGTCTGTAAAAATAAATGTGCACTTTTAATGTTTAAAAAAAAGCAATTTTAAGCACTAAGTGGTCAGATTCAATTTAATAGTTGGAAATCCCAGTTCTAAGGGTTTACATTTCAGTACTTATGAACTAATTAAATACTTAAGCACAAAAATGATCAATTAACTGATAAAATATTAATATTTTGTATAAGGTGTGAGACATATAATTTTCTAGGAAGAAATCAATTATTTGCAGAAGAGGCGACTACACAGTTGACTGTCTCAATAGTTGTGCATGAGCATATATTTTAATAATATTATGGAGGCACATAGTTATCTACTGCATACAGGTATGTAAAATAACCTAGATTACTATCATCCAGTTCTAGAATGTGAATAATGTTAGTATCTAATAATACATAAGTGGGTTTATTTCATCAAAGCCTGAACTAACTTACAGATTTTTGAACCAGAAATTTCAATACAATAGAGGCCTTAGAATAAATTGTTTACTATCTCATTAAAAAATGTATAATTTTTACATTTATAGGTAGGTACGCAAAATAAACTTAATAATGAATGAAAAAAAGTCTAGGTGGGTTATAATCGCTATAATTTGAAGCAATTTTGATAAGTTTCAAGGAAAGGGGAGTAAAAATATTTTGTAAGTAGGTAGGTACACAGCAAAATTTAAAAAATTTTGAATTGTTTAAGTTTAATGGCTATTAGAAGTACTATTTACACATTTTCACAGGTCAGCGCGGAGCATCAACCCAATACCCATCTCTGTAAAACCGCTACCGTAAAACTAACTTTATTTTTCCTCAATATGTTATTTAATACAAACAAGCCTCTATTTTGATGTTTAGATTTTCGTATTCTTTGTATTCATTCTTCTTTGTAACTACGAACAGAATAAAATAATTTATTGGTATTTTGAATTCATACAATAGGTATATCTATATGGCTATAATATATACATAGCCGCATAGGAATATATAGATAATAGGTATCTTCTTAATAATATACTTAGGTTTACAGTAAATATATGTATATTGTGTACATGAAGACCATTATGATCATACTAGAGGTGGCCACCATGAAGATACTTTCGGGCCGCATAATAAAATGAAAGAGACATTATAATTTAATGTTAAAATCTCATTAATAAAAAAATAAAATAAAATGAAAATTATAGAAGAGGCAAAACCAAAAAATTTGTTTTTGATATTGAAAATTCGGTATTGGCTATGCCTACACGTCGTATATAATAAGAGTTAGACAACTGACAAGGTGTACAATAATATGACCTAAGACCTTTATAATATAGCGGTTGATTAGATACTAGTTTTAAGATTTGCAAATGAACTTTTTTTCATTAAATTAAATTAAAAATAAATTTGTTTGTATAACACTTTATGGTATTTTACAACTATTTAACAAGATAGGTATTAAATTTAAAAAAAAACTGTCTACTTTATTTACCAATTTTTTAACTTCTTGTGGCATCTATATAATGTTAATATGTTATTTTTTTTATCAATAACCTACGCTGTATATGTAATCAATAATGTACATTTTAAATGAGGAAAATATTTAACTTGGAACACATAAAGTATATATAGATAGTTTTGTTTCTGATAAATTATAATCTAAATAAAATAAATTCAGATGTCTCCGAAAAGGGCGTCAACCGTCATCTGAGATCTGACGGCCCATAGGCCGTCTTTTCTTATTAGTTATCAATTATCACATCAATTATGAGAAAAGTTAACACGAAATCATTATAGATTTAAGTCCCATTACGTGCCTATTATATTTTTCACGTATAATAAAGGCGCCAATGTGTGAAAAAGTTGGACATTTCTTTCGTTATATTTTGATTTGTTAAGTACTAACAAGTGCTTTTATCAAAAAAATAAAAGGATAGTTTGCGCTTTTCTTATACCCACGGTGGAATGATCCAGTCCGTCTGTTAAAATTATTTAACCCAACATGGTAAATGGCGAACACAGTATTATAGACAAACATCAGTGAGTAATTTACTCACCTTGATGACGTGTACATCACCAGATACGGCAAATGGGTTCTAAAAAGTACATACAAAATTATAACTTGCCTTACGTTTAATTAGTACGGCGGCAATAATATTTACATTTATTAGTGGAATAAGTAAGTACTTATGTAACATAATTACACAAATTAAATATAATCGCGTGATGACTGATGAATGACTTAATAATCGATATTCGGTTCAATTTGGAGTTTTTTTCTAGTATTTTTGTTACTGAACAAAATATTAATAATAATACATCTAACGTAATCAAACTTCGAATAAAATAAAAACATATCATCATTTTTCTCAAGTTTCAGAAAATGAATAAAAATTCATAAAAAGTTTATCGTTAATAATTAAAGTGTAGCCACTCCTTTAGACCTTGTACCGATGCGGCGATACATAATAATTGGTGTATATTATATTGTGTGCTACTACCCATGTATTATATCTGACCTTGCTAGTTGTTATTATTTTCTGTAATTCTGTTGTAGTAAACCAGAAACTCCATAGTTCTAGTGTCTACTATTTTTTTTTTTTTTTGTAATTCGTAAAAAATCGAAGTCTCATATTTTGAGAATATCAGCCAAATAAAAAATATTATGTATTTGTATTAACTATGAATAGGTATCCTACATTTTTCTCACAAATATTGAAATATACCACAAGGAAAAATATATTAAATAATGTGTTTATATAGGTACTTATTCATTACATATCTGATATGAAGTGAATATTTCTCTCACAACATAGGTATTACGCTTATTGTAAAAAATATTTACAGATCGCATCTAAAATAACTTATAAATATTAAATATTGTCTAAGAAAAAACTATACGTACATAAATATGTGTATATTGATTTTGTTGGATATATGTGTGACATAGATAGTATATTCATATACGATTTTATATCGTAACCATAAGGTTATTCACATATTTATATAATGTATTAAAAATATTTTTTTAAAGATTTACACAATTATGTCTACATTAAACACGAACATTTATCATAATATGTATGATGTCATAATAATTATATAATTGTTTATTCTGATAAGATAGAATTGAAAAAGCGTCTTATATTACCAACAAGGCAAACACATCACATATTTTTTTCTCGTTTATCACATACTAATATACTATTTTATTGAAAAAAAAAACATTGAATAAGTGTTACTTTAATATTAAAATGAAAACTTACACATCATTGAATATTAATTGGAAAATTCTGTTTGGTAAATGCGTCTGCTTTAAAATCTAGTAGGGTTCGTATTTTTCTTGGACTTTTAATATTATTTTTAAATTTTTTCACATATGTAGTTATACTGCGGACTGTGATTCGTAATATAACCTTATACATTTCACCTAATATTTTATTAGTTACCTAATATAGTTATTAGCGATTTTTTTTATTTTTGATTCAGATTAAATCGCTAATATAGGTTACCATTATATATTTATTATTACCTTCCAAATATTCTGTTCGTTTATATAATGAGTTATTAAAAACATAAAAAAATATTGAAAATATTTTAATTAAAAATAAAATAACTTTTGATGACTTCGTTTGAAAATGCTAAGTTCTCAAAGATTTGCATAAGAACTAGGTTATTTCCTCGACATCCACATTGCAATATCTCTAGATATTTTACTTTTTAGTATATTTACCACAATATTAGGTAGTTACATACACGTAGTGTCGGTCTGGCCCACCCAGATACCCGGAAATCGCCGGGGGCCCTGAGATTTATTCTTAAAATAGGAGCCCTGCGGGACCTCGCCAATAGCAAAAATTATATTAATAATTGTTCAATTTTTTTATGAAAAAAAATAAGGAATTTCCCGAAATAAAAAACATAAATGAAAATTATCTTGAAATATTGTTGACGTGATTATACCTAATAAAATTTAGATATTATGCCAATAGATTACAGTTAATTCATTTTCGTTCTCTTGATAATAATCAAACAATAAAAATATAAATACTTGGAAAAATCTCAATCCAAATTATTTTAATTCTGTTAATAATGGTATTATTATTTTAATTTGTTATGTGATTATTATTATAAAAAGTTTGAGTGATGACTCATGTACTTTATATGCAATTTTATACACCTAATAAAGTTTTAAAAAAAGATTTTACATAATAATTCTCATATTGTTGATATTTGACTCAGAAAATATTTGTGTATTGGATACTAAATTAACTTGATATAAATTATATGAGCATTGATGTGAATGTGATATACACCTCGTTCAGTATTTAAACTAAATATAGTAAATCAGCACAACATTGTCAATACATACGTCAACGTGTAGGTTCACTACAGAATGAGAAAATAAATATAAAAAAATGTAATTTATATTTTATGTATTAAATTAAATTAATATTATTAAAGTTCCTCTTTAATTAAAGATAAGAAATATTTATATTTAGTTGGTAGTTATTGAATCTGATATCTATGTTTTGTTATTTAGGGGCTCTTTGAAAATATTTTCCTTTATTTTTTTATTTAGGGGCCCATTCATGAACCAGACCGACACTGCATACACGTCACGAGATGTATAATGTATATTTAATATTTACATACTGGTCGCATAAATTAATCACCATTCACCAGTTTGTAATAATAAAATTATTACAATTACCTTATTTGTTGCTGTCTTGCTGAGTTGACTCTTATTCTCTTGATCTTGATATCATAGAAGACGGGCAGTAAAATTGCTTTGATGAGTAATACAGTTAATCATTTTTACCGAATTATCGAGGTTAGGGTGAGGTCAAGTCGACATGCGATTTCTCGGATTTTCCACTTCCACGTACATATGCATGGTTATCTAAAGCTACGCTCAACCGTTGTGGTGATGTACTCTTACATAAGTTCATTATACAAGGTATGAACAGCCTTGTAAACATTCAATGTATGAAATCATTACCTACTTTTAACCATTCGGTCAGGCAGTTGTTTGTTACCCGTTCTGATCTCCAGTCGGTTTAACGTATTTTTAAATATTTGTTTAGAAATTCCTTATTTTTATTAAATTGTTTTGCGTTTAAATATTTTAGACATTCATTAACTTTGACTAATAAGTCATAAGTCTGTTGGTAATTTTTTTCATGTTACAATTATGTTGAGTTTGTGGAGTTCTTTTGATTATATTCTGTCTCTTAAAAACTGACTACTTTACATTTTTTTTAGAAAATACCACTGTTATCATGTCATCATACAAACTCACGTATTTCAATCTTACTGGACTGGCCGAACCCATTAGATTTCTTTTATCTTACTTGAATATCGATTTCGAAGATGCTCGGTTTGAACGCGAACAATGGCCATCGATCAAATCTAGTAAGTTATTAAACAATTTTGTCAATTTAAAATTATATAGCCCCTGGCCTTCGAATTTTTATTATTCGCTGATTTTTTTAAAAAGTTTAGCTCAACAATAACAAAGATAGTGCTGATTTGGTAATAATAAGCTTTCAGAGCGTTAAAAATTGAGTGGTGCTAAGAGACGGCCCGAGATATGATTGAACCCAGCCAAATTTTTAAAGACTAAAAATATTGTCTAAATTAAATACTTTCATTCATAGTGTATTGTTTAAAACTTCTTTTTGTTTATAAAATACAGGAGGTATTAATCGTGTTTTGAGTAATGAACAAATGAATGATTTTTCATTGATATAATCTTTACACAATTAATTATTCAAAACTTTACTATTGAAGTATATAAGTATTAGTTTACTATTCTTATATTTTATCCTGAATCACGATTTTTGAAATTTTTTCAGTATCGTTCCAAAAATTTTTGAGTTTAGTTATAATGCATTTTCAGAAGTTTTTGTCAAACATTTAAAACTTTATTAGAGATAAAATTAAAAAAAGGTATTTTCAAAGTTTTATTTTTAGCCCAAAAGTTGTCAAATTTTTTTCGAATTTTTTTCAATCTAAATAGTGGTTAGATGAAATTTTTCGAAAATTATTACTACCCAAAAAAGTGTTTATCAAAAAATAAATAAATAAAATAAACATCATTGTAAAACCACGATGAGATCCTTCGCTTCACTCAGAATCCAAAAATGTTGATGAATTAATTATAAGTATAACATTTGCACATATAATAATTTATTTTTCATTTTTTTTTTTAGCTATGCCTATGGGTAAAGTCCCAGTCTTGGAAATTGATGGTAAAGTATTGAATCAATCTATAGCTATTACTCGTTATTTGTCTAAAAAGGCCGGGTTAGCTGGTAGCGACGATTGGGAATCTTTGTTGATAGATATTGCTGTTGATAATATTCAAGACTTACGGCAAGGTAAATACGTCATGTATAGCTATATAAGTAAAATAAATTAATAATTATGGCTTCTATTAGCTCTTATCTTATTAAGTATTATAATTACAATAATTAGTATACATCGTATTACTTATTTTAAAGCTTTGGCATCGTACACATTTGATCAGAACGAAGAATCTAAAGCCGCGAAGTATGGCCCTTTGATGCATGAAACCGTTCCGTTTTATATGAATAAATTTGAAAGCATTGTGGGTGAAAATAACGGATATTTTGTTAATGGAAAGGTAAATTTGTCAATTTATTATTATCATTTTTTAACTATTTCAAGAATATTTAAAACTTATATATTTTAATAATTAATAATCAATTTTATTTGATGTTATTCCATGTTGTTATTTCATTAATTTTAATACAATTTACTTAATAACCTACGTAATAACACACTTGAATATTAGACAATATTTTAATTTTAAGATTGTGTTTAGGAACTAAATACGTGTGTAGGTATAAATGTATAATATTGGTTGAAGATAGTATTTTTAAAACATATATCAATTTTTCCTGTATAATTTCACTGATGTATTTATACTTATTATACTGGTACGGTACTTTCGTATAAAACGTTGAGTTATGCATTACGTTAAAATCTTATAAACTTTTTCACATTTATAAATTATCCACATTATATAAGACACCTAGGTAACCGTAACTTTATTACATAAATGTAATGCGTGTAACATGGAATATGATTAGTTGAGGGGGGTGCCCACCACATCAATACTTAGTCCTGAATTATACATATATTGTCATTTTGTTTAAAACATTTAAGTTAATCCATAACAGTAGATATGAATAAGCTGAATCGAAAAAAAATTATCCCACGTGAACAAGATAGTAAAATTGACAATATATAAAGCTGTTTGTTTGGGTACTCATCACTTAGCAATTCTGATAAAATTTAATTAACTGCATGCTGTTTTTAGAAAACACACGAAGAGTGCGTTTACAATGGATGATGGTCCAAACTATGATTTGAATTACTTGTATGTATATACGTGTTAATTATATACATATATTTTCAATATTTGACGCATTGAATTTGTATAATGAAGTTACATAGATAACTTCATAATGTGGATAATTTTTAAAGTCTAAAAATAACCTGTATTGCTGCATTTAATGTTTTCTGCGTGGGTATTGTACCTGCAAATGAGCGAAACCTAATTTTATTTAGAACTAAAATTTTAGTATAATTATTTACTTGTGATCAATTTATTTTTTGAAATGTTTATGATATTTTATTTATTACAGTTATCCTGGGCTGATTTATTCTTTGTAGCAATGTTAGATTTGCTAAATTATATGGCTAAAATCGACTTATTGGAGAATCGTCCAAAATTACAAGCACTTAAAAAACAAGTTTTGGCATTACCTCAAATTAAATCATGGATCAATAAACGACCAAAAACCACAATATAATAAATTAAAGTATAATTAGTAAAAGTTTTGCGTTTTATTAAAACATATTTTAATTTAAGATTTCATAATTTAATAGAGAAATATATACATACGCACACACACATACACACACGCATATATGCATGTATGAAAACTAAAATTTTTTTGAAATTATGTATTTAATTATCAGTTTGAATGTTTGATGTATACTAATTGTTGATTTTTTTATTGGAGGTGAGATTTATTCTGATTAGTGGTTTCTAAATTTGATGAGATAAAGATATAATTTGCATACCAAAATCTCCATTACAATTCCCAATAATTTTCATATTAATATTTATATTAAAAATGATTATGGTCATAATATTTTGAATTTTGTCATTTTCTTCCTGTCTGTTATCTAAAATAATTAGTAGCTTAATTATTTAGATCACTGATCAATAACCGAACAAGTAACAGTAGTTCAGAATTTAATATCATTTTAGATTCTGAGTGAAGCGAAGGATCTTATGGTTTTACAATGATGTTTATTTTTTTATTTTTTTTTTTTCTGTAAACACTTTTTCGTATAGAAATCCTTGTCCAAAAGTTTCGTCCAGCAACTTTTTAGATTCGAAATTGAACTGAGATGGTACTTTAGAGAGGTCATTTTTCCAAAATCTCCATAGTTTTTCCAGTAATCAAGAATAACGATCGAAAAACTGAGTAAAAACGGTAAAATCGGTAAAAATCCGCCGTAAACGAGATTTTCACTGTTAAGATTTTAGGTATTAAGTCATAAATCGAAAAGTATTGAAGCTAGAAACTTGAAAATTTTATCCAATATCATAATACATACTTTTTTTATATTGGACAACATTTTCAGAACAATTATAGCACTTTTGACTTAAATATAGAACTTTTAATTTACCAAATTGTTTGAAAGTTTTTATGTAATATAATTTTAAATATTTGACAAAAAGTTCTGAAAATTTAATATGACCTTACTCATATATCTACCTAATTATCCTACCAAAAATTCAAAAATCGTGACTCAGGATTTTTTTTTATACACACTTTAATAAATTATTATACGATTTTTTACGATATTGTCTGATTTCTTTGAAGTTTATTTCTAATGAAATATTGAGTATTTGTTAGAAAGTTCTGAAATTTTAATATAAGTTTACTCTTATTCTAAACTATCAATACCGAAAAAATATCAATAATCGTGACTCAAGATTTTTTTTCCAAGCATTTAAGTAAATTATTATCACGATTTTTACAGAATAAACTGTTTTTATATTAATTTTCAACTTTAAATATTTATAAATGAAAATTGGTTCATCCTATTATAATAAAATTTTGGATTCAGATATAACAACATGTTTAAATCTATTGTTAAAATACGTAAACAGTATTTAAATAATAATATATTATTATAGGTATATAAAAAAAATATAAAAAAGATAAATATGGTTACAAATAGCTGATGAGAATAGATTTATTGTTTAAAATATTAATGTGGTTTACAAACTTAGAAATATACAAAAGGTAATCATGGTAATAACAAAAAAAGTTATGGATACATAAATCACAAAAAAAGTCACAATAGTTAAAAAATATAAAAAATCACAATGGTAAAAATAGTACATAGATATATAAAAGAATAAATAATTAAAAAAGAAAAAGGGAGTATAAAAAGTATAAGGTATAAAATATAAAAAAGAAGTGGGTAACGAGGGTATATGTATATAATTATATGTTGGCGGTGGGGGGAACATGCTGGGGCTGGAGAGAGGGGGACACTGTGATGGGGGTATAAATGATGGTATAAAAAATCTCGGTCACCTTTGTCGAGTGTCAGTGAGGTGTTGAATGTAGATATCTCTTGAAAATGAGATGACTTCACTGACACACAACTTCCGCATCATGGTGGCGTACGACCGGCTGTACAGCTTATGGATCATTTGCCGGATCATTGGCCGGATCCCACGTACCCAGTGCCCCGACCACGATCGGGACTACTTCGGCGGGCTGTTGCGTGGATAGTTCCACCCGCAGGTTCTCGTATCGGGCTCTCCTCTCGTCCGCCGTCGCCTTGAATGCCGCCAGGCGGTTGTCGAACGGGACGGTAGCGTCTACGATCGAAGTCGTACGACTTCCTTTTCAAGACCAGATCCGGTCTCCGTTTTCCGGATCCAACCACTTGGTTCTCGGCCACGACGTCGAATTTCTTGCCCGCCGCAGTTTTGATTCTATTTACAATAGAGTTATGGCGGGCAAGGTAGAGGTCGGCGTACCGCATGCAGTGGTCTAGGACGTGGACTAGGCTTTCGGTGATGTACCCACATCTTCGACACCTGCGGTCGCCGGCCCTCCATGTGGCCGAGCCGTTGAGGTGGACCAGGTTCAGGCGGGCTCTGTGTATAAACCGCCAGTCGGCGAACCTGGTGTATTCTCCACCTCGCAGGAAGTGGTTGGCGACAGGGTGTGCTGAGGCACATTCCATCGCGTGCCCCTGGTCTGGTTTGTCGATTAAGACACGGGCGCGCGCGGTCTGTGCCGCCTGTCGCATGGTCTTGAATACCTGGCGGCGCTGCTTTTTCCTGATGGTGGTTGTAGTTTTTGTAATTGTTATTTCGGCTTCCGATCCATTGGTTTTCCACGTTATTTCGGCCCTCCGAGATGCGTTTCGGGCCCGCGTCCAGACGTTGGCCACTCCAGCTGCCGGGGCGCGTAGCGCGCCTTCGTTGTGACCCGACAGGAAGTCTTGCCTGGAGTGGTCCCGAATTCGCTTATTTATAGTATAGTCTAGAGGGTGGGTCGGGGGAAGTCAGCAACTTGAACGCCGTGTCGATTTGAGCGATGTCGCTCTCCTCGGCGAGCAGGGGGATGCCGCAGGCCCCGGCCTTCCGGTGGCCGTAGAGGTACTCGTTAGAGGCCTCCTGCGGCAGCCCGAGCGTGGTCTTCAGCTCCGGCCTCCAAATGTTGTCCACCAATTCCCAAGTTGTCTTGTTGGTACTACCCACACTCATCAGGTGGGTCACGGCGGGATAGACGAATGTTTTCACGGCGTCTATCCGCTACCATGGCGCCAATTTTGAGCGCAGTACCTTTAGGCCGAGGTCGGTGACCTCGGCTATTGTGGACATCGGTGGCACGATTTGGAAGCCGACCTGCGCGCCGAGGAATGTTGCTGCCTCCCCGTCTCGGAGGGCTCGTATGTTGTTGTCGTTGATATTAAAGATGGTGGGTCGTACCCCGACCGGTGTTATGCCGGAGAAGTGGGCCGACACGCATTTCCCCGGGTTTAGCTTGAGGCCCATCTTGGTGAGCCGGCGGGATGTTGTGTCCAGTTGCGTCTGGAGCTCGGCCGGGCTGTCCGCGAACAGGCATAGATCGTCGGCGAACGCGAACACGTGGTGTTCCGCCGCGTCCGCCTGGACAGCCCGGATGACGTGGTCGATTGCGAAATTTAAAAGGAGCACCCTTGTTTGATGCCTGATTTTAGTAGCATGGAATTCGTGGTGCCCACTCCAGTGGACACCGTGCTGGTCGACCCGTCATAGATGTCTCTCACGAGCTCCACTAGCGACGCGCCCGCACCCATCGTTTCGAGCGCCGCGAATAGCGCCGAGTGCGGGATCGCGCCGAACGCATTGGAGACGTCGAGCCACGCCACGCACCTCTCTGTTTTTGAACATCTGGATTTTTCGATAAGCCGATTGAGTGCGTGGACGTGCTCGAACGCTCCGTCCGCCGGCATGAACCCCTTTTGGCAGGGGCTGAGGGCCCCGTTATCGACGGCCCACTTGGTCAGCCAGTGAGCCGTCGTCCTCTTCAACTACGCCACCCGAGGAGGAGCTACTGCTGCTTTCCGGACTCGTAACAAAAATGCTGTAGCCCTCGTTCCCCGTGGATTCTCGGTCAATTGGTGATTGGGGCGGAATCGGGAGGGACAGTCTGTCCCCAGTCCCTCGTGGATGCATTGGGGTGGCTGATCGCACCCGACACATTGGACAGTCACGGACGTGGGTTCTGCGTGAATTGCCTTCAGGTGGCGTATCACGGATTGCTTCGTGACTTCCCACGCGTCTGCTCTGAAGCTCGCGCTGCAGTCTCCGTGCGGGCATTCCACTGTCACGGGTGGTGGGTAAAAGTACTTTAAGTTGCCCGCAGTGTCCAGCCGTGACTGTTGGCGTCTCTTCGCAGGTTGGGTGGGTGGTGTCCGTGTGCCGACCTGGCGGTTGGGTGTGTCTCGGGTTGTGCAGGCGTGTGGTCTCAGTACACACACTGCCGCTCCGGGTGACAGACGGTTGTTGGCCCATCTGGTCGTGGCCGCTATGGATGCCACACGAGCCGAGATATATAAAAATATAGAAAAATCAAAAATTACAATAGAAAATAATAGACTTGTTTTAAACATATTAAAAATTAGGATTAAGATTCATAATAAGGTAATACTAAAAATAACAGAATATTATTTTGACATTATCAAGTTAAATTACTTGAATATAACTATCTATTAATATATTCATAAAATAAATAATAATTAAAAATAAAGTTTTTTTTCTATTTATTGTAGTTCATATGTAGGTAGAAGGTAATAGGTAAACTCAAATTGTTTTGTATAAAAAAAATCTAAAAACGTCAAAATCTTCCGGCTGCCATTTTTTTCATATTGTTGGCGTCAGAGAGCCATTCAAATGATAGGTAAATATTTCAAAAATATAAACAAAGATTTATGAAAGAAAGAATTTAATAAAAATCTGTGTTCAATTTTCAATTACTCAATGCATTACATAAATATAACATAAGAACCTACATATTAAGATGAATTTTATACAATTAAAAATAACTAATTTATATATTTAAAATTTTAATTTTTATTGAAGCAGAACATATCATTTTATACTAAAATAATTACTCACTAGTAGTAATTGTTTTGAAGTCGACAGAAATTAGATACAAACATATATAGATTCAAGTATATAGCTATTGATTTGAACCAGTGGGCATCTATATATCTGCTCGTCGTTCGGTTTATTTTCGGGCTGGTCGGCGGCGCGGCGCGGCGGTGCGCGGTGTCGGCGGCGGTGACACGGAAGAGGAAATTTGGGCGGCCACGTCTAGCCACCGCGCGTCGACGGCTGCCGTACAGCGAACCCCTCACCAACCGTTAAAAATTAACTATTTTATGCTCTTTTTACCCTTTAAAATGCGAATTTCGAAAAATCCTTTCTTAGTGCGCCTATACATAGTAATAAGTACATTTACTGAAAATGTCATATCCATAGCTTCAGCGGTTCCGGCTAGGCGATGATGAATCACCCAGGACAAGTCTTTTTATATATACAGATACACCAAAATTATTTATTTAACTAGGTAATAATTTTGGCATATATATATACAATTTCTGGGGGGTTGAACACCCCTCCCCTAGACACGCTACGACAGTAACTACATGAGCATATTATATATTATAATACTGTAGTATACTATCAACATATATAATATATACATTGTATATACTATAAGCAGTGTTGAATCTTACCTTATCTTAGATTTACCGCGTCGCGGTGGCGGTGAAAATAGGTCCGGACGCGATATTTGGTTTCACCGCGCTGCGATATTTTTACCGCCGCCGCCACCGCGTTGCAATGTGCGCGGACCTTAACTCTTTTGTAACTTTGTCGTCGTGCCATGGAGCTAAGTCCTCAAATTTACACTAACGCAGTACCTAGGTATATAAATCATACATTTTTTTCCAGTAGTCATAAAAACTTAATACTAATTAAGGGGTTCCTATTAAATTTTTTATTTTAATCCCCCCTTGGGAAAATCCTAAATACGCCACTGATTTTAACACCAACAGAAGTTTTTAAATAAAACTCTCATAAATCGTATAACGATTAGAAAAATAGTTTTGTTATCTTTGTCCAGTTCGTGTTTATTCATACGATTATCATGTAGGTATACATCTTCTGTTTATTAATGTCTTATAGTTGTTCTATTAATAAATATTATGAAGAAATTTTTGTAATCAATCTGCCTATCGAGACGTTCAAATATGTACCAAAGGGCTCCCAAAGTGCTCCTAAACGAGCGGTTGGCCCTTTTGATTGAGCACAAGCCCACTAATACCCAGAGGAGTGGTAGAGATCTTAATTTAAAACAAACGTAAAACAACAATTTTACACGGATAATTGCCCAATAATTATAATAATACAAAATAAATGGTCACACAAAATATTATGGCCGTCTTATAAAAATACACATATGACATATATATAAATATATATACCAAATAACTATTTCCTATAATAATAATAATAACTATAATAATACAAACAATCTCACGAATCACCACAGTCCGTTGCTTGATCTCCGTAATTTTTCAGCGATCTCCAGTCCAACGATGCACCGCTCCGTCCTCCGATGTGGCAGCAGATCCGCCGTCCCAACACGAATAATGATAATTAGTTCGTTGGCGCCGCGGATCCGCTGGCGGGTCATCGGGGCCGGGAGCGACACTGCCGCCGCCGCGACCGCGTTCCGCCGTCGGTGATTCCTAGTATGATTTGTTAATCCCTGCTTGCTCGGGAAGGACTCCGAGCATCCCTCCACCGAGCAAGCGTAGCGTTCCTGCGAGTCTTCGGCCTCTTCTATGGCCACCGGGCACTTGTGGGCGCCCGGCCGGACCCTGAGGACGATGAGGCACCCCGCGCATCTCACGGTTGTGTTCTCCACTTCGTCGTGGAGTTCGCGGAGGTGCCTCACGACGGACTGCTTGGCGCTGGTCCACAGCCCGACCTTGAAACGGGCGTGACATCCCTCGTTCGGGCAGTTGATGGTGGTCGGTAGCGGGAAGTATATCGTCAGTTCGCGTCCAACCAGCGCCGGCTGTTTCCGCCGCTCCGGGGCCCGTTCCGCTGGGGCCGCATCCGTTTGTCGTGATGGGCCGGCCACCTGACTGCTGCCAGCGTGGTCGGCCATGGCGCGAGAGATGGTCAACCAGACCGTTCCAAGAGGCGGTGTACGGCTGGTCGATACATCTCACATGGTGGGCGGCTGTCCAATAGGCGGGGTCAGCAGCTCCAAGAAATCACAAAACGGAGAGCAGGTAACAGGTCATGGTAACACGCAGGTGGCGGCTGTCCAAGAGGCGGTGTCAGCCGCGCAAAAAATCCACAAGACACAGAACAGCCGGGCCAAGAAGCGGCACCGGCCGGGATCAGCGTCCTCGCTGATCGTTAGTGGTAACTGTTTTATATAAAAAAGAAAAGGAAAAAATAATAGGAACTTTTTTGGTAAATCCCCGCGCCAAATGGTGGCGCGGACGGGGGCCTGGCTCCGCTGTTCGTCACCGGGTGTCCGTTTTACGGGATTCTGGTGACTGGGCCGGCACTAGGCTCGGTTGTGGACTGTGTCCCACCTGACCCTAGTGCGGAGGAGGCTCCCGGTCCGTGCGGCCGGCTCGGTGAGTTTGCCGCGACCGCGGCGAGGGACCCGTGCCACGTACCGGTCGAACGAGTTTGGCCCGACTCGGGGCGAGGGACTCAGACCGGTAGGGCGACGAGGTATGGCCGAGGTCGGGGGAGGGACTCTTCGAGTTCGACCGCCCGGGGGTTCGTGAGCCGGCCGGGTGCAGCCGACCCGCGGTGCGCTACTTTCCACGCCGGTTCACCCGAAGGGAACACGGCGCTTCAATCGTGCACTTAAGAGAGTGCAACACCGGGGGCGGCTCGTCTCGGACGACAGCACAGTGGTAATATTATTTACAAAAAATATACAACAACGATACAAATATATCACAACAAATATCAGAACAAAAGAACAGATACTACACTTTGATCTTAGCGATACATTTAAGTTGCCCGCAGTGTCCATCCGTGACTGCTGGCGTCCCTTCGCAGGTTGGGTGGGTGGTGTCCGTGTGCCGACCTGGCGGTTGGGTGTGTCTCGGGTTGTGCAGGCGTGTGGTCTCGGTACATACACTGCCGCTCCGGGTGACAGACGGTTGTTGGCCCATCTGGTCGTGGCCGCTATGGATGCCACACGAGCCGAGATGGGCGACACAGAGAATACGGTGTCGTCTCCCCCGCTGCTTTCGGGTGTCCTGCTTGCTGGTGTCCTCGTAGTCCGCTTCCTGAGCCCTTGTCTCCTTGAAGATAGGCCGGCCAACTATCTGGAGCCAGTGTGGTCGGCCATCGCTTGTCACACAGTATGTTTCGATCTCATGTACCTAAAACGGGATACAATAAATCACAAAACCACGAAATTGGTACGAATGGGCAAGAAATCACGGTCACGAATAGGTATAGGGAATAAATCACAGAACACAAAGAGAAGAAATCAATAATACAAAAGAGGTAGACGGATATTATGGAAATTGTTGGTCGGTAACTGCTGTGATTGCTTGGGGCAATGCAGGGAAAAAAGAAACTGCTGTTCACCCTCCTTCCGTCCGGCTGCACCGTTCGTGACCCTCGTGAAGAGATGATGACTGACTGTTCAGAATGCGCGGGCTTGGGTGGCCCGGTTGTGCCGTATGTTTATACGTGTATTGCACCACGGCGGCTGGGGAGTATGGCCGGAGCGAGCGACTCCCCGATTAAAGTGCGCCGCGACCTTTATGCTAGTTTTCACGTAGATCTCGCAACGGGTACTTTTCAGTAGGTTACCGACTACCGACCGGTCAGCACCTAATCCCCCACTCTACAGCCGGATAATCTTTGCCCATTTCCGGACGGCTGGCCCTGCTCTGTTGCCGGTTAGAGCCAAGACTCTCACCCGGGCCTGAGATGGGAGAAGACTGCAGAAGGATTCGCTTTTGCGACCTGGAATCAAAAAAGGCCAAACGTATATATTACAAATAAGTAAATACAAATACCGATAGCAAACGCCAATAACGACTTTGTTTAATCATCGTTTATTTTATTTAACAGTGTAATGTGGTGCATAGTATATTTTCATTTTGATTTGTTTTAATAAATTACTGAAATTGATCCACGATCATTTATGTGGTCCATTGTAATAACGTGAGTACTGTGGTCCAGTGTTCAGCCTCATTTTGACTTGTTTTTTTAAATTTTGTAATTTTGAAAATGTAATACAATTTTTATCATTCTTTATTTTATTTGCAGCCTTACAGGGTACTGTAGTCTAGAATTCAACTTCATTTTGATGATTTTTATCAATTATTTACTCAAAGTAAATTTTGTAACCTTTTGGCCCATTATAGGGCGTACTCAGTACCCACTGTCCCAGGGGAACACTGAGGCAGTGACCTATAAGCCGAGTGGACGTATGTTACATTCCACAGAACCAGAGCCGGATTAACATAGGTGCAAAAGGAGCTTTTGCTCCAGGGCAGCAACTTTTTGTGGGTGGCATATAACTTTTGTTATACCAATACTAAATATAGTGTGTATGTTTAATTATTCAAATTTATACATGCTCAAATCGAGTAATATAAGGTTGGCTATTGAAAAATTACATACCTAATTTCATTATAATAATATATTTTCTTATTTTTCAAATATAAAATTATAAGCTATAGCACTGAATAGTGTATCTACAATATTATAAGGATGGACTGGCGGCATAGTATAACCATGAATATAGTGGTATTAATTACAGACAGTCTGTAGATTCACAGTTTACATACGATTCTGTAAAATTCTGTTAGAAATGAACCACTTGTGTAGTTTTGTCTAATCGATTCACTGTGCCGCGTCGTTGACTACTCTTTTTATCGTCTTATTTCTGTTGAAATATACATACCTGTGCCTATTGTATATGTATAAATAAAATATAAAAAAATTAAGGTTTTAAACTTGTAGTAGTTATTTACGTAATAATATAAGGTACCGAATGTATTTTTTTTTTCTATTGTTACAATATTATTCATACTGTCGCGTTCAGCGCTTATATAATAATAAATAAGGGTGCCTTCACGACAGGAGGGTAGGCTACACTAAATGCAGCACTACCGACCTACAAGTATAATAAAAATAATAATCAAAAATAATAGTATAATATGATAAAATGTATTAAAAAATATTACATAAACTCAAAAAAACGGAACAATAAATATTACGATATATATATATATATATATATATATATATATATATATATGGCCTGTTTGGCCCAACAATTTATAAAATGTAAATAAATAATTTGACAATAATAATAATAAATAAGTGAAATAAAGTACTGGTGAACACGACTGTTCACCAGTCAAACGAAACGAAAAGAAATAAATCACGTGGTCGACCAATACTCACAATAACAGGTGACTGTGTCTGATGGCGGATTTCATCCCACGCGACCGTGCCGGGGGAGCGTAGTATAATACAAAATATTAAATAATAATATTTAAAAACAACGAAAATATGAAACCCCGCACACGTGCGACCACCAGGCCACAGTCACAAATGACGAACTCAAAAACAATTTTGTCTGCAGCAACGAAACACAACACACGAATTCGAAAACCATAACTCACAATGACTGCTGGTACAATGTTGACCACCCTAGACTGGGGAACGAAATTAATAACGTTAACAATAAAGATTGTTCGAACGATAATTACCAAGCAGCCAATTCACAAATTCACAAAATGTGGTTTTCTACTGCAGACAATGGACGACGAAAAAACACTGAGGACAGCTCCGTCCGAGCGACGAGAAAAGACGAGAGACCGAGCCGGTTCGTCAAACGTTTTTAACGAACCGGACTCGACAATAACTTGAAGTACGAAACGAACACTCAGTGCCACCTACATAAATTGAAAAACACACGAACTTAAGAACTTTCGGTGACACCGAGCGCAATGACTTGAAAAATATACGAAAACATAACCGAAAATATTTCGACCGCACACACGCGAATACGTGATACGAAATAACGAAGACAATTTAAACGAAAATGAGATAACGGCCGCACGCACGCACCGGACAGTCATCACACAACAGCTGCTGTTGTCGACCGCGCCGCGGTGTCGCACGATGCGAACCGGTATCTCAATACGAAACTCACGGAACAAACAAAAACCCGCCAACATCGAAGTATTTAAATTTAAGAGTTGGAGACAATACATACAATAATACATGAAATACATATTATACTGCTTTGAGTTTTTAACGACTTGTCGATGAGAAATTTCCTATCAATTATCTATTGCTCCAGGGCGACTCTGACCCTTTATCCGGCTCTGCACAGAACTCAGAAGTTTTCAAGATAAAATAAATAATAAATAAAAATTTGTCTTAAATAAAAACAAATAGATAGCCAGGTACATAATAAATACCAATCTTAATGTCAAAGAAAAATAAATAGTTACCACGACTGCAGGGTTGGACTAGATCTATAGCTCGGCCCGGGCAAAATAATTTCAAGCGGCCTCAACAGAACTAAATAAGTACCTAATCTAATGTTTGTTAACTGAAAATCAGAAAATGTACCTTCGTAACTAAAATACATATGTATTATACATAGGTAAATTTGAATACCTTAAGTAAATAAAGTTTACGCATAAAGTAATAATTAGTAAGTTACTTTAAAAGAAGTCAATTTAATATATTTTACATCTATTGTTCACCTTAAAATTTTTATTGTTTAAAAATTTGTATATAAAAACCTTAAAAAAAACAAGTAACCTCCATTTAACTCCGCTGTAAAATGCATACAAAATTATCTATAAGAACCTTCCTTTTAATAAAAAAAAGCAGTGCAATTTGCACATTTTTGAATAATGATAAAATTAATATGGAAAAATGGTATTTTTTGGGTGAATTTGTATATTTTATAAAATAATTTTCAAAAAATAAAATTATTTAACAAAATTTGAATGGAAAGGAAAGTTCTTTGTTTTAACTTTCAAAATAATTATTATTATTATTAATTTTTTTTTTTTTGATTATCTATCTCTTTTAAGCATAGCTTGAGTTGGAGATAGAGAGTGTAACAATGCTATTCTAAAAAATGATCAAAAAAAAAAAAAAATAATAATAATATACAATTATATAAATAAATAAAGTGTGTACAGTTTAGTTAGTTATTTAAATAAAACAATTTTTAAATAAAAATATAGAAAAATCAAAAATTACAATAGAAAATAATAGACTTGTTTTAAACATATTAAAAATTAGGATTAAGATTCATAATAAGGTAATACTAAAAATAACAGAATATTATTTTGACATTATCAAGTTAAATTACTTGAATATAACTATCTATTAATATATTCATAAAATAAATAATAATTAAAAATAAAGTTTTTTTTCTATTTATTGTAGTTCATATGTAGGTAGAAGGTAATAGGTAAACGCAAATTGTTTTGTATAAAAAAAATCTAAAAACGTCAAAATCTTCCGGCTGCCATTTTTTTCATATTGTTGGTGTCAGAGAGCCATTCAAATGATAGGTAAATATTTCAAAAATATAAACAAAGATTTATGAAAGAAAGAATTTAATAAAAATCTGTGTTCAATTTTCAATTACTCAATGCATTACATAAATATAAGAACCTACATATTAAGATGAATTTTATACAATTAAAAATAACTAATTTATACATTTAAAATTTTAATTTTAATTGAATCAGAACATATCATTTTATACAAAAATAATTACTCACTATAAAAAAAAAAATAGTAGTAATTGTTTTGAAGTCGACAGAAATTAGATACAAACATATATAGATTCAAGTATATAGCTATTGATTTGAAGTTTGAACCAGTGGGCATCTATATATCTGCTCGTCGTTCGGTTTATTTTCGGGCTGGTCGGCGGCGCGGCGCGGCGGTGCGCGGTGTCGGCGGCGGTGACATGGAAGAGGAAATTTGGGCGGCCACGTCTAGCCACCGCGCGTCGACGGCTGCCGTACCGCGAACCCCTCACCAACCGTTAAAAATTAACTATTTTATGCTCTTTTTACCCTTTAAAATGCGAATTTCGAAAAATCCTTTCTTAGTGCGCCTATACATAGTAATAAGTACATTTACTGAAAATGTCATATCCATAGCTTCAGCGGTTCCGGCTAGGCGATGATGAATCACCCAGGACAAGTCTTTTTATATATACAGATACACCAAAATTATTTATTTAACTAGGTAATAATTTTGGCATATATATACAATTTCTGGGGGGTTGAACACCCCTCCCCTAGACACGCTACGAAAGTAACTACATGAGCATATTATATATTATAATACTGTAGTAGTGTAGTATACTATCAACATATATAATATATACATTGTATCAGGGCCGGATTTAGAGGACTGGAGGCCTCGGGGCATCAAAGGAGTGGGGGCCCCCTGTTTTTTAATAATAATTTTTTTCAAAGTTTAAATTATTTTTCTTTTATTAGTATTTAACAAACAGATATATAATTATAATCGGAAACGAGAAATTAAATTTCAGAGTTAAAAAACGGAACCTTTCTAGCTTTTTTTCGCCGAAAAGTCGTTGATAAGTTCGCTGAAATCCAGTTCCCGAAATAAATCGCTTCCGATGCTCATGAGAGAAAGTTTTGATGGACGGTTTTGTCCCATCGTGGTTCGAAGCCAATTTTTATAATCTTCATTTTTGAAAATGAGCGTTCGGATTGACTGATAAACAAACATGCTGGTGACATCGAATTTCACGGAATTACCCATCGGCACTCAGTGTTAAATTTATTTTTATCCTATTGGCCACTTTCGACAGGACGGCGCGGCGGGGTGACAGTGTATTTGTAATTTGAATGATTCTTTTTCCAAAGTCACTATTGTGGAGGCCCCTCTTTTGTGGAGGCCCCTGGACTGGTTAGGTTAGGTTACCTTATCTTAGATTTACCGCGTCGCGGTGGCGGTGAAAATAGGTCCGGACGCGATATTTGGTTTCACCGCGCTGCGATATTCTTACCGCCTGCAATGTGCGCGCCGACTATGCTTTAAGGCTGGATTACACTGAGCGATTTTACACGCCACGTGTCGGCGATTTAAGTCGCGCGCGTGTGAGAGTGTACCGACTTGTCCGATTACATTGAGCGATTAAATTCGCTCGTTCGCTAGTCGCGCACAGTGCGTTCATTTGAATCATTTGGTATGCTTGTAACAAGAAGTTGTCATAGATAATTCATTCGGTTTCTTTTATATTTTAAATTTTAAAATGTACGGTGAAGTGGAATTGTAATAAAATTATTGACTTTTAAAAAATTTACGAACAGTATCCATTACTTTGGAACATAAAACACAAGGACTATTTTAACATAAAATTAAAAGATGAAACTTTTGTAAAGTTGCGTGCAGGCCTAATCTTTGCATTTTATTATTTTTATTTTCCAACTCCTGTCGTAATAAATGAGAAATCACAACTCTCGCGCGAACTACAGCTTCCGGCATTTTGATCAGTCACTACTCAGTACTCGCTGGCACACTTGCGATTTCGGCAGCTAGGGTGATTACATTGAGCTATTTTACTCTCTAGAGTGTAAAAACGCCAGCGACTAGCGACCGAAGTAGCCCGGCCGTCAACTTTAATATCGAACGAGCAGCGAGTATTCAACACGCGGCGAGTAAGCGACTAGACCGATTACATTGAGCGACTTTAATCGCTGCGAGTTGATTCGCCGGCGACTAGCGTGTAAAATCGCTCAGTGTAATCGAGGCTTTACATGGGATCTATTTTACCGCCACCGCCACCGCGGCAGTGTACGCGCCGCGCGGACCTTAACTCTTTTGTAACTTTGTTGTCGTGCCATGGAGCTAAGTCCTCAAATTTACACTAACGCAGTACCTAGGTATATAAATCATACATTTTTTTCCAGTAGTCATAAAAACTTAATACTAATTAAGGGGTTCCTATTAAATTTTTTATTTTAATCCCCCCTTGGGAAAATCCTAAATACGCCACTGATTTTAACACCAACAGAAGTTTTTAAATAAAACTCTCATAAATCGTATAACGATTAGAAAAATAGTTTTGTTATCTTTGTCCAGTTCGTGTTTATTCATACGATTATCATGTAGGTATACATCTTCTGTTTATTAATGTCTTATAGTTGTTCTATTAATAAATATTATGAAGAAATTTTTGTAATCAATCTGCCTATCGAGACGTTCAAATATGTACCAAAGGGCTCCCAAAGTGCTCCTAAACGAGCGGTTGGCCCTTTTGATTGAGCACAAGCCCACTAATACCCAGAGGAGTGGTAGAGATCTTAATTTAAAACAAACGTAAAACAACAATTTTACACGGATAATTGCCCAATAATTATAATAATACAAAATAAATGGTCACACAAAATATTACGGCCGTCTTATAAAAATACACATATGACATATATATAAATATATATACCAAATAACTATTTCCTATAATAATAATAATAATAATAATAATACAAACAATCTCACGAATCACCACAGTCCGTTGCTTGATCTCCGTAATTTTTCAGCGATCTCCAGTCCAACGATGCACCGCTCCGTCCTCCGATGTGGCAGCAGATCCACCGTCCCAACACGAATAATGATAATTAGGATTGATATATTAAGAATATATCAATAGTTGTAACTGCTGCAACGGCTCGTACACGCCTTGAGCCCTTGATAGCAATCACGAAATGTGTAATAATAACAAAATAAAGGAAAACGTATAAAAGGCACACCAGTGTTCCGTGTGGCCGTCACGCAAACGCGCGTCGCATCACTCGTATCAAGACGTGTGCACTGTGCACTGTGCAGGCGCCAGGCCGAATGAATGCGTGTCTATACGCCGCCGCGCTCCAACGTGTTTATGTATCGATAAAGATAAAAATAATAACGAACGTAATTATCATCTGATAACGCTTTGTCGGATTTTCCCGTATATATTGAACAAAATATCTAACACGTCATAATAGGTACCTGGTACATTACAATATATTTTGTAACATAAAACTACGAGTTATCGAAATCCGTGTCGCCGCATATCGTTAGTGACGTCACGTTACAGTATGATATTCCTTATTTATATTATAAAGTAGAAGGTACACGTAATAAATTAAAAACGAAAAAATTCTAAGAGGCCTTATTTAACCAAAATATCAGCGGCCCACCGGGGCATGCCCCGGTGCCCCGGTGGTCTAGTCCAACCCAGAGTCCACAGGAATTTGAGATAATCAGAGATAAAACGGAAGTGCTCACATGAATAAACAAAATATATAAATAAACAAAAAAAAAATTAAATCGTAACTATTACGGCGTTACTTCATGGATGGGAGTTAGATATTGTTGATTGAAATTAGGCTGCTCCATGGCGTGTAGGCCCACCACCGGCCAACATCGACGACTCAGCCCATCACGGATGAGGGAAAAACAAATTGAAAATTTCCACAGATCAACATTTTTTTATTTGTGTAAAAATTCTGTGTAATGTAAAAGTTCTGATGGTAAACCGATGTCTTCAAAAAAAGAAAACGTGGTTGTATGAGTATCACGGACGTGCTCGCGTTTCAATAGATGTGTAGCTACGTCGTGTGTGCGCGTGTGTGTGCGGGACAATAAAGTTGTATTACTTCTCGGTCCGATGATTTTAACGGATCAGCGACAGATACCAAACCGGCTGACACGTGTATGTGTAATCACTTTTTATTTTAGGATCACTGCCTACGCAGGGCCGGATTAACCTAGGCGCAAAAGGAGCATTTGCTCCAGGGTGGCAAATTTAGTGGGGCGGCATAAATATAATTGCCAAAAAAAAAAAATATATAGTTAATAGCTATTAAATTTTTTCAATTATGATAGCTCGTACGAGCCCAAAAATAATTCCGAGAACGCAATGTCAAAATATCGTAAATGCGATGATAATTATAAAGCTTGTAGTTGAACACGTGCATGATTATATATATATTTATAATGTAGGTATAAAGTTTTCAGGTTTTTATCGTTTTCGATAAGGCAATAACAATTCATAGAATCTATCGTAGTACTCAGTAATATCTGTACGAGTTACAAATGAATAATTGGATTTTCTATAATATATATCAAATAATATGTCATGTAGGTGAACCAATTTATTAATATTGTATTTGTGCTTTGTGATTGTTTTAAATTCATTTGACAAGTAGTATTTGGAAAACTATTCAGTGACACATAACATATAGTCATACTTTTTAGTGTAAACTTTAAATTGATCTATTTAGGATCACTGCCTACGGCACATACAACAATAAATATTAACTGGCGCCATCATTATAGTCGAACAAGATTATATAAAGATAAATTGACAAATTTTTGAAACATTATAATTATTGGTCCATGACCATTTTTGTGATCCATATCCATGACGTGAGTACTGTGGTCCAGAATTCAGCTTCATTTTGGATATTAAAAACATTTTGGAATTTTGAAAATTTCAAAAGGAAAATCGAATATATTTTTTATGTATCATATTTTGAAAATATTCTTTGTTTCATCATCGTTTATTTTATTTAACGGTGTAATGTGGTCCATAGCATATTTTCATTTTGATTTGTATTAATAAATTACTGAAATTGGTCCACGATCATTTATGTGGTCCATTGTAATAACGTGAGTACTGTGGTCCAGTGTTCAGCCTCATTTTGATTTTTTTTTTATTTTGTAATTTTGAAAATGGAATACATTATTTATGACCATTTTTGTGGTCCATAGCCATGACGTGAGTACTGTGGTCCAGAATTCAGCTTCATTTTGGATGTTACAAAAATTTTGGAATTTTGAAAATTTCAAAAGGAAAATCGAATACATTTTTTATTTATCATATTTTGAAAATTGGAAATTGGTCCACGATCATTTATGTGGTCCATTGTAATAACGTGAGTACTGTGGTCCAGTGTTCAGCCTCATTTGACTTTTTATTTATCATATTTTGATAATTGGAAATTGGTCCACGATCATTTATGTGGTCCATTGTAATAACGTAAGTACTGTGGTCCAGAATTCAGCTTCATTTTGGATATTAAAAACATTTTGGAATTTTGAAAATTTCAAAAGGAAAATCGAATACATTTTTGATTTATCATATTTTGAAAATTGGAAATTGGTCCACGATCATTTATGTGGTCCATTGTAATAACGTGAGTACTGTGGTCCAGTGTTCAGCCTCATTTGAATTTTTATTTATCATATTTTGATAATTGGAAATTGGTCCACGATCATTTATGTGGTCCATTGTAATAACGTAAGTACTGTGGTCCAGTGTTCAGCCTCATTTTGACTTTTTATTTTGTAATTTTGAAAATGCAATACATTATTTATGACCATTTTTGTGGTCCATAGCCATGACGTGAGTACTGTGGTCCAGAATTCAGCTTCATTTTGGATGTTACAAAAATTTTGGAATTTTGAAAATTTCAAAAGGAAAATCGAATACATTTTTGATTTATCATATTTTGAAAATTGGAAATTGGTCCACGATCATTTATGTGGTCCATTGTAATAACGTGAGTACTGTGGTCCAGTGTTCAGCCTCATTTTGACTTTTTATTTATCATATTTTGATAATTGGAAATTGGTCCACGATCATTTATGTGGTCCATTGTCATAACGTAAGTACTGTGGTCCAGTGTTCAGCCTCATTTTGACTTTTTATTTTGTAATTTTGAAAATGCAATACATTATTTATGACCATTTTTGTGGTCCATAGCCATGAAGCGAGTACTGTGGTCCAGAATTCAGCTTCATTTTGGATATTACAAAAATTTTGAAAATCATTATATAGTGAGATATATAATTTTATTACACGAACCTAATGCTCCAAATAGTGGTGGACAACGATTCCGCAAAATTTGCGGAATTGTGTTGATTTTAATAGCCACTGATATACATACACGACTCCGCAAATTTAATATATATATACACGATTCCACATAATTTTAAATGCAACGTTGCCATTCCGAAAACAAAATCTACATTATTATTGTAAGGGCCGAGCCACACTTAAGTGGCTTGGCGCGCGGTACGCATACGACGGTGGCACCCAGTACGCGCGTTAAAACGACGCGTAGTAATCGGGCGATACACGCGCGTTTTCACACAAAATGATCGGATCGCGTATTGAGTTAATTACTTCCGAGCGAGGGAAAGAATTGGCTTTAGTAAATTTATATAAACACAGATTTGTTGGTTATCGAAAAAAAGACGGTGCTCTGAAATGGAGGTGTTCAACTAATAAAAATTGTACGGCGATCATTTTTTCTACGCCTGAGAAGATACTTGTTTGCTACGTCTCTGGCAGCCATAACCATGATGCAGATCCTCAACCAAAATTAGATAGGCAAATTTTGAGAGAAAACTGCAAACGAAAGGCAGAAGAATCTATTTCATGCTGGCCAGTAAAAATTATTAGAACAGAATTACTAAAAACACAATTGGATATTAAATGTTCAGATATTACATCGGTAAGAAAGGCTATGTACGATAAACGCCAAAAAATAATGTCCAATTAAGTTGTTACTACGTAAGACATTAGTCCACGGAGTATACGACAATTTGTATGGCAACGTTGCATTTAAAATTTTGCGGAATCGTGTATATATATTAAAATTGCGGAGTCGTGTATGTATATCAGTGGCTATTGAAATCAACACGATTCCGCAAAATTTGCGGAATCGTGTTATAGCCTATTTAAGCTTTCATTCTTTATTCTATTTACAGGGTACTGTGGTCTAGAACGCAGCTTCGTTTTGATTTTTATCAATTATTTACTCAAAGTAAATTGGTCCATGACCCTTTTTGTGGTCCATAGCCATGACGAGAGTACTGTGGTCCAGAATTCAGCTTCACTTTGGATATTACAAAAATTTTGGAATTTTGAAAATTTCAAAAAGAAAATCGAATACATTTTTTATTTATCATATTTTGATAATTGGGAATTGGTCCACGATCATTTATGTGGTCCAGTTTTCAGCCTCATTTTGACTTTTTATTTATCATATTTTGATAATTGGAAATTGGTCCACGATCATTTATGTGGTCCATTGTAATAACGTGAGTACTGTGGTCCAGTGTTCAGCCTCATTTTGACTTTTTATTTTGTAATTTTGAAAATGCAATACATTATTTATGACCATTTTTGTGGTCCATAGCCATGAAGCGAGTACTGTGGTCCAGAATTCAGCTTCATTTTGGATATTACAAAAATTTTGAAAATTTCAAAAGGAAAATCGAATATATTTTTTATTTATCATATTTTGAAAATATTCTTTGTTTTGTCATCGTTTATTTTATTTAACAGTGTAATGTGAAATTGGTCCACGATCATTTATGTGGTCCAGTGTTCAGCCTCATTTTGACTCTTTTTAATTTTTATAAATTTGAAAATGTAATACATTTTGGGAATTTCAAAAACAAATTGTGTAATAATTTTATAAATTTTGTTATAATAATGCAATATTCAAAGATTGTTATTGAGTTATTTATTTTATCTTACAGGGTTTTGGTCTAGCGTTCAGCCTCATATTGACTTTTTCGAAAATGACATGATTTTGAATTTTGAATTTACCAAAAAAAAAGGTGTTATTAAATGCACAATTGTTTTTGAATTATAATTTTATACGAAATGTAATATGTAATGCATCATTAAACTAGATTTCGTACATATACGGATCACTTTGTACTCGCAACAAAAGCGTTTTATTTTAAGTAAAAGAAACGTTTTTGTATGAAGATACAAGATATTGTACATCGCACATAATTTAACAAATTAATTCATTTAATTAATATGTGGGCCGTTCCCGGTGGTACTGCAATACCGGGTCAACCCGCGGTGGAGCAGGAGCAAGCCCCAAAATCTCCACCAAGATTAAAAAAATTAGTTTAACATTTGAGTCTCTCTATGAGAGACGTATCAGATGTTAAGCTGATAAGAACAGATACTACACTTTGATCTTAGCCGATAGGCCGAGAAGCGATACTCTCCAAGCGTTTCCAAGATCTCTTAAGATAAAAAATTCTCAAAAAAAAATCGAGATCGAAATTTTTGAAAAAATTTTTTTTGAAAAAAAAAAGTGTTTTAATAACGCTGTAAAACGGTAAAAAGTGATTCGCATTCGTTTCATAGAAATAAATCAATTGTAATATTAAGAAATTATACGAATAAAATAATAGCAATAGATAAATAAGAAATCGTAATCATTTTGAAAAGCTATTGCAATAAAGCGCCATCTCGTGTCAGAAACAGGAGGTTTTTTTACACATCGTATAATATGTGTTTTACACGGTGTTATAAAAATGATCGTAACAGCATAAAACATAATATGAATAATGAAAATATGCAAACGACGCTTTGGTTAGTTGAATTTCTTAAAAAAAAAATAAATTGTTCACCGTTTAATTGTTTCGTTAACAATTTTTCGAAAAAATATTTCTATCGAATGCTTTTGTCCCCTAATGATTCATATCAAATTTCCCATGTGAAATTACATCAACAGTATCGAGTGACGTTCATGAAATCGTAATGTTATGCATAGGTTTTATTTTCAAACCGGATTACGAACTTAAATCATGATTTTCCATCAAAATACTCTACTGTGATTGTAGTTCGTTTGCCACGATACCGGTCTATTTAGCACTAGCGTGCTCTAGTGACTGGACGGGCGCCATGCATTATGGATTAAACGTTAGGTTGTCGACCGCGCGCTGCGTTGGACGTGATTTTGTTTCTAACGCATTACACCGCTAGATCGCGTGTGCCATTTCACTCCTGAAAAATAATTACACCTCGTCCCTTGACAATATCACACAGTAGATGAAATCGGAAATGGAAACTCTGATAATTTATCATGGGATATTCGCTGCGGCCATTTTCTCGGTGTAGTGAAAAACCACTGTATACTAATTGAGTCCCTATACCTGAACGGGAAAAAAGTAATATACTAATTGAGTCCCGGGTACAAACGAGACATATACTAATTGAGTCCGGGGTTAGGGAACTAATTGTATACGAATTGAGTCCGAGGATTATTTTGAGTAAAATATAAAATAACCGTCTAGACACGGCGGAAATTATGTCGCACCGCCGTGCCGTGCGTTATAATTTGTATGACTTGTCAGATAATATAGTAAGTTTCGGGCTTTCGTTTTTAAACCCGCCAGATGTCAATGATTGCTTCACCGATGACTTAATTTCTATTTTACCTCAAGACTATCGAGTGGAACGTTTTACTGACTATATATTAGAAAAGTATATATGTGAAAGCTCACAATATCCTCCGGAAATGTGGGCTTCATTTACTTATTCATTGGCGAAGACTACCAATAGTTGTGAATCATTTCATTCGAAAAGTGAAAAACAGCTGTTCGTTTATCAGTCATCATTTATCATACATTCGAACTTAAAATATATGAAATTTATACATATTACATTTTTTCAAACTCAAAAGGCCGTTCTTTAAGTATTCAAAAGTTTGTGTAATGTGTCGGTAACATAACGGCAACGTCTTCCGTTTAGTTCTGATTTCAGTTATCCATGATTACAACTCTAAGTTACTTACAACCTAACTCTTAAGTTAACCATAGTATAATTAAATACCACCAATTGTATTGGTTTACGTATGCGAAAACGTTGAATTTTCGGTTTGTATAGTCCGTTGTGCCTATTGTAAGAGTTGTCAATTTAAATGGAGTCTTTTCTGAATTGAAAAAATTTAATTCTGTCAATTGATTCTGAATTATTCATTTTATAAATAAATAATAATATAATAGGCTATAGTACTAAAATATTCTTTTGACGAAGAAATGAAACAGTAAACACGACATTTCAATGTTTGTCTGTTATAATAACATATATTTGAACCATTTAGTATACTGTATACACTGTTATTGTCAATCCTTGTCAAATTGGTGGCACGGTGAGGCAGTATAATTTTTCCATTTTGGGCAGGTACAGAAAAACGTATATAGAAGAATATAATATATATATATATATAGAAGGGGCGGGGGTGGTGGGACGGAGAAACAAAGAAAAATTTGATGACCATTTTTTTAAGTTGTGAAAGGGTTAGGTAAAATTGTTAGGTGTATGAGTGGGGTTATAGGTATTAATTTTTGTACTTTGCCCCACCTATAAAAATTGAGTTCGGCGCCACTGCCAACGCACATCTAAATAGAAACTATATTAGGTACTAAAACTTGATCAACAAATGACGAATACAATTAAATTGAAGTAAATCTTAGAACAATTTGATCTAGATGGTACTTTAGAGAGGTCAATTTTTGATTTTCTCGATAGTTTTTCCAAGCGTGGGGAAAACTACCGAAATTTGCCGTAAACGACATGCACTTACAATAAATCGGCTGAAGTAATTTCATCATAACTTCACAAGTGATGTTGATAAAAGCTTGAAATTTTCACCATATTTTATGACGTATTACTTACATAAATTTTTTTATAATTATGGTGACGATAAATTAAAAGCTCGCGTATACCTATAATTTACAACTTATTGGTAAGCGTATACCTACCCATAATATATAAATTTATTTCGAGGTATACGCATAAATCTGAAAATAGGGATCCGGGTATATACGTTGTATACTTGCGTAAACCCTCCGATACACCACTGGATATAGGTGCATAATACAATTGGTTTCGTATGCATACAACTTTATGTAATCGATTCCATAACTGAGTATTCTAAAATAACTGACAAAATGGTAAAATAAAAAAAAAATGTTTTACTAGTGCAATAGGTAGATGTATATTTTTAGTTTTTTATTTATTTGTTTATAAACGGGTTAAGACCCTTTAGAACATTAGAACAATAGTACAGTAAGCGATAATAATTACATGACAAATATAATTTAAACTTAGAACAGTAATAGGACACGACAATAACATACATTATAAAAATAATGAAGATTAACAGATAATAAATTATTAGTGCAGCAACCAATACAGACCACTAAATTCTTATACCTGTATAAGCAATTAATCAGATTCTAAATAAAATAATAAAGCATTTTAATAATTTAATAATGCTATTGAATACATAAATGTATGTTTTTAGTGCAGTCAACTAAAAATATCATCAAATAAATCACAGCTCAGTATCTGGTCTTGTATCTACCCAGGATTTTATTTGAGGTATCGCAAAAACTTTGTCCTTGAGTTCTTGTAAGCCAGGATATCCGTCTAAGATATTGAGTTTTAATATGCCACTTAAGGTTTCTATCATGGATGCAAAGAATATGTCTGCCCAAGTTAACTAAAACAAAAATGTCTAATAAATTATACTATATAAACGTACAAGTACTAATAAGGTGATACAATTTTCCCTGAAACTAATAAATGTTTAAATTTAATTTAAGTCTATCTACCAATTTTCACATTCATAGGTATCTCAGAATTAGATAATATATAGTAGGTACCACCTACTTTATGAATTATGATTTAGGATTCATATACAAGACTAAACATTTATTTTTACTGAATAACATTATGAACAGAACAAAATATAAATTTCACAGATTTTATTTTGTACTACATTACGAGTAGTATCAAACTACTAAAGTACCTTTTTTCTCCGTATGTAGGCAAAATTTCACGTTTCGACTATGAGAATGAAGTAGGTTACCTACTTATGCGAATCGTTTAAATAATATTAGGTAGGTACCTAACTCATTTTCCCCTCTCTCAGAGGCTCGAACTCCTTATTTTAATATTTCATAAATGTATTAGGTACCTTTCCATTAACGAAGTACCCTTTGTTTTCATTGACCGTATCTTCTAATTTACTCATGTAAAATGGTAATGTTTCGTTGGTCAAAGTCTGCAATATTTCAGCTTTAGCGTCTTCTTTAGCATAATAATATGGTAAAATCGCTATACAAAAACAGGTATTAAAAGTTCGAAATTTTCACCAATTTATCAATGTATACCTTGATGCACGTCACGTACATTATCAACTGTGACGTCAATAAGTAATGTTTCCCAATCATCATCACCCACGAGATTAGCATTTTTCGCTAAATAACGACAAATTGAAGTAGTTTGATTTATTATTTTACCATCAATTTCTAAAATTGGCAACTTTCCAAATGGCATTGCTTGGAAAAGAAAATCAATATTAAAAAATTGTTTTGATTTTTAAACTAAAAATGCAAGTGAAAAAATAATTTCTGTTGGAAAATAACATTAATGTCAGATTTGATGATTGGTGTTGTATATAATAATATACAAATTCAGGTTCTTATCTAACTTCAGCTATTTAGTCATAACACTGAAAGTAACTGTACTAGGATCTTGCAATTTTTACTACTTATCAAAAATGTATTTCTACAAACTTGACAAAAGTATCAAAATAATCTGACCACTTTTGGGTTGAATATGGTATTTTGATATTACTTCGTAGTACCTACTACACCTATTCTAAGAGCTAATTCGGTACTTATTATTATTGTAAATTACTTGGTTTTAATTCTGGCCACTGTTCTACATCTATACGATTGTCTTCATAATCGATTTCTGAATAAGCCAATAAAAATCTTATTGTCTCAGCGAGTCCTCTGAAATTAAAATAAGTTAATTTATATGTCATTTTCAATGCGATTTATTATCCAGTTTATCGAAAATTATATCAATTTTATAAATATAAAATGTTTATTATTTGACTGATCGTAGTAGGTGGGTACATAGGTATAGTATATACAGACAAAGTTTAGCTGTTTGCACGTTGACATCAAAATATGACTGGTATACCTAGTTTAAGTTTTGCAAGTTAAAATTGTTACCATATTTTAAATTTAAACAGTAAATTATACATCTAGTTTCATATTATTATTATTTTTATTTCGTGTCTCACGCAATTGACTATAAATGTCACCTAACTTTGATACAGAACCCATATTTATAAATAATTGGCAGGTATAAAGAGAATGCCAACCTCAGTTTTGTTGTCTATTAATATAATCAGAAATATAGTAAATACAGGTTATTTAGTTTATAATATTATTATATTCAGGCGTTTAAGTTAAAATTAAAACTTAAATACAAGTTTAATAGGAAGAATATTTTCGAGGACAAATCATTTTTTTGAATATCAACTAATAAAAAAGTTATGAATACGAAGAAAAAAACTAAACCTTATAATTTCTAGGTCAGACACTCAGACGTTAGTCTATGAAAATGGTATGTTATGCCCTATACAATTTTCTTCTCTTTAAATTGGGTTATATGCAGTGGTCAGGGGTGTATGGGTATACGCACTTATAAAGGGTTGAAACGCTCGAGATAACATTCAACTTACTAATAATTTATTACAAATATAAGGTATACCAGATAAGTCAAAATAAATCATTTTTCAGGCATACTTTTTACATTTATTTTCCCGATATCAAAGTGAAATGTATTTAAATACTTTTCTGACAAATATTCACATAGTTATAATTTTTTTAATTTTATCTACGTGCGAACATACTCAGTTTAAAAAGGGTCGTAGTAGGACAGCATTAACTTCAGTGAGATATCCGCTACGAAGGTCAATCATATTTTTTTTTTACAAATAATGATAGTACAAAAGTACGTACTTCGCCTCATGGGATATTCTTCGCTTCTCGGACGAGTTAATGAGAATGGGTGTCATGAATTTTAAAGAAATTTAAGATAATTTATTTAGTTAAACGATTCTGAGCAAAGCTTCAGCATTAAAATATGCCGTTTGGATTTCTTCAAGTAAATTGTTAAAGTTGAAAGTAGAACAAAAATAGTTTATTACTTAATGATAATTCACTTAAACGCTTATAAGAAAAATTCTTGGTCATGATTTTTAAAATCTTTTAAGTATTGTTAGTAAAGTATATGAGTAAGCTCATATTAAAGTTTCAGAAGTTTTCATCAAATATTCAAAATATATCGTTCATAAACTTCATCAATTTTCGAATAAATTTCGGATTTTTTTTTAATCATCCTAAGTTTTTATGTTTGACAAAAAAGACAATTTTTCCATAAAAAAATATTTAAAACATCTTGTTATATTTGTATTCAAGGTTACATTTTGTTTGGAATGGCCAATTTCTTCAAATTAATTTAAAAAAGTTGAAAATTGACGTAAAAACAGATTATTACGTAAAAATCGTATCCTAATTTACTTAAATGCTTATACCAAAAAATTTGGCGTCACAATTTTTGAAATTTTTTCAGAATCGGTTAGAGAAGTGTACGAGTAAAGTCATATTAAATTTTGCTCAACTTAACTTTGTTCAAAAGTTTCATCCAGTCACTCTATAGATCATAAATTCGATGTAAATGGTACTTTGAGAGTTTATTAAGCTCTCGTTTCAATAGTTTTTCCATGCGAGCGGAAAAACAGCCTAAAATGGACCAAAAACGGCGAAATTCACCATAAACGACAATTTCATTAAATCGACTTTAGCAATTTCGTCATTACTCCAAAAATAATGTTGCTAGAAACTTTTAATTTTCAACATACACTATTGACGTATCCACATCACATGCTTAAAAAATTTCACAAATTCGGTATAAAAATATAACTTTGAAAATACCTTGTTTTTAAAAGTTTTAAATATTTGACAAAAACGTTTGAAAATTTAATGTGACTTTATACATACAATTCTCTAACGATAGTGAAAAAATTTCAAAAATTGTGACAATGGATATAAACAGTGGCGTATACATAACTTTTGTATGGGGGGGGATCAGTTGCAAAAAATTACCTTAAATTGCCTGCAATGAGATCCTTATTTGGGTCTCAAACAGTATGTTTAAAAAAAATTGAGATCTCTGTAGGAATCACATTTATATGGTTTATTGTGGTTCAGTTACATTCTACAATGTGACCAACACACGCCGGTATCATTAGCAAATGAAAATTAATTTTTTTGAATGAGTTTAAAAACTCGTGGCAGTAAAGTAAATATTTGTGAGATCCCATATCGGGTCTCGTGGCAGCCAGGTTGTTAAGTAAATTATTTTCAATTAATTGTTGAATGTGTTAAAATAAAAATTTACAAAAAACCCTTGCCATTTTTTTCCCTTATAATTTCCTTACATTAGAACACTATTTTATAAAATTTAAAAAAAGGCCTATGGGAGGGGATCTGACCCCCACATCCCCCCCCCTTGTATACGCCCCTGGATATAAACGTGACTAATACAAATAAAATTGGTAATAAAATTAAGAATTCCTTTATAAAATAACAAGTATTTAATAATAGATAATCTGTTAAAGAATTTCCTATAAACTTTTAGATTCTGAGTGAAGCGAAGGATTTTATGGTTTTATAATGTTTACTTTTTTTCTATAAACACTCATTCGGGTAGTAATAATTTTTCAAAAGTTTCGTCCAACAATTCTATACATTAGGAATTTGAGTCTCGATTTTCTCCATAGTTTTTCCCAACTTAAGGAAAAACTGCTGAAAATGGAGTAAAAACGGAAAAATTCTCCTTAAATGACACTTTCATTAAAGCAACTTTAGTAATTTCGCCATAACACCACAAGTGATGTTACTAGAAACTTTAAATTTTCACTTTATATTATGATATATTACTTAGGTACTATATAAATTTTTTGTTATGATTATGGTGATGATAAATTAAAAGCTAATGTATACCTATAATTTACAATTTTTTGGTAAGCATATACCCATAATATACTAATTTATTTTAAAGGAGTACACATAAATCTGAAAATAGGGATCGGGGTATATGTCGTATAGGTACCCATGTATACCCTCCAATACACCACTGGTTATATGTGGAAAGCTATAAAATGAACTTAAAAGCTTTAAGTTTTATGTAGTGTGTTTTCGGTAAATAGCCTGATAGATTGAGACATCAAAACTTGTACCACCATCCTAATTGTTTTAATTTACAATTATTTTTAGACTTTTGTATTAATAAATATTTTTATTTTCTAAAACAACAATTACTTGATAAATCGATATCAGTAGTAGTTTAGCTTTTGTAGTCCTATAGGAATTCAGAAGTCTTTAACTTATTTAAAAAAAATTTGATGACAAGTGTAAAAAATATCTACATTTTCAACAAAAACATTTAAAATTCGAAATCATGGTTGATTAATAAAAACCTTTATTGCATTATTTAAAAAAAAAATACATTTATCTAGATATCTCATGACCAGGACATTAAACACGAACATGTTTTATTTGATAGGAGGGTACTAATAAGATCAGATTTGAAAATAATGTATTTAATATATGGGAGAGTTATTATAGCTGTTTTGTGTATATAATTTAAGGTAGGTAGCTGAAAAAATTAACAAACAATGAGCTTACAAACATTTTTTGGTCAATGCGTGGATTGTGCTGTGATGAGAATAGGTAGATAAGGAATGAATGTGCAAGATGATGTTTTGGGGTATGTCTTATGTCTTATAGTGAATAAAATGTGAAAAAAAAAGAAAAGAAGTAATATGGTTACATTAAGAGAAGAGAAGGTAAGATAGCTTTTTAAGTATACTGACTTTAAATGACCAGAAGAGTAAAGGGAATTGAAACTGTAAAAAGAGAAATTTACATTAAAAATTAGGAAGACCAACTTCAAGTAGATGAAAAACAAATGAAGAACTAAAGAGTTAGAAGAAAGTTTTTTATCCATATAACAATTAATTATACAAAAACTATTTTATATAAAAAAATGTAAAAAACCTTAATTTAAAATCATTCTCCTGTAGATATAATATAGACTACAATTTTTTCTACTCGTCCATCTCCACCGTGCATAATTGAAATATATGGTAACCTAAATATAATAATTCCTTATGATGTCAATGACAAATATGAATTCTATTCTTTGTGGTGTATTACAATATTAGCATAGTCATCATGTCTGGAGAACATTGTTCTATGAGTGAGTGATCATAAGTTAAAATTATATAAACTTAAAACTATGTGATTAATATTTTTATTTTTATTTTTTTTTCAATTTTTATATACACAATCTGTACAACGTAGCACATTAGTTAATTGTTGACACTTGTTAACGTAGCTTTGTTTTCATCAGTTACAGCAATAGAAGTGTCATTTTTTGCTAAGGGTGGTAAGCTAGCCTTATACCGTAGAAGTTTATTTGTTTCTTTCCAGAGGCTGCCGTCTGAGGAGGATATATTCGATAATTTTTGTTCTAGGATATCTGATTAATATTTTGAAAGGTATTTTTTAAGCGAGTTAGCCAGTTTATTGTACATTATTTTTTGAGAAGGTAGGCGAGAGGTTTGATAATGTGCTCTGGCTTTCCTTTTTTCAGCTATGAATGAATGTATGTGTTGTGGGAGTAAGGGGTTTTTAGGAGTTCGAGAACTGTTTGAATTTGACTGTGACTCCCAGGCCGCTATTTGAATGATAGAAGTGAATTTATCCACTGCATTATCAATATAATCATAAGTTTTTAATTTGAAATTTAGATTTATCTCTTGTTCTACTAATTTATGAAATTTTATACGGTTTGTTAGTGGAGAAAAAAGTTTAGGAGGTGTCATTTTAACTGTTGGGGAAGCACTGACTGTTAAAAGAACAGATGAATGGTCGGAATTTAGGTCTAAGATATTTTCCAGGGTGCAGTATAAATTACTTGGCACATTACTAACAAATATGTCTAGTATATCAGGTTTTTTACGGATTGAAGATGGCCAGTAAGTAGGACCCGGTGGAGCCAATACCGAGTATTTTTTAACATTGGTAAAATTGTACAGAACATTACCTCGCGGGTTGGTTGCGCGACCCCCCAGCTTTGGTGTTTTGCATTTATGTCTCCAGCAGCAATAAAATTGGAGTTAATTGTTGAGAAATAGTCGTTAAACTGAGGAGCTGAGATGTTGTGTCTCAGAGAACAGTAGATTGAGGCAATAGTGATCGGTATGTTATTTAGCTTAATTGTGACAGCACAAGATTGTAGGTATTCAAGGGTAAAGTTTGATAGTAGTGAGAAAGACAAGGTAGATTTGATGATGATGGCAACCCCACCATGAGCCGTGTTGTCTGGATGATTCGACTTGTAAGTAATATAACCTAGGATATGTACTTGGGAATATTTGGTAAAGTGTGTCTCAGTTATTAACGCAATATCGATACGTTTTTCGTATAGGACAGTTTGTATTTCTTTGACGTGGTTTTTTAAGCCATTTTCATTAAAAAGGAAGATAATAAGACACGTTTTTGTGGGTGAGTTATTTATCATTTTTATTATTTAAAAGTGATGAAATTCCTTGTGTTAAGAGGGCAATTAAGGGATTAATTAGTTATTTAAAGTTGTCAATAAAATCTGACATTGTTTTGTTAATGTCTGATGTTGAAGAAGGGTGATTAGTGATTACTTAATGTGAATGTGATTAATATAACAGCAAAGAAAAAATATGTATTTAATAATACTAGAATTTTATTTAAAAAAATTATTTTATTCATTTATATTTAAAGAGTAGTGGAAATTTATTTAAGGTCAACTGATAATGGTCGTTTTTCAACCCATGATTTAATTTGAGGTACAGCATAGACTTTTTCTTTCAGAGCTTGTAAGTTTGGACGGCCTTTTAATAAGTCGACTTCAGATCTATATTTGAGGTATTCTATAATACCTACAAAAAATAAATCAGCCCATGATAACTGAAATGAGAAAAATGACATGATAATTAAAATCATGATTGTTAATTGACAAAAATTAACCAGAAAAATGAAATTTAAATTTATAATTAGTAATTAGATAATTATTATTACAAATTATTTAAGTAGGTACCAAAGTTCTAAGAAAAAATGTAGAACTTGAAAAATCTATAAAATATCATTGTCAATGATTTACTGATAATTATTAATATCAAGTAATGTTGAAACTATATGATGTAATAAAGAAGTATTTATAAAATAAATAATTTGTTTTTTTTTTTTTTAATGGCTTATACATATGTTATTGCATATAATATAAAATATACCATGATGGAAATAAAATATAAATTTATAACATTACCTTTCCATTTACAAAGTATCCATTATTTTCACCAACAATACTTTCAAATTTACCCATGAAAAATGGAATAGTTTCTTTAGTCAATGTATTATATTTTTCAGCTTTTATATCTTTATTTTCTTCATACCAATACGATATTATAGCTGTAAAAATACATTGATTTCACTCTATTTTTAATACACATATTCATAATAATCATATTACATGTACATATGTATATATGTATATTAATCTGATACATACTTAGTCGAAAGTCATTACAGTTATCAACAGCAATATCTATCAATAATGATTCCCAATCATCACTACCAGCTAAACCGGCTTTTTTAGCTAAATAACGACAAATGGCTTTAGATTGATTTAAAACTTTTCCATCAATTTCCAGTATTGGAACTTTACCAAATGGCATGGCTAAACAAAATCAAACCAAAAGTGAGTTCAATTATAAATAATTGTAATAAATTTACAAACTATATAATAATAAAGTGCAATAATCATAAACTTAATTATAAAACTAACCAATCGTAATAATTTCAAATAACTTACTGGGTTTGATTGATGGCCATTGTTCTACTTCAAAACGATTATCTTCAAAATCAATATTCAAGTAAGACATAAGAAATCTGATTGGTTCACCCAAGGCAGTGAAGTTGAAGTATGTTAATTTATATGCCATTTTAAGAGACAACTAAAGAAGTAGGTAATTAGGTATGCATTAGTTATATTTGGATAAACAAACAATAAGTACCTAGGTTGATTAAAAACTGAAAAACATTATTTGCATCTAATTAATGGTAGTCAGTCATTAGTACAATAATAATAATGGATTACAAATAACAATGCAACTTTAATATTTTTATTCAATAGGTAGGTAGGTACTCACATTTAAAATATAATGTGTAAAATGTAAAGCAATAGAGTTGTAAAACGTTGACTGAAGTACAATAATAAATAGACACAAAATTTTAAAATTTAGTGGTCAATTATGACAACTGCTAGATGACAATGGAATTGAGGTAACTAACCTTGAGTCTTCGTGATGATTATTCATTTTAATTGATGGGAATTTCGTATTCGTTGAGTTTACATAGGACTTGGGAGTTATGCACCAGCATATCACATAATTATGATAATACGATATGATAATGAGTGGTAAATGGTAATAACTAATATTATACTAGCAATTTTCCCAAAAGGTACATAATTAGTCGATTTGTCTGTATCTCAAGGGTCTTAATGATAGGATGGTCCAATAATTTTCTATACACTTGTAAGTTGAAAATTAATGTAAAAACAGTCTATTCCGAAAAAATTCTACAATTATTAAATTTAAAGCCAAAAAAAAAAAAATTCTGAGACAATTTTTTAATTTGTTTTAGTATTATTAACTATATAGGTAGGTATGTGAATATGACTATGTGGGTACCTATGATTATATTAGATTTTCAGAATTTTTTTCAAATGTTATAAAAATAATTAGAGATTAACTTTAAAAAACAAGGTATTTTAAAAGTTCTATTTTTAGCTTTTAAGTTGTGAATTGTCAGTTAAAAATTTGTATTAAGTGTTTAGTGTTAAGTCACTGATATACAGTTATGATTATCATCACATATAATATGCGATGTAAATTTCAAGTTTTTAGCAACATTAGTTTTCCATTTTTGACTAAATAACTAAAATCAATTCAGCATAAGTTTAATTTAAGTCAAATTTTAATGTTTTTATTTTTCTTCCTGGAAACCCTATTGAGAATAAAGAAAAATGACCTCTACTAACCTCAAAGTACCAAGTAGATAACATTTCTGATTTTAGAAATGCTGGATGAAACTTTTGGACTAAGTTCAGAGTAGGTACAAAAAAAAAAAAAAATCAACATTGTTGAAAAACCAATAGATCCTTCACTTTATTCAGAATCTAAAAATTTCTTGAATAGAGATTCATTACATTCCCTATCAAACAAATAGGAAGTAATATATATTTCATATAACCAGTGTAGGGAATTGAAGATGTTTCAAGATATAAAAGCTGAATCACCACACTTTTTTATTCCTAACATAAATCTGAATTTGTTCACCTGAGCAAATGACAGGAGATAATTCTTATTCTGGTTGAACAAGACAACAATTTCACATTTCAGAGTTTTAAACATAATATTTGCACAAAAATTATATAATGTTGAAAAATTAACTTTATTCAGCTCATATATTTACATAATTAATTATACATATTTTAGTAATTTTATTTTAATAGGATAGAATCAGTATAGTAAGTATCGCCAATAAATCATTAATTTCAAAATAAATTAGTTTATGAATAACTTTTTGAACAATATAATATTTTCCTTTTTTAAGTTTGTAGGATTAACAATTATGTTTTCTTCCTTCCAACTTGGTGTAACATGATCCCAATTTCTTTGATTAATATTTAACTTGTTTAATAACTGATCAGCTAAAACAGGTACAATTGGTTGTAAAGCTAAAGCGGAAATTCTCAATGTTTCCATAGTTACATGTAATACACATTCTAATTTATTAACATTGTTTTTTGCTAATTCCCATGGTTTATTATATTCAAAAAATCGATTGCAACACTGTAAAGTAGCAATAATTTCATCAATGCCTTTATAAAAATTTAACTCTTCATAATGATATTTAACAATACTAGAAAGACCATCAAGTTTTTTGTTTAATTCGGCAAAATATGGATCAACCGATAGATTTTCAATTGAAGATAAATCCAAATTAGGATAATTAAGGTTTGGGTTAATAGCTTTTCCACAACAGCGATTTAAAAGATTACCCATTGTATCTGCTAACTCAGAATTTAATATTCTTCTAATTTTTAGGTCACTATAATTACCATCACTATGAGCAGTACCTTCTCTAAGCAAAAAATATCTTAAACCGGATTCAGTGTATTGACAGCCAGCGTTTATTGGGTCTACCACGTTTCCTTTAGTTTTTGACATTTTTTCATCGTCAACTTTCCAATGGGAATGAACAAATATTTGTTTTGGAAGTTTTAATCCAGCGGCCAATAAAAATATGGGCCAATATATTCCATGGAATTTTAAAATATCTTTGCCACAAATTTGTACATCTGGAGGCCAATTTTGTGTGTCTGGATAACCTGAAACAGTTAAATAATTGACAAGAGCATCTAGCCATACATAGATAGTTTGTGTATTGTCTCCAGGTACTGAAATGCCCCAACTAACCCGACTTAGGGGTCTTGACAATGATATCTCATACAAATTATTTACTTCCCGATTTAGTATGTCATGAAAGATTTTTGGTTTGATTCTATCAGGTTTACTCAACCAATTTTGAAGATCATTTTTAAAAGGCCGTAAATCAAATTTATAATTATCTTCTTCGGCCCATTCAACTGGTCGTCCTGATTCTTTACTAACAAGTACATTATTCACTAACTCAGTTTGATCTTGAGACAAAAATGTTTCATCAGCAGTACAATACCAACCACAATACTTTCCTTTGTGGATATGTGGTTGTAATTTGTTCCAAAAATGATGCACACATTTTTTGTGATTTTCTGATGTTGTTCGAATGAAAAATGTATGGCTGATGTCAAATTTATCAAATGTAGTTTGATAACAACTCGCTATTTTTGAGCAGTAGTTTTCAACAGATAATTTACTAGTTTCAGCAGCTTTTTGTACTTTTAATCCATGCTCATCAGTACCAGTGCTAAAAATAATACTTGAATCTGGGTTAAGTAGTTTTTGAAATCTTGCAGAAGCATCAGCAATTAAAGCACTGTAGAGATGTCCAATGTGAGGACCTAGAGTCAGAAAATGTATTTAAAAATAAATAAATATTGTTTTTAAATGTTACATTAAACAAAACAATTTTATATAGGTACATATATTTCGCTTGTTTGGTACAACAACAACATAACACAAAAACATGATTTTACACAAAACGAATTTGAAAATTTTATTTACAATGAAATTTTATTAACGCAATAACTTCACAACTGCCGTCTAGTGGCTAATTTTGATTGTTCACTTATGTCGTTCTTGCAGTATAAAGAAAAACACCAAAAATATTATTATTTGCAAACAACTCAAAAATGACGATTTTTGTGTTATGTCGTTGTTGTAGCAAACAAGCAATATATATATAGTTGTTAAAAAAAAAAAAAATTAAAAAACTGGTTATAAACTGGTATATCGTTGGTATAAAGAGAGATCTATTTTTTTAATGGGTATTTTCAAAATCGTGGGTACAAATGAAAGAAATCATTATGTTATTATAATTTTATTGTAAGTATGTAATAACGTAAATGATAGTCAGTGAATAGCCCCAACCGAAAAAGTTATTATAGTTATCATTAAATTTATTGTTTTAATTACATTATTTAAAATAATTTATTTTCATTAAATGAATGATTCAACATTACTGGATAAAAAAAAGTTGTCTTTATAATATACATACATATCTTGTGCATGAAATAGAATACATTGTTACATTAATATTTCCAAGTATGAGAAGTTTTAATACACCTACTACACATTTTTATCAAAGTAAAAAAAAAAAAAAGTAATGATTTAAATGTTTCTTTTCTTTGCATCGGTACCTACAACATTTTTGGTCCAGTAGTTCCAAATAATTAGAAAAAAAAAGGTAAATTAAACAGAAAAATGCAAATCATTATCGGTGAAATTCTTTCTAGGTATTAATACTAAAAATATATTTACCATTTTAAATAACTAAAATTTTTTTAAATGTTAAATTTTATTTACTTTTATTTATATTGATACACATATTTATTATTTTATTTTTATACAACTTTTTCTTTAGGAGCTGATTATTTAAAACTTGCACTTCCATAATAGTAATGTCACAATACCTATTAAACAATATATAAAACAAATAACTTATACATTTATTTGAATAAAAATTAAATTTAAACATACATAAACTTACACTCAATTGTAAATAATTTATTAACCTATAATGAGACAGATAATCTGTTGTCTGATTTCCAAAGGGTAAATACTTTAGAAAATCACTTGTATGATTCATCTATTAGTAGAGAAGTTTTATTAATTGTAGGTAAGTCTTATAAATTCTTACTTGCATTAACATAAAATATTGGTGTAGTAATAAAGTATGAAGTCTTTTTGTTCAGGTGCTGTAAACTTCTACTTAATCCTGACATAATTTCAAAATAAATTTAAACCTTTAATACATTTTACTTAATTTTAAATAATTTTATCGTATTTACCTACATAGATAGGTGTAAAATATTAATTAAACTTTTACCATATGAGCTTCAGAAAGATACATTTTGGTATCATAAAGCCGGTTTTTATCAATTTACAAGAATAATGGTGATAATAAATAATTAAATATGATAACAGTTCATGTCCTTTCATATTTTGTTTGGATAGTGGATATTGAAGTCACGTTTAAATGAAGATCATAATAATATTTTAACACTTTACCAACAAGTGATTAACTGAGTTCATTTCTTAGTCATTTTTAATTTAATGGTTGTATTGAAAAAATGGACTACAAAGAGGAGCAGCAAAACGAAATCGATGCATTGGATTCAATATACTGTGGTGAAATGACAAGTAAGCATACCTATATTTAAATATTGCAATTTACAAATTGATACAATAGTTTTTTTTATTTGTTAATTGTTAATGAATTATTTTTTGTTCTAGTATTAAGTACGGAGCCTTATTATCAATTTGAAATACCAGTTAAATCAGATGAGTTTGATAGCGATCAACATGATATTGGTTTGTCATGTTGTTTGAAATTTGAATATGTAGAAAAATACCCTGATGAACCACCCATAGTAGAAATAGAAGATGTTGTTGGTTTTGAAGAACAAGAGAATGAACTAAAGGAATATTTAATACAACAGGTAATAACGGTATATTGAATAAATTACCTGATTGATTGTTGTTTCTAACAACAATTATTTTTAAGGCTCAAGATAATGTTGGTATGGTGATGATATTTACTTTAGTGTCAGCTGCCCAAGAGTGGATGAATAATTATTCAGATAGTGAAAAACAGAGAAAAGAAGATGATGAAGATAAAAGGCGCGAAAGAGAAATGGAAGCTGAATTAGTTAGTATTATTGCAACTTTTGTTAGTTATTAATTTTATCTTAGTCATCTTTAGGCAACTAAAGAGTTGCTAATACTATTACTGTTATGTGCCATTTGTTAAAACGCATGAACCATTTAAATGTTGGATTGTGTAGTCTGATAGTAACTGGATTTAATAGCTATAATTTATTAATACTTAATGAGTATTTTAAATTTAATTCTTAATTCAATATTTACCTGATGATATATGAAAAGCATATGTTACAATTCATTGATTATTTAATATATTATGTACTTATATTAAAAAATCCAAAGTTTCATATTACTGCTTTCATTCCAAAATAATTGAGTACTTACTCATTAATTCGATTTTGATTTGGTTTGGTTATAACAAACCTAGTATTGAAGTTTATGCATTTGTACTTTTTAAATTAGTAAATGATAATATAAATCTGTGAAAGACTTAACATTAAAATTTTATTTTTTATCTGCATTTTTGTAATGTAGAGCTTTCAAAATTTACATTTTTAGTAAATTTATGTGTTATAATAGTATATTACAAATGAATACATTAATACTGTTATTGGTTATTGCTATGTTTTAATACAAGTGCATTATTTAAAATCAGCCAGTTTGAAATAAATATTTAAATATTTTGCAATTTTACAATGAATTTCATTTACTTAAGCTCTCGATTTTTATTCTTGGTTTAACAAAGTCTCAGGAATTGAATAATAAGAATCTTCATACTATTACCTAATAAGTACATTTTTCATATGGTCAATATGTTTAATATTTATATTTATTTTTTAGAAAAGATTCGAAGGTACTAAAGTCACAGTTGAATCATTTTTACGGTGGAAGTTTGAATTTGAAGAAGACATGGGAGTTTTGAAAAAACGAAATGAAGATGATAAGTCTAAAAAACTCACTGGGCGAGAATTATTTATGACTGATAAATCACTTAATGAATCAGATTTAAAATTCTTAGAAGAAGGTTAGTTTATTTTTAAAGATGACATTTCTAAATAATAATTATAATTAACTTATTAGTTAATTTTAGATAATATATAAAGAATAGTGTCTTTGTGGTTTGTTCGTTGGGAATTTATGGTGTGTAACATCATTAACAAATTTATAATATAACCTTTTCTTGGACTGAGAAATCATTATTTGCTTAATTTTTTATACATAAAATTGAGACTATTCTCAGTAAAACTAAAAAAAGTAAAGCTGTAGGCTTTTGGTATACGTTTTATATACGTATATATATATGTGATGTTGCGGACATAATTTGTGCTAAGTTTATTTCATTTGTAGTTTTTGGTTTATTGTAGAATTCAGTATTATGTATTATTTTCATATATAAAAATACTAGATTAAGTTATCGAAAATCTAATTATCAGTACCTAGTAAAACAGATGACCAGCTTTTGTCATTAATTGACATTATACTCATATATTTCTAAATTATATAAACCGGCAAAAAGTTTGGTTATCTGTTTCTCCTAGTTATGCTTTATGAACATTGGTGATTGAAATATAAATTAACTTTAATAGAAATGTTCACTTGACTATTAAGAAGTATGTATGTATGTCAATTTTGATAATATCGAGTTATATTTTGTTGATGAAAAAACCATTTGATTCCCAAACATTTTGACTGTATTTATAAAATATCCGATCAAAAAAAAATTCAATCACATTTTTTCGATTACTCAATCTTTGACCACATTACCCACTACCTTGTAATGCATAGAAAATTTTCGATGAAAATTCTTTAAGCTAAGTAGCGAATGGTAATCCTAGATAGGAAAGCCAAAAGGTATATTGTGATTTTTTGGTAATTGGTTATTTAGAATTCTATGCTGTGTAGTAATGTATAAATATACATAATTTATTTACTTACTGGTTTAATTTATTAAACCAGTAAAATGCATATTTTAAGACCAAATCAAATTCATTCTATATTTAATCATTTGTGCATGATCTCAAATTTATATTGATTACAACTGCTTATGTTTATTATATTATTTTTATTTCTAGGAGATATGGTGAAAGTTGATGAATCATTGTTTGAAGAAATAGATGGTTTAGATATAGGTGATGCCGAAAGTTCTGATGAAAGTTGAACATTTTATATTTTTTATGTATAATTTTTGTGCTAAACTTAAATTGTAAATATGAAATAAGAGTTCATGTTTTATTTAATATTTAATTTTGTTGAATTATTTCAAAACCATGGTCACCATGAGTATAATGAAAATTATAATTTTAAATAATATTTTTTTTTCACATACACACCTGAGTTATATTTAAATGAAATGAAACGATTTTTCTATTCAGAAATATTAATTCTTTTATAAAGAATGAATTAAAAAGATATATTTATTAAGAAGATGAATTTTAAGTTTTTGTTCAAATTGTTAGTTCTCGAAATACCTACTTATAATATTATTGTATTTACTGTAACAAATGGGATCTTAAAGATAAAAATGTGAACTTCATTTTTCATTGATTGGAACATGTACCACAAAACAAAAAATTATCAACTAAATAAATATATAATCACATAATAAAAAATAATGACATTTATTCAGTTTTAGAAAATTTTCATTGGAATGAATGAAAAATACATAATCCAAAACATATGGGAGAAGTCAAAATATTGTTTTACTTCAGTTCTTTTTGGTGTAAAATAATCAACAACCATAGATAATCCATAAGTTACACAACTCTAATAATGTCAAAATTAATTTTTTTCAATTTTATAAACTATTAACTACTACTTTTAACATAATATTCTCTTGATATGTATGCCTAATTCTATACTTGATTATACAAAAGGTATTATTTTTTATTATTTTACTATGAATAAACATGTTGATTCATTAGATGCAACCAACTTATTGATTTTATAGCAAATAATTTTTATTGTGTATAGAATAATTTTACAATTAAAAATTCCATTTTCTGTTGATTAAGAATTATAAATTATTCAACTCAATGTTTAAGCATGAGTGAATAAATAATATAAAAACAGATTTATTTATTCCTTATGAATGAATAATTATATAAAATTACTTTGTAATGCAAAAATATATCTTCATAAAACATTATTGAACTTAATTCTAAATGTATAACAAATAGGAAACACTATACAAGTAGACAAAATTTTATAATGTGGCCGCTATTGATTATTATCATCAAATAATTGACAAACATAATGTAACTTTTCATCTGCAGTACAAAAAAGATATTTTAAGATGTACTAGAATTGATCTGACGGGCATGGCTAGTGCGTTCTAGTTTCTCAAAATGTTTTCGAGCATTTTTAATGTTTAATAAAACAGCAGCTGATGCTGAAAATAATAATTAAAAGAGCGTTAAAACAAGGAAAAATATAATTAAAATAGTTGCATTAACTCACGGATATTACGATCAGACATCACAACCATTATATATGTATTAGGTGTAAATACGTCAATGAACACAGCAAATTTGGAGTTTCTCACTTCCATGGCCGTAAACTGAGAAGCTAATTTACTGAAAATTCACATGATAATATAAATAAGACACTCTAATACTAAATCTCAAATTTTTTTTAAGATCATTAATTAGTAAGTAATGGCTATGCTTTGGTTTTGTAATTTTTTATGTAACATCTTTGTAGTTACAATGCATTGAGTTATATTTACATGTTGAGTATCTCCTTGCTCTACTCTAGACCAGTGCTAAATAATCAAAATACTAACCTACAACTTAATTTAAATCCTTTTATAATGTTTGAAACTTTTTCGAATCTGTGTCCATCACGATGTCTGGCACGTTCACAAAATGATATGATTAGGAATGTAGCTCGTTCAAATAAGAGGACTTCATCACATTCCATTAGTTCAGCAAACATTTTTAAACTTTGTTCAAGCTCTTGAACATTTGGTATTAATTTGTAGACAATTGATGACCATGCCTAAAGCAAATCAGTGAGTTACCCAGTGTCATATTTCTAAGCGTTAACATAATTACCCCATATAATGTTTCGTCCCATATAGATGTTTTAAAACATACACACTTAACTGGCTTAGACATGTTGATTAATTCATTTTCTCGCTCTGAAAATATCTGATATCAAAATATTCATTACTCATAATTAATACTTATTAATACTTGATTGATGAAATTTAAAAACCTTAAATACAAGCACAATATATACCTTATCTCTTTGATCTTCAGTCACTAAATCCATTTTATGGATTAGACAAAAAACTTTGGCAGAAGGAGAATTTTCGTAAATAGCACTTAGACATGTTTGATAATAATTTAAATCTTTTCTCAATTCATCATCCCGACTTTCTACATCAAAGACATAAATGAGTACTTCAACATTTCTGAAGATGTTTTCCCGTTGACTAACGAAATAATTTTCCATAAAAGCTTCTTGGCTGCAATAAACACAAAATATTTACATATGATAAAAATATTATGTAATTAATACATATTCGTTAAATAATTATTTGGATTATTTTAATAATTTGAATAACAATTATGCTGTTTTATGAAATACAAGGATTTTATACACATATATCACTTAACAATTTTAAATTTCTCAGAATAACAAATCTGTTATATTAAGTTGATATTTATTTAAAAAGTAATGAATTAAAACTGTTGCATTTAACAACAATAAATACTACTAGCAGATAGATATAATATCATGTAATTTTATTAAATTTTTTTTTTCTTTTTAATTATCGTATACTTTGTATTAAGTTTAATCAAACAAAATCATTTGAAAAATTGTAAAAAACAATAAACCAAATAGTTTATGATAATAAGTTAAACTAGTTACTGTTGAATTATTTTTAAAATAATTTACCCTCCGCAATCCCAAAGATTGAGGACCAAGTTTCCAAGAAATCTGACATGAGAATGTTCAACATCAACTAGAAAATCAATGATTATTGCAATCTGATTTATTAATAACAGTTAATCAAACGTATTGGTCATCTTACTAGTAGCTCCTAAGCGTCGTGTATCCTTGGCAATGTAGTTGGCAAATATAATCGACCTCATACTGGTTTTGCCAGATCCACTTTTACCCATCAACAACACCTGTGAATTATTGGAAAAAAAATGATTTATGTAAAGTAGGTAAATAGTTTATAAAATGCATAAAAAACTCAAAAATATATAAAAATAGTAAATAAATCTAGGAATTTCGGTAATTTAAATATTTGGTCTATTTTATAGTGACAAACAGAATTAGGTATCTCTCACCAAATACATTATTTAGATTTAGCTGAAAACCCTTATACCAAAATAAAATTAGGTACCATGTGCTGGCTGAAAATTTGAATCGAGTTAAATTTTGTCAAAATACACTGGTGTCGGTTTTTTTATAGTTAAAACAGACAGAAGGTAATTAAGAATACCAATTGTGTAGAGACTGCAGGAGTTAAGTAAGATACAAACTGGAAGGCATTTTTGTCCACCACACAGCCGAGAGCGGTCTGCGGGTCATCAACAGTTATCATTTATTTTCTGTGTCTGCGATTATCAAAGACTCACTTTTTTCTTCATTTTCACGCGGTTTTTGGTGCAGCACCTGCGGTTCCCGGTCGCAGTGCCAAGTGCACGGCTCAGAAAGTCGGATCGGGAATGGTTTCCGGAGGAGCGGGCAAGTCGACGTCGCGACGGACGAAGTAACGAGCTCGGGACGGTCAGCACGACGGCGGCATGGCGTCTAGTCGGTCGCGACTCAAACAGCAAATTCTACGCGGCGGTGGCGGCCGTTCGGTGCTCAGAGTGCGACACGGCGAACGAATCGAATGAGACGACGATGTGAACGACGGAAAGTGCAGATAACGATCGACCGGCGGCCGTCGCCCTTAAACTTATGATAAACGCTCCGTCACCCCGACAATTCCGCCACGGCGCCACCGAACGTATACTGTGCGGCACGGGCTGCGCTCCTACACCTACGCTCGGGAATCGGTCGTGATTATCGTATTGTTATTTGTTCGTTTTTCTTCTGATAAGAAATATTCTAACCATTATTGTTATCATGTACACGACCAGCGTGCGGTGGTTGGCGACGTCCAGACGGTTTGTCGGTAGTATTTATCTGCATTTATGTAGGTAATAGGCTCGGTAATAGGTATTAGGTATATATATTGCAATAGTTGGCGGCGGAATTTTAAAAAGTTTCCGGGTCAGGGTCTGGGAAAAACGATTTACTTACGGCCGAGAGAACCGCGGCAATTGTCATACAAAAATAAAGTTATTATCACGGTTTTGGTAGATACTAGATAGACTTTTTGATAATATCTTCCAAGACCGTGGCTGTAACAAAATTAAATAATTAAATTAAATTAAAAAATTAGCACAGAACGGCGTGAATTACAGATTATCAACAAAAATTCGAGTCAGACAAATTAACTCGTAAACAAGTCAACAACTCCAATTTATGGCTAATTCATCATTAATGTACGCCGTTCTTTACTAATTTTTTTTTTTCAATGTTTGTACAGTTGAACATCTTGAACTTTTTTTGAATAAGATATTTTTTCAAATTGAGGCACATCATTCTGGAGTTGATTTCACTTCTTTATTAAGCTCCAAATTCTATTTTTTCAACCATGGGCCTTTTTGGCACAGAAATTTGAGATTGATTTCACTTTTTTATTAACATCAAAGTTCTATCTTTTCTCCCAATCTCTTCAACTTACGCACAGAAAGCCTTTTTTTCTTCTCCGAAGTATTTTTTTGACGATTTCAATTATTTTTCCGAAGCACGTTTTACTGTGATATAATAATAATAATAATAATATTCATTAATTCTCCAATAAACAATATTAACAAGTAATCTAAATAACAATTTTTTATTTTTTTTGGATCACCTCCAAAGCCAAAGGCTGTGGTGGAGGTGAGAGTTCATATGATTACAATATTATGATTACATATACTATGGACAATGAAATGAACATGATTGTTGTTTTTATTTTTTGTGAAAAAGTTAGAAAATTATTGATAAATTTTAACTAAAATAACTTAAACACTATTTATATTAAATTATTATTTTTACTGTCCACTCGTGGTTCCAATGCTTTACATGCTAATGCTATATTCTTGTATTGAGCTGCTATTATCATAATTATGGTCATAACTAGAGTCCGGATTCGTATGCACTCAAAAAACCTAAAATAGTATGCATTTATGCATCTAAAAACTTTTAAATATGCTCTTGATATGCTCTTATTTTTTAAAATTATATGCAAAAATATACTCTTTCCCAAAATATATGCATTAATTTGCATAATTTTTTAAGCACTAAATGATCTTTTTGTAATTTTTTTAATTTCTTTCATAAATAATAATTCAACTAAATTAGATAGGTAACTTAATTTTTTGATTACAGACATCAACTTACAATATTAGTTGAGGAATAGTAAATAGTAAAAATATATTCAACAAATAAAACAAATATTTTTATTAGGAATAGTAAAAAATAATAAATAAAATCATATTAAATCCTCTCATACCATTTCTTTGGTAAATATTTTTGAATAAAAATACAAAATAAAGAAATTTAAAAAAAAACACGGTTTTATAAACTTTAATACTTTAATAGGTACCACATATGCTTGAATATGCAAACATTTTAAAATATGCCGTCATCCCTGAAATATGCATTTATATGCAAATTAAACTTTTTCCTACGCATTATCTGTTACACAAATCGTCCACATTTCTTACTGTCATCGAACTGCATACACTCATTACAAATATGTAAATGCATACAAATCCGGACTCTAGTCATAACTAATACATCAAAAACAATTTCACAGTATCCGCAATATAATGTCATTAGACATTCCGCAATATAAAATAATTTGTAGAAGGCATTGTAAGTTTCCGCACTGATAGGGTATATAAAGTTAAGAATGTTATTCGTGCGCGTCGTTTTCACGTGTTATGTTTGGTCCGAGGGGAAGTAAATAATTAAAATTATTGGAACCAGTATATACATAGCCTCTGTTATTACCATCAGATATAAATATGTGTTAAAAAATTTTTACCTTTTAACCCCACATTTTATGATATTTTAAAAGTTTTTTAGAATGTTTGTTATATAAAAAAGACTCGCGTGAAACGTTGAATAGATCCCATATTTTATTGGCATTAGTAGCAATTGTTATTGTATTATAAGTTCCAATAATTATGCAAAGCAAATAAAAAAGTATGAATATGTCTTCTGAATATTTGTTCTCATAAACATATATATTGAGAAGAAATCCAGATAATCCGAATATTGTCATAATCATGATAAATATAATCATGGAAGTGATAATGAAATGGAAAATATTAAAACCAAACAGTTTTATAGTTCTTGGATTGACCATCTGGTACACACCTATCACCTTAAATAATGTAAATTTGATCGCATAATCTAGTTCTCTATTCATGTTGTTCAAGTGTAAGTGTATACTGAAAAAAATTGTTATTTACTTATGTCATATATTATTACTATAGGAATTATCCACAACGATCTAACCCAGTAAAATTTATAAAATTGAAATTTTTATTATGTGCAAATTATTTATACACTGCAAATTCGCAGGTCAGCCAAAAAGTGAGTTGTATTTGGTAATTATTAAGAAAAAAAAATACTATTTGTTGAAAACTATATTTTATTGAATGCTTTTTATATAATTTCAATATCACCATCACTTTGATATTATTTATATATCAAAATTATACAATTTTTAAGTTTCAAGTTGAAAAGTACTGGAATTATAATAAGAAAATCCGTGTCAATTTAATACTATTCGTAAAAATGATCCATTTCGCCATATTTAGACATTTCTACGTTCTAGCCTACATATGTATTATATATTACATATTAAAAAATAATAACTCACCCGATTTCTATGAAAATATTAATATAGCTAAGAATACTACGAAGAAGCTTGTGTAATATTTTCAGATGTTACAATTAAAAATTACATATTTTATGAAATAAAAATAAAAATAAATTGGACATTTTACGTGAAAATTATTATTTCAACCGTAATTCCTTCTTTAGGTGTGTATAAAAAATTATATATATTGAGTTTATTTTTATGAAACTTGAACCTTAGATAGGATATATGTGTCTAATCTATTAGCCAAAAAAAGTATTTACCGGAATAATAATCCTTAATTTTATCATGTTTTTCTTGAAAAATATTGCTAAATAACAAATGCGTTTTCAATTTGTTTCGTCAATGAATGAATACCAATATTTTGGTGAGGTTGGAAAACTTCCTAGAGCTAATAAAAAATTACTTGCTAAATCTCATACACCAAGGTCGTTTATTAAATATTGCCATTAGAAAAAAAAGTGACACCAAGTAGATCATTGTTAGGCGTTGGGAATAAAGTGGCGTCCCCATCGCCAAATATATTTTGGGATTGGGCGCAGGGTTAACAACTCTGTCTCGTAAAAAAACACTTGTTGTGAGACCATCACGGAATCAGCCTAGGACACAAATAAATGGAATAAAGAATGGACACGGAATCCGGAAAACTGGAATTAAGATCGCGACTTGGAACACACTAAACCTTTATAGAACTGGAGCCTGCCAAAATCTTACTGATGTTTTAGAAGCGTATGGAATACAGATAATAGCCCTTCAAGAGATAAGATTGCCAGGAAAAGGTCTGCTAAAAGTAGGGAAGTACGTAGTGTATTTCTCTGGCATGGAAGAAGGACACGCCTTTGGATGTAGTTTCGCTGTGCATGAATCACTGGAACCATACATAAAAAAATTTAATCCTATATCAGAAAGGATAACCTTATTATGAGTAGATACGAAACCATTGAATATAATTTTAGTATGCGTACACGCACCGACAGAAACAGGGGAAGAGAACGCAAAGGATGTCTTCTATGAGGATCTGTCACAAATATATGATAAACTGCTAGGAAATGTAATCAAACTTGTAATAGGTGACCTGAATGCCAAGTGTGGAAGAGAAACACATTTTATACCAATGATAGGGAGAGAAAGTTTACATGAAACAAGTAATGGAAATGGACTTAGACTTATATCCTTCGCAGCCGCAAAAGATATGATAATAAGGGGCACAACATTCCCACACAAAGCCATACATAAGGCCACTTGGAAATCCCCTGACGGGACAACCTGCAACCAGATAGATCATATACTTATTCAAAAAAGATTTAGGTCATGCATTAAAGACATAAGTAGTTTCAGAGGAGTTGATTGTGACTCAGATCACTTCCTAGTGGTAGCAAAGTTTAGGTTAAAGATCCAGAGTCACAAGAGCCTAGTGAAAAAGAATAGTACAAAAATAAACCTAGAGATGCTAAAGGACGAGAAAGTACAATAGAAATACACTAAATTTGCGGGAGAGTATGTAAAAAATGTACAACTAAATGACATGGATAAAGACTGGGCCAGATTTAGCAAAGCAGCTAGTTAAAGAAATTGTAATGGAACACGTAGGAAAAATAAAATGTTCTAAGAAAAAATGGTATAATGAAGAATGCCGACAAGTAGTAGAGAGACGAAGGATAGCCCGAGAAAGATTCATCAGTGCAGACAGTATAGACAATATAACCACAATAGAGAGCTTTATACCTTGGAAAGGAAAAACTGTAAACGAATCATCGAGAGAGAGAAGAGGAAGTATCTCAATGAGATATTAAAAGAAGCGGAGAAAATTCACTCACAGGGTAAGGCAAGACTAATTTCTCTCATGTATAGTACATAGTAATTTTATTGTTTTTACTCTGTGGTTTTTCGACAGTTTCTCTTTATAATTATCAAAATACCATCTACATGTAATTCCCGATCTATAGAGTTACTGTCAGTGGCGGACCTAGGATTTTGTTTTGGGGGGCCCAATATTTTTTACATCAGTACATATTTTTATAAAAACACATATTATATTAGTATAACGGTACCCCTCTTCTCCCCTTAAATCCGCCACTGGTTACTGTACATCTGTGCGCAACTTTTGACTAAAATTAAGTGGATCGAAAAGTGTTTATATTGACAACTTTCTCATCATTTAAATTATAAAATACCAAATGATAAGCAAAAATTTAACGTTTGAATTCATTTTGAAATAAGGTAAATACCGGACGAATTATTAAAAATATGGAACAAAAGTGTTATTATGTACCTTTAGTCGAGAAACTAGGACGCTTTATTCAAATACGGGACGAATAAGATCCCTATATCAATGGTTCAAGTTTCATAAAGATTTATTCAATAAATAACTTTTTAGTGTTTTATACACACCTTTAAATTTGGAATTAAAGCTAGATAACTTTTTTCACGCAGTATATCAGATTTCATTAATTTGTTTTGTACAAAATTTCTATTTGTACAATACAAATAAAAGGCCCCGGTGCAAAAACCAGATATGTCCATTTTTCATAATGTTCAGGAAACACAAAAAACTATCTATAAAGTTGGTAAATGAACCATAAATTGAAAACGTGGTGTTATTCTTTTTGTAAGATTAAGATACATCACTTAAACAAGTTTCATTTGGTTTGAATTTTATATCCATAGTAATATTTATAAAAAACCAAACAATTATGATAATTAGATTTTCAATTGTCGCAATGACCAGATACGTCCAATTATTTTTTTATTGCAACCAATTAATCAACAAAATATTTCACTGTAGTCAATACGTCCGCTATTATTATTATGTATGTCGAACAATAATCATACTGTATTTTTAACTAATATAAATATGTGTTTTAATGTTATAAAGTTATTTTTTAATTAAATTGTTACTTCATAACTATTTCATTTTTGAAATATTTGTACTGATAATATACCAATGTAAATTTGTATCAAATATTATTTGATTAAATACAGTGATACTATTACAACAGTACTTAATAATAAACAAAAAGCTGTACCAGACGACTCCGACATACAATGAAATATATTAAAGTAAAATAAAATACAACTTTATATTTGTATGCTATGTAAATAAATACAACTCTTAATATCTGATTATTGCAATCAATGAAAAATTAAAATGTATAAAGAAGTGTCGGGCGCAAAAAAAAAATGGATATATAATATTTCATTAAATACGTCCGGACGTATCTGGTTATTGCACCCAACGGAAATTTAAAAATCAATTTTTATCATTTTATTTCAATACTATTCATTGGACTTAATCAGTTTTTGCACCCATCGACAGATTTTTTTTCTGAATTTTTCTATAACAAAAAACGATTTTTGAAAAATATGGACGTATCTGGTTTTTGCACTCCGCGGAGCCTTCAATTTAGAGTTTAAAATTGATGTACATAGTGCCAGAATAATTGAAGGCACCGGTGCAATAACCAGATAAGTCCATTTTCATAAATTGTTCAGGAGACAAAAAAAAACGTTTACAAATTTGGTAAATTAACCAAACTTTAAAAACGTGATGTTATTATTTGTGTAAAAATAAGACACACCAAATACAATAATTTCCTTTGGTGGTAATACTTTTTCCAGGAAAATAATTGATAAAAACTAAAAATCGTTTATAAATACATTTTCAATAGTTGCAATAACAAGTTACGTCCAATTATGGTTTTGGACACATCTGGTTATTGCAACCAACTAGAAAGCAAATAATCTGGTAGGTATCCATAACATAGTCATAATATTATATATTATTATTATATATTATATTTATACAATTTTTATATTATATTATTAGGTATTAATTATGTTATAGTTAAATTTATTTAATAAAATGTATTTGAAAAAAAAACTATCTTTTTGTACCTGATTGTTGCACCGGATACAATATCTAAACTCTAATATAATTGTTAGGTGCAATAACCAGTTACGTCCGGACATATTTGGTTTTTGCACCCAATGAAAAATAAAATTATATATATAATGTTTTTACGGATACGTCTGGACATACTTGGTTATTACGACCGAAAAAAAATTAAAAATGGTTTTATAACTATATCTCTCATAATAATGATCGGACGTATCTGATTGTTGCGTCTATCGATGCAGAATTTTTTTCTGTACATTTTTGTATTAAAAACGAGTTTTTGAAAAATCAGGACTTATCTGGTTATTGCACCGGTGCCTTCAAATTTCAATTATGGATCCGCCCCTAACTGATAATGATAATGCTATGGTAAATGATACTATAATCTAAAATCGAGTGATACTAGGTGATAATACCGGCATTAAATTGTCGTGGAGTACGCGTGTTCGTCCGTGTGGTACTTAGTACTTACTACTTACTATTCATTTTTTATCTGATTCTTTGATTGTCGTTATACGTTATTGTTGTTTGGGTCGTTTATTTTTGTAGCTGTTTTTGATTTATCCGAGCCTATACGTTTTTTTTTTGGCCGATTCGTTTTGAACAAATACCTACGTGTCAGACGGTATGTCTGCATTCGAGTATTACGCTAAGGTGGGCGCGATAGCTGACCGTAAACGTAAGAACAAGAAAAAGTTGAAAAAGAATTCCGTCAAAATTCGTAAAACCGAAAACGGCGTTGACTTCTCAAGAAATAAGCAGCATGATAATTTGAATGACATTTACAATCTAAATTTAAAAGACTCATTTAAAGCTGGGCAAAAGTTGTTTGAGTGGTTGATACATCCTATAGGTTTTGAACAATTTATGAAGTGAGTGAGATTCGTTTTATTATTCACAAAAACGAATTGTTTTGTACTTACTGAATTTCTTATTTTATTAGATTTAATTTTATTATACATTATTTTATTATTTGTTCAATGTGTTTTTGTTACTATCTCTTACTTATTTATAATTATTTCTGACCCAGCTTTTTAATATTTTTAATCTACGTTCAATTGTTTTCCAGAGATCATTGGGAAAAAGCCATCCTACATGTGCCTAGAAATAATTCAAAATATTTTTCGCAATTGTTTTCGCTGACTGAACTTGATACAATTCTTCGTGAAAATAATCTTCAGTATGGGACAAATGTAGATATTACTTCTTATACAGATAATGTACGCGAAACACACAATCCTGTTGGCCGAGCTCATGCACATGTAGTTTGGGATTATTATAACAATGATTGCAGTGTCCGGCTGTTGAATCCTCAATTATTTGCTCCTGAAATTTATAAGTTCATGGCCAATCTTCAAGAATACTTTGGCTCATTAGTAGGCTGTAATGTTTACTTAACACCTCCATTTTCACAAGGTTTTGCTCCTCATTATGATGATATTGAAGCATTTGTTGTGCAGGTTGATGGAGAAAAACACTGGAGAGTTTATAAGCCACGGTAAAAGTTATTATAATAGATTTATAGTTGATATTTGTTTTAAATTGTTTTATTTTTAGAAGCGAATTTGAAGTCTTGCCAAGAACTTCAAGTCGTAATTTCCATCAAAATGAAATCGGTGAACCAATACTTGATGTAATATTAAGAGCAGGAGACTTTTTATACATGCCTAGAGGTTATATTCATCAAGCTGATACCTTATATACTGAAACACATTCGTTACATCTGACATTTTCAACATATCAGCAAAATTCTATTTATGATTTTCTTCAAGTGGTAACAAAAAAAAATCTTATGATATATTTATGGGTTGTTATTTGAGAATATTAGTAAATTTATCAAAAATGTCTGATGCATATTTAAGTAAATATTCTTAAAAAATGAGACAAAATTATTGTTTATTAAATGATTATTTTATTTATATTATTATATTATTTTATTTAATGATTATTTTTGGTATTTGTAATTTGTTTCTCTATGGTATTATTTTAAATTTTTTTAAAACAAACTTATTTTAAAAAGTTTTATTTAAATAAATTAATCTCTTAAATGTGATTAAATTATAGTATGAGACTCACTGTTTTTTTTCTTAATATGCCATAAAATATGTTTTATACATATTACTAAGTATAATTTATTGCAAATTAGTAGTACCTACCTATCTATAATTTTAATCAAGTAAATTCAGTAAAAATTTAGTAAATAAAAAAGGACCTTGGTTTTAGTAGATAATATAAGTCACCAATTATTAAAATAATTATTATTGTTATTTGTAGGTAGTTAATAATTCTTTAAATAATGCTGTGAAGAATGACGTAGCATACAGAGCTGGATTACCAATTGGATACCAACATTTTGGAGGATTATGTGACTCAGAAAAACCACTTCCACTTACAGTTCATAGGCAAAAATTTGAAAATCATATTAATCAACTTATTAAAAACTTGAAAAATCACATAGATTTAGATCATGATATTGACATGTTTTCTTTGAAAAACTATTACACCAATTCATTACCTCCGTCAATAAATGATGGTTAGTAATATACTTTTAGCAAATTAACTATTGTTTAAAGTGTTGAAAAATATTACATTGGGAACTGAAATATTCTAAAAATTTTATTATAGTTGAATTGCTTCGAACTGTTGCTAATGGAATGAAAATGCAACCAAATGGAAAGACAACAAAAAGCATAGATCTTGAAAATGAAGAAGTCAAATTCATTAGGAAAAATTGTTTTCGGTTAAACATATTATATTCACTAATTAGTTGTAATATAAATTATTTTAAGTTTAATGATGGAAACATTTTTAAATTTTCATTGATTGGTTGTATTCAACTATTTAGTATTCTTAAATTTGTTGTATTAAATATATTAATATTGTCATATTGTACATGTGATGATGATTAATTATTTGATGCTATAAATTATTACTGTGAAACATCTACAATTTTATCAATGTTAATCAATATTTTTTGCACAGGAGAGAATGAGACTAATTTTTAATCATGTTTATACAGTTACAGTCTAACAGTAGGGTTTGACAAATACTGTGTAACACTGTATACCTCATAATGTATAAATTCAATTTTTTCATTTAAAATTTAAATCAATATTATTCCTAGTATAACTAGATTTATATGAAAAAAAATGTATCTCTTACTATTATTTATTGACGTAATTTTTAAGTATTGCAAATTCTGTAAATGGTAACTACTATTTATGACTTAATTTCTTTGAAGATATTATTTTTTTGAAAATGTTTATTTTTTTTTCATTGTTTTGATTCGCACTAAAAAAAAAAAATTCTAAATTAATACATTAAACAGGACTTCATTTGTCAAACCTTACCGTAACATTGATTAAAATCAGAACATCAGAAAAAAAAGTCCCCAATAACTAATACATATTCTTTTCTCAGCTAATATATTATTATTTTAATATTAGTAAAAATTGGAATAGAGTCAATCAAAAAATAGACTTATTTAAAACATTTTTTTAAAATTTTTATCAGCCACAGTAATAATCAATTTGGCAATAGACTTATTAAAACTTTATATTAGACTTAGATCTAAGCATTTATATTCACAAATAATTGCGACTGAGCCCATGTTTAGTATGAAGTTATGAGAATGATATAGAATAAATTGAATTAAGTGATTTTAGTCCAAGTATAACTGTAATAAAAAAAACATTGTGTGATGCAAATTATACCGTGGATATTAAAAATGTATAAATTAAATAAATATTCATTGTAAATGTTAATAACGTAAGATAAAAGTTGTATTCTCATGCTAAATTATAGTAATCCAATACAATTTTTTTTTTTTTACAACCCGAGGGTGGTTTTGCAACATTCTTCTTAGGGTCAAAATGTATTTCCTTATTATAAGCAATTAGTATTATAGTTAAAAATTATAATTGTCGGTAATTAACAAATGTTATCTATTATTGACACTCTGAATAAAATACTGGTATTCAATGATAAAGTATGAAAATAATGAAGTTTAAATGTGAAGTTGTACTGCATTAAAAAAGTATAGATTACTAGATGTTTCAAATTGTCATATGGCTGGAGCTCATTAATACTGTCATATATACATACACATATATGATATATATATTTTTATTTTTATTTTTTTTTATTAAAATTAGAATGTTTATTACTTTGTTAAAATTTTAGTTAAGTTAATTTATTGTATTAATTAATTTTAATTCAAACTTTTTCGCTATAGACTAGTTGAAGAAAGTATGTTGGATGAAGAAACTGATCAAATGACCAATGAAATTAGACTGTATTATAATTTAGATAATTCAAAACAACTTCATGGTAATGATTGTCAATTTGTTGTCATACCTGATGAAATGGGATTATTTGTTAAGAAACTATTTAATACGTATCCATCATTTATCAAAGTTTCTGATTTGTGCGATGACAATGAACAGGTAATATAAATATTACTTATTAGTACAATAAAAATCACATTACTTGAAATTATTATATTATTCAGTATTAAGTACATTATTTGATAAAACAAAATATCTACTTAAACTTAATTAAATCAGGAACAAATTCATTTGATTTTTTGCCTTAAAATGAAAATTTAATATAAAGCTTTACATTTATGTAAAATATGTAGAATTATTAGCTCTTTAAAATAATGATTTCAATTTCAATGTCCCTTTTATAATTGAAAATAACAATTTATGTAAAAAAAATAAAAAATAAAAAATACAGTAATATTGATAACATCATTACATCATTACAAATTTACTCATTGAATATACAAATTGCTGACCATATTTATGTATGAAAATTACTGTTTCTGTATGATATAATAAAAATGAAAGAATTTTTAACCAAATAGATAGTTATATAATGCAATTGTTCAGTAACAAACAGTCTTAAGTCTTTTAGCAATAATTATAAATGCTGTTTATTAAGAAGGTTCAGTTATTTTGATATCAATGTACTAACCAATAACTGAATAATTATTTTTAAATTATTTGTATAATAGAAACTATTTAAATGATTAATATGAACATAATTAAAACATTGTAAACTAATAATGTATTATTTAAAAAAAATATTCTTAACTTCTTAATTATTGAAAATTTGTTTTAGGTTTTGCAGCTTGTAACTGATTTATGGGACAGAGGATTGTTAATGACATCAAAAGATATAACGTGCACATAAATAGTTTACAAGTTATGTCCAAAGTAACATATTTAATGTTTAAAAATCAACATATTATTTTATTCATCTTGTAAGTGCTTGTTTTTGGCAATTACATATTCTGTGTAGCTGAGAAATCCATCATAATTTGTATCGTCATCATACAGTATTTGATCTACTAAATCTAAAAATAAATATGATTATATTTTATAATTTTATGTATAAATATATGTTACCTGTGTAATTTTCTAAATTTGGTAAATTTGAGTTTGTATCATCAGAGTTTTCCATGTTGTGAGCGAATGCAGACATTAGTTCTAATCCATCCAGCATTGTGTTTTTATCATAATCATGAGCTCTAATTATGTTAAAAAGTGTATTAATTGTCAAATAATATTTGTATTTGTGTACGTAGTACTCACATAAAATATCTAAATTCTAATTCCTCGTCTGTTAAGTTACTTTCATCTAAGTTTGAAATTCCAAGATCCTCTTCAATGTGTCTGTTATTTAAAAAATTAAAAAAAAATCATACATTTGTATTAAAAATATAATATACAATAATTATGTGATTATATGATTTTAAAAGTTTAGGAATAGTCATGATGATTGAAAATCGTATGGTATTTTAGTTAAAAATCAATAATTTCTGTACTACTTCTGTAACCTTAAATATTTAAAAATGTACGGATATTTTAAACATATTTAGCATGTATGTTTTATATATAATTTGCTATGAGATTAATTTTTAAATCCTAAACATTGATACTAATTTTAATTTCTGTCTCATTATATTTTATTATACTTAGATCATGTACATTTTCTATTATTTTGTCAGTATTTAAAAAATATAATCATCATAATACTATACAATAAAATGATAACTGTTATTATTACTTATAATTAATTTTATAATAGTTATCATTAGTTAAATTATAGACTGATCTCAAGTGATTATATTTCATAATTATGTAAGCCTTATCTGCTGCATCTGTGCATATGATGGCATTCTAATTTTATAGTAATTTTGTTATTTAATTTGTATATTTATAATTTTATTCACATCTACAATGACCTGTAAGTTACAATTTAATTTTGCATGACCTATATGTAATAAGTTAGTATAAAATAGTTAATATTTTCATGATTAATGCTAATTAATACATGCATAGAAATAACAAAAAAACAAAAAAAAAATAACACAAATCCTAATATTTATAAAAATCTTCTTCGTGACATACTACAGAAATACCATGATAGAAAACAAATTTACACCGAGGCATCCAAAACAACAGATAGTGTAGATATAGCAATATTAGCTGAAAATATAGCCACCATGTATAATCTCCCATCCGAATGCTCAATCTATACAGATGAAGCCCTGGAAATATACAGTGCTGTTTTATACATATTACAAAATAAAGAAACAACTATCTTGTAATCAGTGATTCACTCAGTAGCATCACAGGAATCCAAAATACAATATATTCAACAGACATATCCAAACTAGTCTCAGAACAATCTCACAAAACATGCAATATGGGCATGTTATGTTTATATCTATATATTTCCTGCATATAGGTACCCAGACACTGTGTAATACAACGCAACAAAAAAGCAGATCTAGAAGCGTCAAAAGCAGCCACCTCCAGACACTCTAATTCCAAAAATGGGCACACATCCATCACACACAATCATCTCTTGACAAAACATGATCCACCCAAATGCGAAACGTGTGGAGTAGACAACACAATCAAACACATTATCACCAAATGCCAAAAATATGAGAACACGAGAAAAAAGCACCACATATCACAAAAGATCGGAGAAGTGTTAGGACAAGACCCACAATCAACCACCAGCATCATACAATTTATGAAATAAATACATTTATATAACTTAATTTAAGCCAAATTTAAACTAATTTTTAGCTCATGTTAATCTAATGGCAATAGAAGCCAATGTTTTAATTTCCAAATCAATAAAAAAAAATTCAAATAATAATAATAAAATATTCAACCTCAAAAATGTTATTTTAAAATTTTTAATGAATTTAGGTATTACATTATGGTACTTATGTGAATTTAATTAAATGATTATATAAAAAAAAACTGAGAAACAATTTTTTTTAAATATTTTATAGATCTATATATTAAAGTATTATTAAATTTTCAGAATTATTTGTCTTGAATTAAAATGTTATTAGAAATAAACAGTCTTGGGTAAAATACTTTTAAAAAGTATTTGGAATAAATACTCGAATACTCATGAAAAATAGTATTCCGAATATGTATTTGAATACATCATAAAAATAGTATTCTGAATTAAGTATTTAGAATACTATAAAACTATTCTAAATACTTTTAAAATATTTTTTGTTTTAGATATCAATGAAATAATTGCTTTTGTAAAATAATATCCAATATTTAAATATATTGTTAGTATATTAAAATTAAAATTATAATATACCTAACTATAACAATTGATGATTTACAATGTTATATAATAGCAATTATCTGCTATTATTATCTTTTATGAATAATATTAATTACTAAATTATATTATCAAAACCTATAATTTTTGAATTTTTCATTAGGATAGGCACAATTAAAAACAAAATATACTATAAATTAGGAATGTAAAAAGTATTTATTTAAATAAAATTGAAAATACTTTCAAATTACATTTGAAACATTTTGTTACATTTAAGTATCAATGCATGCTCGAAGTTATCATCCGTCATTTTCCCTCTTTTTTTAATCAATACGGCACTACCAACACTAAAGACACGCTCTACAGCTGCACTGCTTGGCAGCGGTGTATTGAATTTACACACTTTTTTTACTGTTGGAGTTTCAATTAAAGAATCTAATCTTTTAGTTGGACTTTTGCTTAAAAAATTTGATATTTCCTGTTCTAAAGGTAGATTTATTTTATCAGCACTATTACATTAGTACTATTAAAGTATTCCGAATATAGTATTTAGAATACTTCCAAATGTATTCTGAATACTAGCTAAAAATACTCTTAGGAAAAATATTTTAAAAGTATTCTGAATACGTAAATAATATTCCGAATACAGTATTCGGAATACATTATTCGGAATACTTACCCAAGACTGGAAATAAACTTTTAAAAAATAAAGCACTTTCAAATTCCTATTTTAGTCTGAAATTTGTCAATTTTTTTTTGAAACTTATGTCAAATAGGTATACATGTGTCAAAGATATAATATAGTGAGGATTTCAAGTTTTTTGCAAAAACTTTTGGATAAAGTCAACCGCACTAAAAAGTAATTCCCGAATGGAAGAAGAATAAAATAATATAAATATAAATATCGTAGTAAAACCAATATATCCTTTGCTTTACTCTGAATCTATAAGAAGACAGTTGAACAGTGATTTCTTCACAAAAGTGTTCCACATTGTTGTACCTAGTATTCATACATATATTTGTTCTTTAAGTTAAAAAGAGTGAGTTCAAAAATGACGGTTGGAAGTTATTCTTGATTCTTATAATATGAGTCTGAGATCGAATATAACATATGAATAATAGTCATGGAGTGTTCTGTTTTATTATTTCAATGATTGAAATTTGAATACCGAATGCTGAATGAATGAATAGAATGCCCATGTAGAATACTTTTTTATCCATATGCAAGAGAATAATAATTAATAAATTATTATTTTTTTATTCAAGTATCAGAAGTTATACTTGTATGAGTTCAAACACAATCGCATAAAACTTGCCAGAAAAATAATAACTTGTACATTAATACAATTATATCTACGAGTGATAATTAAAAAAAATCCCGAAGACTTGTTCGTGATCGAATTTTTATAATGTTTGTTGAAAATTTGATGAAAACAGTTTTGAAACTATGGAAACAAAATAAAAAAAAACCCTTTCACTAAAACAATACCTACATCGAAAATAATAAGTCTTTCATTCCTGCGTATTTCACGAAACACGACTATTTTTAAACTTATCTCTTGATTTATATTGCAGTTATGGGGTATAATACCTATATTATAATCAATGGAATTATAAAGCGACAGTGCATGAGATACAGGCAACAGGCTTAAGCGCAAATAAGGAGGAAAGAAAACTGCTCATAACTTTCTTTAAAAATATTTTCAACCATGTATTTTCATTAGGTAGGTACACTCAGTAATACCATTTACGAGTAGCCGATACTAGCCTAGTCTGTACTCAAGTCTTCCTTGCCGAATCCGAAACGCTATTGTCGTTAAAATAATACGTCGTTTATAAGTCACGGTGGTGGGCTCTCACTGCTCTCGGCGATTCGAGGAGTCGGTTACGAGATGCGACGGAGAAATGAGGACGGCGGTTAACGAGGGAAAACTAAAAACCCAATTTGCCCGTACCCGCGAAACGGTCGTGTATCACTTGTCGACAAACAAGACGGCCTGGTAGGTACTTGATTGGTAGGTTAGTAGTCGTGACAACGAGTGTGTATTGTGTGACGTGCGCATTTCACACGTAAGTAAACGCGAGTAATATACGGTTGGTACTATTCTAATATTATGGTTTGAGTGCCGTACAGTTATGATAAATGTTTCTTCGGTCTAAAGTTAATCTACAGTGTTTCTCTCTTGTAATATACCTATCTGTTTTGCTTTATTGTAATATTATTATCATTAAAGATATTGATTAAAATCAAAGCAGACTACACTCTTCAAACAGAATATTATCATGAAAAAGAACTCGGTGAAAAAAAATGTCGGTTAAGGCGGTCCCGAGAACATTCTTTAAATTCATAAGCTCCTTAGCCTATATTAATTCCATTTGCATTGATATGATACCCCCGTGACATTGTCTTTCCACAACATTGTTTTTCAAATAATGAAAATCAAACGTCGGTAGTGTTAGTACCTTATGGATCTTTATGTCGGTAGGTATCACGTCTTTCGACACAGACCATTCAAGCAGTGTAGTCAAAGCCCAAAGGTACTTGTCGGGCTATATTTAAACGAAAAACAAAAGAGGGTTTTCTATGTTTGACGGTTATCCGCGATTAACGGGAAGTCGTACGAAAAAAAAAAGTTTTCAAAGCACTGTCAAGTGATAACTAATAATAATTCATCTAGCCAAGTATTTCACTATGCAGTCACTATGGTGCCGCGCAGAATATCGCGGTGTGCGCCCCGCACTGACCTTTTGTCGTGCATTATCGGCTTGTCTTGCGTGAACTTGGTGTCGCTCTGGGGCTTGGGGTGCTGGTGTTGGTGGTGGTGGTGGTTCTCGATTCTCGGTTCGCCGGACACGGCGGCCCGCGGATGGTGCGGACCCCGCTGGAACCCGACGGCGATGCCCAGCAGCAACAGTTCGGCCAGCAGCGTTCCTTTCATCGCGTCGCCGCACACACGTGAGTGTAACCCTCCGCCTCGATCTCGCCTACTCCGGTCCGCCGTCACTACCTATTACATTACGCATGTGTGTATACAATATACGTATATGTCATACACGTGTGTGTGTGTGTGTGTGTGTGTGTGTGTGTGTGTGTGTGTGTGTGTGTGTGTGTGTGGCGTTGTATAATGTACGACGACGGGGTATTTTTTTTATTTTTATTTTATTTTTTTTTTTATATCATTATCCGCTTAGCGGAATAATATTTTCGCGCACGCGACAGATGCGCTCAGTCGGCCGCCGCCGTCGAACGGTCCTATTGCCTTGCCTCCCGCCGTCGCCGCACGTACGCGAGCCAACGAACTGCAAATTCGATTTGCCATTCGCGCGGGTACGGTTATTTCACGGCCGACGTGAACGGCGCAGCGTGGTGCGATCACCACTCGTCTCCAGTGGCGGCGCGGCAGCGGCCCCGGTGACATCGATGACAACGACGACGACGACGATGACGACGACGACGACAGTGACTATACTACTACAACGACGGCGTTAAATCCAATAATCCGCGGGGATCTCCCTCCCGTCTTTCGGATGAGAGGAAAAAAGGAACCCTTTTTATACCTTCCAATTTCTATCTATCTCTCTCTTTCTCTCTCTCTCTCTCTCACCTCCGAACACGACATAGCTTGTATACGTAATATGATGTATTCATATATTCCGATTGTCTCATTATCCGTGCGGTGCGAGTGTTTTTTTTTAATTGTTTTTCCGAATGCGTGTGTATCCTCTACCTGTATGGCAATGACAGAAACTTTTCGGTATGAACGCATAAATCACAATTTCACTTTGTTGGTTTTTTAATTTTGACACATCGTAATCATTAGATGTACTTTATAGTTAATAGTAAAAAATATATTGTCGTGATTATCTAAAGGCCCGAGCATAGCCGGACTAAAGAGAAAGATTAAGAACTAATAATAATTAATAAAGAATTAAAAATAGGATAAATTTAAAATTAAATAAAGAATCAATAAAGAAGGTTGCAGCCCACGGCCGGTCCCGAAGAGAAAACCGTCCCGGTAAATGACATCGATGCATCTTTTACGTTGTACCTAATCGCTATAAGCTAGAGGTATTCTAACTTTTTCATCCCATCACTCCTGTGTGTCTTCACAAAAAGTTGACGGCTCCCAAATTATAAATTACAAAAAATGAATGTTTATTTTGTATGTAATTTATTTTAATAATTTATTTATCATATGACGTATACAATTTTTTTTAAATAAGTAGTTTATGTAGAAAAAATGGTAATTAAATATTTCATGTTTAGTCTTAGTAAATATTAATCAATAAAAAAATCAATTAATATTACTTAATACTAAATTTTTAGTGAGATGGACGAGCTTGTTTATGCTTCATAATATGTTCAAATAATGGCTCAAGTTTTGAAATAGCTCTTCTTATCTCCTTCTCAACGTTCAGTTTTGACCGATATTTTGTTTAAATTACAGCTAACGCAGAAAATCCGGTCTCACAGAGGTACGAAGTTGCAAAAAGTGTTAAACTTTTCAAAGCTTTCATGGCCATTTGGCGTATTGTGATTTCACATGCGTCTAAAGTTGTGTTACGATGATGATACGAACTTGTTACTTGATGATACGAAATAATTAATAAATTTTAATTTGATTTTACATGAATATTCCTAACCTAAATAAACATACCTTTTTTAGTTACTAATAATTTACTAATATACTATACATTTGGTATAAAAAGCCTTAAATTCATACACACACACACACACACACACACACACACACACACACACACACACACACACACACACACACACACACACACACACACACACACACACACACACACACACACACACACACACACACACACACACACATATATATATATAAATATATTGGTCTTCAATTAAAAGACGCGGCTCCCTTCGACAACTTCCGCGACGCCCCTGGCAACCGCTACGCATAGTTTGAATACCTCTGCTATAAGTCTAATACGCAATATATTGGAGCCCGATTAAAAGAAAAGATGATTCCGACATTTTTACAATACGTTTGTGATACCTAAGTTTTATCAATAGTTTTATACACTATACACGTCTGCGCAAGATGATGTAATAAATACCACGTATTAAATATTAACTCAATGAACACACATAGGATCCGTGGTAGAAATTTTCAGCTCTAATGCTACAAAAATGTCAAATAATATTCTAAGGTTTTTAGCACTTTTTGTTATTTTATAAAACTATGTTATAAATTTATTTGAAAAATTTAATTTTTTTCATTTAGTAAAAAAATTAAAGCAATGATGAAAAGTGTTCATGAATTACACTTTGAAGTAAAACAGTACGAGGATGAGTACGATTGGTTATAATATTTATTACTACAGCCGTCGTGATAAAATAACACGTAAAATATTATACAGTATACTAAATTAGATCATCAATTTATTATTATATTAAATAGTAGAACAGTGTTGCATTGTCTAAAAAAAAGTTACCTATACCCACTTAATATATTATTTCTTCTTAGGTATTACTATTTATTAATGTTTATCTATTACTATTTATCTGATATCTGAAATTGTTTTTCTTCCTAGACCGTAGAAGTTACCAAGACAACATTACTGTACATAACATAAAAAAAAACTTTTTTCTTTGTTTAAACTGCAATAAAAAAGTCCTCTGCATTATTAAAGCTAAGAATGCGAAAAATACAGTACCTCAGTGCTTGAGAACAGAAATTAATTTTCGCATCAAAATCTTATACAATTTTAAATTCGAAATTGTATTTTCTCATTATTTTTTTACCAAAATATTTGAAACTTGTTTTTCTGTTTGTATTCCAAAATTCTTAAATTTTATTCATATTAAAAGATGCGATTCGAAGTACAAACAATTTATTCAGGCAAAATTTTAATCAAATAGGTACTTGTAATCATCTTGACTAAACATTTTTAAGACTTTTTCTGTACTTAATGTTGGTAAAGTATATGCAGTTAGTTAAGAGTTAACTGATAAGCAGTTAGTTGAGAAGCACTATGACAAAGACTTGCATCTACTGTTTATTGACTATAAACAGGTGTATGACTCAGTTATAAGAGAAGTCCTATGGGATGCACTTATAGTCTTTGGGATACCAACTAAAATAGTGAAAATGATCAAATTATGTATGAATTAAACCAGATGTAAAGTTAGATTCAATCGACATATGTCAGATGAATTTGAATTTAAAACTGGACTTTGACAGGGTCCAGTATAATATATGCTAATATAGCATTAGAAATGGTAGATAGAAAAACTCAGAGCAAATATAGTGGGATAAACTTGGAAGAGAACAAAAGACAATACGGAATACTAGCGTACCCAGATGATATTATCATATTGGGATCAGATATTCAAGAAGTAAAAGCAGGCACCAAAGAACTATTACAAAATAGCAAAGAAATCGGATTACAAATAAACGAAGCAAAAACCAAATATATGGTAATATCTAGACGAGAAAATCACGAGGAAAATTTAGAAGTTAAGAATTATAAATTTGAAAGAGTACATAACTTTAAATATCTGGGCGTTACAATAAATAGCAAAAATAACAACCATGATGAAATTAAAATAAGAGCAATTGCAGCAAATAAATGCTATTACGGAGTAACGAGTATACTCAAATCAAAACAGGTATCAATTAAATCAAAAATTACAATATATTAGGTAGTTATTATACCAGTTCTTTTGTATGCGTGTGAAACATGGCCAAATACTAAAGGAGACGAAGACAAAATAACAATATTTGAAAGAAGAATGTTTGGGCCAAAAATAAATAATATCACACAACAATATGAAAAAAGAAGTAATAAAGAAATACAATTAACAGTTATATAAAGATCCAGACATAGTTGCTGTATTAAAATATAGAAGAATGACATGGACTGGTCGTATATGGAAGTAAAATATTCTAATGAAAGCGGGTTTAAAATGGAAACCCCATGGGAAAAGACCACTTGGCAGACCTAAACAAAGGTGGATTGACAAAGTGGAGAAGAATTTAACAGAGGTTGGAATACAAGATGGAGAAACTATAGCGCAGGATAGAGACAGATGGAAGCAAGTTTGTGATGCGGTAATGGCCTCAATGGCCTTTAAAAACCGAAGAAGAAGAAAAAAGTGTACGCATGAATTGAGAGTATAAGATAAAATTTCAGAGCTTAATAAATTCAGGAATCAAGAATTTCATTAGATGAAAATGTTAAAATTTGACATTAAAAAATTTTATATTTAGTCCAATTATGAAGTGCTATTAATGAATAGCTTCTTCTTCAAGCCTACCATGACCAATGCTCTATAATTGTATTACCCCTCCATTGTGTTTATTGTAATTATATTTTATATAGATTGTACAAATAAAAACAAATATGACAATAAAAAAAAAAAAATATATATTTAGTCCAAAAATAATCATATTAAAAGAAATTCTTTAAAATTAAAAAAAAATAATTTTTAATTTACGAAATACATGTAAATAAAATTAATACAATTATAATAAACTTTTAAAAAAAGTTTTCAAATTTTACATTTATACGGTAAAATTTGATAGTGGAATTAACCTCCCCGTAACAATGCAAAACTGACTACTTTGATTAAGTGATATATTGCATAAACCTATTTTGAAATTTATCGATGGAATCAATGTACACCAATTTGAATGAGTAAAATTATCGATGGACTTAAAGTACCTATACTTGTGTAGATATCCTCCATGGCGTCATTTAGACCTTCCTAATTTGTTTTCCTTTAGTTTGGATATTTCTCTCTAAAAGTTTTACATAGTGGTTCTCTTAAAACATATTAATTTGTGTGTATTGTAAATTATTCTACCTGATTTAACATTAACAACAATTATCCTAAATTGAATAATAAATCAATTATAATATTTTGTAAATGAAATGAAGTGTTTGAAATATCTTCTGCCACAATAACTATTACTATGATGGTTAAATATTTTAAACTATATTTTTTATGAACAGGAAACTTTGTGTTCAGCTCTTTAAGTTTTAAATAAATAAAAAATAAAAAATAAAACGTCATATGAGAATTGTTTACTGTGTTGTTTTCTTATAATAGAGTAACTCACTATGGCTGTGATATGTTATCTGTCATAACTGTACATAATATCCCGGTGATAAGAATCTCCGATGTGTAATCAAATACCTGCGTGTCGCGGGCTTATTTTATTGTAAAATTTCGGCGAGTGATTCGCACCGAGTACCGCGGACGAGATTACAATAATATTAACAATACGCTCTCCCGCGCAGCAAAGGGTTTTAGGGACTAACGACAATATGCTACGCCAGGTCGACGACGCACAGAAGGGTTATCGAACAATAGTCGGTTTCAAATTTACACGACAGGTTTTTGTACACAGCTGGACACTATTAAGGCAGGCAGTGTGTGTAATACGCTGACAGATTTATTAGACAACGGCGCAGTTGTAAAACGTTATCATTGACGTTTATCGGTGCGGTCGTTGTCGTTGTCGCGACCGGAGGTTTTTGACGACGATAAAAAGATCGGTGGTCGCATTTAAACATTCGATGAGTCTACGAAATAACACGCCCCTACGCGTAAACCTTGCTGCGTGTTAAATCATAAGTAACCTCCAGATACCAGGGTGTCGGTGGAACTACGGCTGGTGCGCCTACACAGACATGTCATTTTAAATTGCCCAGAGGCATACGCATTAAATTTGTGGTTGAGATACTTGAAATCTGTCAGAGAGTGTTATGTTTTTTAAATAATTGAAAGCGAATTTTCGAAAAAAAAAACACGTTTGCAAAATATTTACGGTTATCGTATTATTTATACATGATGTGCCTACGTAGGTACATGTAAGGCTATAGCTAAAGTAATTTTACGTCAATGTGATCTACATACAACGCGTATTATTTGCGTGTAATTTGATAAGCAATTATTACATGCATAGGTATACATATTATGTACCGTATAAATAAATGATGTTCTATGAATTAGTAATCAATAAGATATAATTTTGGTATTTAGGTGTTATACGTACCTACCCTGTAGAACAATAGGTATGTACCTGGAAATGCACTTGCAGTGATAATCCCATACGGCGTGGTAGACGTGATAACGTTTCGTGATATCAGCAAAACAATCCACAGTTCGTGGTAACTGTCTTATACGCGATGCTGGATCAATAAATTCCGTAAGGGGCAGTTTTGTGTGAACGCACTTCCGATAGATGGCGGTAGGTTTTCTGCTGCAATCTACCCAAAGGCTTTTCCATTATACGGGGAAATTTCGTTCGAGCACTTGCGTATCATAGTTGTGTGCTATACCCAGGACCGTCTTGAAGGAAAAATCATGAGGGGGTTAGTTTCTTTAATTTGCTGACTCTAATAAAATTTTTTTCGTTACGCTCGAAAATCATATTCAAATCAATTTAAAAATACAAATTTATTTAAGATTCATTAACTATATATATATATATATATCAATTTTTATTATCATTTAACACAACACTGAAAAAAAAGTTTTGTTGTTGGAACCGAAATATAGTAATCATAACTATGATATTTAGTTGCCTCAGTGACAACATAACTTTTAGTTAGGGTTGCAAATGTAATATTGTTGTCCGTAAATTATTAGGGAAACTAGAAATTGTAAATATTAGAATTTATATAACATAATAGTTTGGTAAATTTAACTAAACTATTGAGAAAATTGAATTTCTTTTTGTATAGACAACTAAAAAAATTTGCTCTATTCCAAGTATTATCAAAAACCATACCATGGATGTGGTAAAAATCCTATTTATATACATGCTTATATAATAATTAGTTATTATAACACATCTTTAAGTTTATACAACAAATAAATAATAACAGTAGGTAATATATAAGTACGCATAACAATTTACCAAGTTATACGAATCGATTAGTTTAATAAATGAAACAGTTTTCTGTTGTATTTACTATTTATCCTTCAACTAAACAGTTTTGTTAAATGGAATAGCATAACTTTTTTCAGTGAACAATGTTTTTTTATCATTTTATATTAGTTTTCATTATTATTAGATAAATATTTAAATTTTAAAATACAAATTGGCTGTTTATTAATAATTATTACCAGATATATAATACACCATTTTAAATTTTAAAATTTGTGAGTAGTAATTATTTATTTTTTAGTGGCATATTTGACATTGACGCATTCTTCCCCAATTTATAAAGTGTTTGATACCACTGAAAGATATTTATTTTATTGTATATATGTATATTGTATATGTTACGCCTCAGTAGTGAAATTGCTCATTTCATGTAATGAGCAATTTTTTGCCTAGTTCGTGAAATGACCGCATGGATAGTCTATTTTATGAAACGGGAAATTTTTTATTATTTTTTGCACAATTCATGAACTGGGCATACTAAAAACCTGTCCAGTTCATGAATTGGATAAGAAATAGATAGGTATTTATAAACAGGTGATATATAGATGATATTGTCTTGGGAGGTAGTCTAGTGCTCTGCACGGTCCACTCTTTTCGGTCTTTCTGTATTTTATTCTAAAATGGTTTGGTCTGGTTTGATTCGCCTTCAATTTCGGTTCCACATAAGCTTTAACTACAGAATCGCGGTCTAGTCTGGTTTATTTTAACACGTAATACAATTTATGTAGAATTACATAATTAACACATTCAATTGGTCTATAATTGTATTTTTTTCCGGATTGTAGTGGTATATTTTTTTAAAGTCGGTACAGACTTGGTTTTTCTAATGCAATAAAAATGAAACGATCCAGTCCAGTATGGTTTAATTTTTTTTTACAGCGGTCCGGTCCAGCCCTGGAATTGGTTAAAATGTATCAGTCTGGTCCGGTCTAAAAACAAAAAACGAACCGTGCAGGGCACTAGAAGGTACTATTCAATTATAATTTTATTTATTTTAATTTTATTATTTGCTAATTTTAATTTCACACAAATATAATTCAATCAAGTATTAGAATTTTCAAACTTAAAAAAAATGTATATACAAATTTATACCTAACTACCAAAAAAAATATATTTTTTAAAATTTTATTCTTTTCAAATTTCATTTTTATAGAAAATATAATCATAATTTGGCTTGATTTACATCCCGGTGTCTCGGCGCGTTATTTAGTTTGTCCCAGTTAATAGTGACAGAAAGAAAATGATATTTAATGTTTTATTATTTAATAATAAAACACAGAATAATATTGTACATTTGAGCACGGTATCACCTGCAGTATCATAATCTTATATTATGTTATCTAAATGACTAAATCTATAATCGGTATTGTTTTAGGTTTATCTGATACTATCGAGTAGGTTAGAAGGTACACATAATATGAATACAATTATTATTGTCAGTATATTACTAGTGATAGTAAGTTCACGTAAGTATTTATGCAATTATGTTATTTTCGTTGAAATTAATTTACGAAAATGCTTACAGATCTAGTAATTAATTATTTTATTACACTTTCAAATTTTTACAATATCATAAATATATGAGTATATATAAATATTATGTGTCCAGTTCATGAAATGAGCAATTCCACATCTGGGGCGTAATATATATAATGATAATTGATGAAAGATTATTTTCAATTGAGTACCAACATAACTGATACACAGGATATAAAACAATATTATAGTTAATTATTATTATATTGTGTAAATGATGTGAATTTCGGGGTTTGAATTAGAGATTTTTCCAGACATAGTTCTGTGGCTGTTAAAAAATGGCCAATAGTCGAAATAAATCATTTCTGTTTTCGGTCGTTTTTAAACAACCAGACTAGGTCTGTTCAATTTTTTCGGCCACTGTCAAGTGTCAGTTATCGAATATTGAGTCTAATATATTTATAATAAACATATCATCAGACCTGTATTTATTTATCAGTGTATTGATGTGCTATTATTTTTCTAACTCATTTTTAATCCCGTGAAAGGTTATAATATATGATTAATACACAATCCGTGACTTTTTTACCCTTCAAAATGTATACATGGATTATTAATACACATAAGCGTATATAAAATACGAATATGTACAACTTTATCTATGTATATGTATAAATATATATATATTGTACCATATTATTCTTGTCAATGCTTCAATTGAGTTTTGACATTTTTTTCCCTTCGTATTTTTTCCTTTATTTAGTCGACCTCTCGTATTTTTCTCTCGTACGTAACGTAGTGCTACCTTTTGCTATTACATTCATCAATTTCCCTTTTAGTTTCCCTTCCTTTCATATCCTTTTGCAATACAATCCCAAGTACGTCCCTTATACTCATATATATATAGTCACTCAATACGTTCCGACTGTTACCGTTTATTTTTTTCTCCATTTTATTTACAATTGAAGGCAATCCTATCCTTTTTTTTTCTTCAATTCAATCTTAGTTATATTTTCTATTTATTCTTTTCTATTCCATCTCCGTATGATATATATAATATATATAATGTAGTATGTTACATGTTATATTAAATTATCTAAATAACAAACATATTCATGTTTATGTATGTAATACAATAATTTTATTAAACGTTTATTTCATTACCTTTTTCCAGTTTTTTCTTTTTATATTTTAATAACATGATGATTTTGCTCACTGTATTTGTAACAAAACAGATAAAATGAATGACATTTTTTATTATGCGTTGTGTTACGAGATTTTGTATATTATGTTTCAATTGAGTAAAAATAATACATAATTATAATTAATATGAATAAATAAATAAATTTAATATATATATATATATATTGGTTGAATCCATAAATATATTAATATCAAATAAAAATGTGATATTTAAATACTGACGTTAAAATTATTATTTATAACAAATGTAGGTATCAAATTAAACAGTATTTATTACATTTAACAACCGTGCTATTTAAGAATAAGTGGTGAAATATTATTTTTTTGATAACAGTAATTATATTCTTAAATAAATCAACTCTCTTTACACGTTTAAAAATCATTCCACGTTAATTGGTTAGAATTTCAACATTTGAATGCCGATTTTCAAATGGATAATGGATGAGGCGAAGTCAAAAGGGCTTTTCTAAGCTGTCAAATTCCCCTATTTCCCTTGTGTTTAGTTCTTTCGATACCTTAAGGCTTAAGGGGTAGTATTTTTTTCTCTTCGGATCGAAAAAAACTTTTAGACGCATTTTATTCGGCCTATCAAATAACTTCTCCGTATAAAATTTAATGAAAATGAGATTTGGTTTATGCATTGAAGACGAACACATTTTATTTCTTACTTTTATTTTTAGTTTAAAATTTTGTACATATACTGAATGTATCACGAAGATCAGAAATATGGAATAACTTTTGTTCGATTCAATATTTAAAAAATTTTTTTTTTAATCAATATTTAAGCACTGTGCTACAATGAAAATGTATGAAAATATTTTTTTATTTTTGGAACTTAAATTCAAACATTTTAGATTGTATTTTGTAGTTTGAAAACAATTAAAGCAGCCATATTGTAATCTAGATATTTATAAAATTAAAGGTGCTTAAAGTTATAATAAAGGTTCATACGTTAATAATTTTCTACGATTTAAATTTTTCTGAAAATATTAATAATATTGTTAATTGATAATTTATTGTTAAATTGAGTAAGACATTCAGTGTGTAATAAATGGTTATTTCACATATTTAAATTATTGTAGTAAAAATGCGGTGTTTCACTGTATACATACAGTGGTATAGACAGTGGTTACACGGCTCGTTATCTATATAAGTTCTTTAACTTACTGTTATTAATTATAACTTATAGTACATTTTGTATAACACACATTTTTTGCTCTTATTTTGAATAAACTTTTCCATTCAACAAGTTATAGTCTATAGGTACTCTATGCAAGTCTAAGAGTACAACAGTGCGCTGTAAAATGAGTTAAAGTGTATTATTAACAGTAGTTCATTTCTGCAAAGTACGTGTTAGGCGTAAGTGTTAGTAGCTCTGATTTTTTTTTTAGTATACACACGTGTAGTATGTTTCTAACAAAAACAATTCTGAATTTAAACGCGTATTAAAAAAATCCCGACCTAATATTTTTGAAATTTTTTCAGTACAGTTATTTAAGGATATGAGTGAAGTGATGTTAAATTTTCAGATATTTATGTAAAAGATTTAAAATATTATTTGATAAAAACTTCTAAAAAACAAGATATTTCGAATAATTCAAAAGTTTTATATTTAGCCCAAAAGTGGTAAAATTTAGTTTGAAACTTTTTTCAAGTCAGTACCTATTAAAAGTGTTGTTGATTTTTGGTGGAAAGTTAAGGGGTCTAACAACATTATTTTGTATAGAAAATTTTATCATTATACTCAATTTTTAGGTAGTTTTTCTATACACTTGGAGAAACTATTGACAGTAGAGAAAAATGGCCTTTTAAAATTATCAACAAAATAAAATTTATGACCTTTGAAGATACTGGATGAAAATTTTGGACTATAATTATTATTCAAAACCGTGATAACATACACAAAAAAGATATATATATATATATATGTATATATATATATATAATTTGTAAAAACCAGTACATTCTTTGTTTCACTCAGAATTGAAAAAAATCTTTTAATGCAATTTTACTGTACCACAGCACTATACTATTTATTTTTTTAAAAGTTAAAAATATTGAATAGAGTAAAAGGTATTCTATATGTCAGATCTTCGTCATACAATCCGTGTATACAGAGTGTTCCGTTTTAAATGTACCATTAAATATCTCTCAGCCCGATAATCTTGTATTGAAATACGGTTTGCTATCACAAAATGCGCCATCACAATTTTTTTTTTTTATAGAAATATGAATTTTTGTCACCAGGTATGGATAGATCATTTTATTTTAAGTCATTTTGATTCATTAACCATGGTTCTAAATCTAAGATTGACTGAGTTACAGCTTTTTGAAATTTCAAAATAATTTAATTTTTCGATTTTTCTTAAAACATAGAATACATTAATTTAATACAAGATTACAAAAAAAAAAAAAAAAAAAAAAAAAAATAAATAAATAAATAAAAATAAAAAAAAATAAATAAAAAAAAATACCCTAATAAAATAAAATTAATTTAAAAATAAATTTAGGAATTAAATTAATAATTACGTGTTTTACTATACATTACTAATGTATTCATGCATAATTTCTGAAATAAAACATTAGAAGTACTTTATGTAAGAATAATTTATGACATAGTAGATAATATTATTATTATTTTTTTTGTCTTTATTGTAAGTTGTAACGTTTATAAAATATCATGTAAATTTAAATTATTTTAGGCACAATTTTGAGTTGATAGGAATGTATATAATAGGTATATCATCCCGAGATTGATATCTTCAAGGTGATTGAGATAGAATAATTATTTTGATTTATAAATATGAAATATTTGTGTACAAAAATATTATGTAGTCATCGGTTTTCGTTTAAGTGTCAAGTACTACGCATTTTATAGAAGACTTTGACGAATACGATGTGAAGTTCTTCTTAGAAATTAGCTCAATTATAAAATAAACTACTTTGGTCCTTAAACTTTTATCCTTTTCATAAATTGTTCAATATAGCTTCAAAACTTTGGCAACGTCGTCGCGTCTTCTTGGAAAGTAAACGTATTTTTATAAAGAGTTGTAATTATGTCTGCATTGATATAGTTTTATTCAGGAAGAGATTAATTTTGAGTGATGGAATTTAATTTCAAATGACTGCAAAGAAAGACTACATGAATTTCTTAAATTATTGCTAATGCATTATCGTTCATTCGTTTAAGAACTAGTTTTTTTTTCGAGAAAATATGAACATTTATTATTGGTATTAAAAACACATTTATAAAGCAATTTTGTTTGATTTGATAATTTATTAAATATATGGTATTTTTTAAACTATAATTATGAAATGGTTAATGCTGTTTATTTGTGAGTTAAAATTACTTACATTTTTTTTTATAATTTTAATGCAAAATTACTTTGATATACAGGGGAGTCTTAATTATGATTGTTCTAAAACCATATAAAACGACTGGAGGTATTTTGTAGTTTTTTAATTTTTCCAACAATCTAACTAGATTTTTAATTACCCTAAGTTGTTTTAAAAGTTAAATATTATATAACTTATGTTCATTTTAAATTATATTTATTTTAATGTTTTGTAACAAAAATAGAGAAAAAGCACGTTTCATCCAATAATGAACCAAAACACATCATATTCACGAGTTGAAGATTTATTATTTTAATGACGTGATTGTATGTGATAATATGTTATTACTGATTACTTTATTATCAACGATATTTTTTTCAATTATCTACAGAGAAATCTGTTTAAACCAGTTATGATGTGTCTCGTGCACAATATTTTTGAAAATATTAAAATATATCTATGTCCTATGATATCGTATTAAATATGAATGTATTTAAAAGTCTCGTGTATTAGCATTATTATAAATAATGAAAGCCGTATTTTGATTAAGAACGTTGAAATTCATGTATGTATTTTTAATTTAGAAATGACTGAGAAAATTGAACTGTCTTTCCCACAAAATAGTGATTTATACGGATAAAAAAATAATAGAATAACATAACTATAAGTAATCCGCATACGAAACCATTAAAAAATAAATGTGTATTTTGTAATACACACATTTGATTGGAATGTATAATTTATTTGAGAACACCATAAGTAAGTTTGAAGACTTCGTCAGAATACTGTGTTACACAAAAAAATAAGAGTTGTCAGAAAACACACTGTGTCTTTAATTTATAATAAACTTTTTGGTGATAAACATAACTTAATTTAAACGTTAAGTAATATAGTGTTGACTGTAGAGGATTAAACTAAAAAGTATTATTTTATAAACTTAAATCAATTATAACTTAAGACTATATTTCCGTGCATAAGAATTTTAAAACAGTCAATAACTCGTTGAGCATTGATTTTCCTAGCCATTCTCTGTTTAATAAATAATTATATTTATAATTAATTAGCATTAAATAAATCGAGATGTTCCAAAGTCATTGTACTTTTCAATTTTGATCTTACAGAAATCAATTTATAAAAAGAAAACGCAAAAAATTTCAGTTATGTCCTTATTGTTTCAGCAGTTAACACCACAAGAAGCTGTTTGTCTGTGTTAAACATATTTTTATTTTCCAATTGGATTATTTAAGGCAAAAATTATTTGACAAAATATGTACGCCAATCGGCCAGTGTTAAGTAGAGGAGGTTCTATGACCAATTATCGTGTTCATAATTGATTTTGGGTTTTTTATGGATGGATTATAGTAGTAGTTGTGCTCTTTCAAATTTTTGAATAAAAATTTGATTTTATTACAGATTTCAGAGCTGTGGAAATATTGCTATTGCTGTTGACTCGAGTGTCTGTCTTGAGTCATAAAAATTATTGTTGTATAGAACACCGTGCACTTAAATGCAAGGCAGGTTACTGAATTTACGACTTAATCAATTATTTATTTATTTATACAAAGGATTCGAGTTTTTTTTTATAATTGCATAGGTACTTAGTGATTTGAATGAGATGACCGATTAAAGTTATTTCTGTATAGAGGAGTTTAATTTACTTACAAACGTATTTTTATTTACTAGTAAATCACCTATGTTTAGAATTATTTTACGAATATGATGATTCATCATTGTTTTCACACTCAAAAAAAAATACGGTGACTTGCTACTGAAATCCTTGAGTAGATGATTCAACAAGTTATATGTATAAGTACCTACTATAAACGCGTGAAGTATGTTCGCACTTCGTCCTGGAGTCAATTTAATTGATTTAATTTGATTTTAGTTTTGATCGTTATTCAGCCAGAAAATATATGATAAAAATATATCATAATAAAATACTCTATAAGCTAATGATTTCTACTGACTTGCTATTGGTGAAAAGTACATTTTATGAAATTAAATTATTATTATGTATTATTACCTTAAAATTAGTTTAACAAGAAAAAATTGTGTCTAATTGGTTTATAAAATTTAAAAACAATTTTCTCATTTTCGAAATAACGTAGGTTTTTGGTGTCTAGATTAACATCTATGTGTAATATACACTCAAATAAAGTTCAATATCATTCATTCATCATAAAATAATGAGTTAGCAAAATAATATTATTGTTATAATACAGCGTCATTTAATTGATTTATATATAAATATATAGGTGTGATTTTTTTTCACTTGATGTTTTAAGTATGTTCAACACATATTTAACTTTGTGTAATGCATATATTTGATTTTTTTTTTCATTTAAAATATGAAATAATAATAGAACTACATTTGTATGAAAAAAATTGGTAAAAAGTTATCTGTTATCTACGTGATTTTTTAGTGTTTTAGTTTTTTTAAATAATCTATATTTTATTCTTCTTCTTCTTTTTCTAGATTTCATAACTCTCCAAAAGTTTTCACCACCATCACCAAATCACTCCACTGTGATAAGATCCATTTATCACGATCACATTTCTCTCCAATCTGCACTCCAAGATCTTCCAAATCCTTTTCTACAACATCCAACCATCTCTTCCGAAGACGACTCCATGAACTTTTCCCTTCTGGTTTCCAATTTAGTACTATTTTGGTTACTGCATCAATATTCCGCCTCATGACAATATGTCCTCGCCACTGTATCCTTTGACTCTTTATGAATCCATTAATTGATACTATTTTTAAATCTCCCTTCAGTTCTTGGTTGCACTGCCTTTGACACTGACCTGTCCTAGTGTATCTTACCGGGCCGCATATCTTTCTCCATATTTATTTTCAAAAGTCTTTAATTTTCGTTCTGTTATACTCGTAGTAGTCTACACTTCGCAACCATATGTTAGTATCTATCTTATGATTGATATATAAAGTCTTATTTTTGTTCGTTTTGAAAATAATTTAGATTTAAAAAACTTTAACAAGGCAGAAAACGCTCTCTCTGCTTTTGTTATTCTCGTCCGATATCATGGAACCAATCATTTTTTGTATTCAGTAGTGTACCTAGACACTGAAACTGTTCGACTTTTTCATACGGTAGCGTCTCCAATACATCTAGCGATGTTTTCATGTCTAGTAGTTCCATTTATTTTGTTTTGTCTGCGTTTATGTGTAGCCCTATTCGTTCTGCTGCGTGTTCTAATGCTTCAGTAGCTCTCACTGTATCATACAATGAGTCTCCTATGATGTTAAGATCATCTGCAAAACCTAGCACTTTTATATGATATTCATCAACGTTTATTCCTCTTGTTTCGTTTTGCAAAACTCTTACTGTCTTTTCTAGGGCTATGTTGAATACTAATGGGGATAGTACGTCCTAGGCTTACCCTGTTTTAGTCCCGTTTCAACATTAAACGCTTCTGACACAGTACTTTCTATTCTGACTTGGTACTTCACTCCTTTCATAGACAGTTTGATTAGATTTATTAATTTTTTGGGAATCCAAATTCGTCCATTATGTTGTACAGACTATTTCTATGAATGCTGTCACAAGCTTTCCTAAATTCAAGAAACATTTGCCACATGCTTTGACGATATTCATATTTTTTCTCTATTACACGCGCTATTAACGATTACTGCTCTATGGTTGACTTCCCTTTGCGAAATCCACTTTGGTACTCTCCTAAGCATTCTTCTACATAAGGTATTAAATGGTTTAATAGAATTTAGGAGAAAACTTTGTGTACTGAATTTAGAAGGGGTATTCCTCTATAGTTGCTACATTCAGTTTTATCATCCTTCTTTTGGAGTGATATAATTATTGCTTCGTTCCAGGTTTCTGGCATTACTTCCTCCAAGCATAGGTATGCCCTATGACATATCCTGTACATAAAGTTATACATATCCTTTCCACCATATTTTATGAGTTCCAATGGTATGCTGTCGGCACCTGGTGCCTTTCAATTTTTAAGGTTCTTTATTGCGTCCCTGACTTCTTCCTTGGATATTTCTTTCACAAAACGTTCCACTGTCTGATATGTTGCGTTTTTCATCGGGACTGGAGGTATTGTGCCATTCAACAGATCAACAAAGTATTCTTTCCATCTTATAATTTTCTTTTCCGGCTCCATAAGTATTGTTCCCTCACTATCCTTAATGGCTTTCAGGATTGGGTTAAACGTACTATATTTTTTTATGGTTTTAAAAAAATTTCTTATGCTACCTTGTGATCTATCTTTTTCTGCGTCCTATAATATTTTATTCAAGAAACTTCTCTTTTCTCTCTGTAATATGCGCTTACACGTTCTTCTTTCTATTTCATACTTTTCCTTGCTAAGCTGGTCATCTGATCTATTATAATTTTCTCTCACTAAGCGCCGTGCCTCTATTGCTTTACGACAAACCTTATTGAACCATTTTTTCTTTTTCTTTTTGTTTTCAGTTTTCCTATAGTTCGTTCTGCTACTTCGTTTATAATATTTACAGCCTGGTTCCATTTTGAATCGATGTCTTGCTCTTTGAGGTTTCTAAACTGATTATTGATTTTAGTTGCATAATTTCTGAGTGTCAATATTTTTTAACGCGTCTAAATTTACACTTAACTGATTCCTTCTTCTTTCTACATTGTTGTGGCCTTGTAATTTTATCTTAAATTTTGATATCAGCAATTAGTGGTCCGTATCACAATCTGCCCCTCTATAGCTTCTTACATCCACAATACATGACCGAAACCTTCTCTGAATAAGTACATGGTCTATTTGATTAATTGTTTTACCATCCGGTGATTTCCATGTTCCCTTTTGAATCTTCTTATGGGGGAAAGTTGTGCTACTTATTACCATACCCTTTGAAAATGCAAATGATATGATCCTCAATCCATTGTCGTTGCTAAAGTTGTACATGCTTGCTTTTATTATTGTTGGTTGAAATTGATTCTCTTTCCCACACATAGCATTTAGATCACCTAAGATTAATTACATTTCCTGGTGTTTCATCATAAATTCTGTCAAGATTTTCGTAAAAGGCGTCTTTGTCGTTGTTGGTGCTTACTTCATTCGGTGCATGTACACATATTAAAACCATGTTTATTGGAGTTTTATCAACTCTCAAAATCAAAATCCTTTCCGACACAGGATTAAATTCTCTAACGTATGGTTCTAAAGATTTATTAAAAGCAAAACCAGTTCCAAAAGAGTGTAGCCTATTCTCCAATCCCGAAAAGAAGATAACATACTCCCCAACCTTCAATTGTCCTGTACCCGTCCAACCAATTTCCTGTAGTGTTATAATTTTTATTCCGTACGTATCTCGTACATCTACAAGATTCTGGCAAGCACCAGTACGAAAAAGGCTTGTTATATTCCACGTCGCAATCTTTAACTCCACAGTCCATTTTCCGTGTCCTAGCTTATATCCAGTTCTCTGTGTCCGAGGCTGATTTTTTGATGGTATCATAACATACGAATTTTCACAAGGTGGGGTTGTTAACACCACGCTCAACCCCCAATCTGGAGGGCCAGACTACCCCAACCAATGAAGGTCAAAGTAGGGCTGCTGCAATGCACCAAGGTATGTGATGTGATGAATTTGGAATATGAGCAGTCGGCTTTCTTTTTTTTTCACTAATTCATTTTCTAATGTTGATGATGGTCTCCCTCTTGTAGGTTTTTTGTATTGTTGGCAAAGGTTAACTGCAACCTCCTTTTTAAATGTTGCCAAAGTTAATTTATTTCCATGAACTTTTTTATAAATTAGCCAAGAGTTTACTAGGGTCATATCTAGTAAATGGTAGAAGCATTTCATATACCATTTTTTTGTTCTAATACCTATTCTGTATAGACCAATCATTGAGCCCATCATGTTTACCCTACATGCACCTAATGACCTAATCGTACTAATGCAATGTTCAACTTGCATGGAAGGCCACGAGTGACCTCGTCAATAAAACCAATATAAATCAACAAAATACAATTTAAAAATAGATACAAAAATAATAAACGACTCTTAAGGGGTTCCTAAACTCTATAATAAGTTTTCTTGAGCTATAAAACCACACCATTCTTGCCACCATGATGTAAAACTCACCAAGTCACAGCAAATTTCTTATCAGTAATTTTTGTTGTAAAATTTTTTTTTCATTTTATAATCTCTTTGGTAACACAAAACTGTTGATAAACATTACACTATACATTTTACCGTGACAATCTGACCATACTAATGTGAATATTAATATTCATCACAGATATAAATACTGATAAAGTGGACACTGGTGACCTTACATCAGTGGCGTTTCTTGAAAAGCCACAAGGGAGCGGCAAAAATATTTTGCATATACTTACAATTTGCATACATATTCCATTTATTTTTTTCTATTCCTTGATACATGAGAAGTAATTATAAGTTCTATAAACTTTATACCAAAATGGCATACCATAAAAATATAGGTATCAATAAAAAAAAAAAACAAAAATGATTTGTTATTCAAACTTAATTAACAGTCAAACTTCAAACATAAAATGTAAAATATGCAATATTAATATGTAAAGTAAAATATGCAATGAAGGTTTAATGACTAATTTATAATAAATTGTGTAACTTAATTAATACAAATAAATTTATAATTTTGATTAATAAAGTTCAAAACAAATCCCTAGAAATATTTAATGTGTTTAATTATTTCAATTTCTTAATATTATAAAAACGTTACGCCGTGAACTCAAAAACCGTTATTAGTTAACAAATAATGATAAGACAAAATCATATCCATGTTTTCACAAAGGTAACGAAAGCAGAGTTGCTGACTGTTTACCAGTTTTTTGATACCATTTGATACGGAATATCACGGTACCAAGGTGGATATATATCAATCCACCTTGCACGGTACATACGAGTAAACCATAAAGTAACTCTATGGAGTAAACCAGTAAAGAACGAGTGCCCTCTACAGGGGAAAATATGTTTGTAAACAGTAAACAGTTTTGACATAAAATTATCGCCAAAATGATATTTAGGAAACTGTTTACTTATTCATGTTTTTAGTTTTTACACGGATCAAGGGGGTCGGTCCACCTATCACCTCCCGTAAAACCGCCACTGCCTTACATTCAGTTAAGTTAATTATCCGACAAAATTATAAAACACTAAACCCAACAAACGGTTACCACAGCTTATATTTTTATAGGCAATACTATTATTCATTCGACGCGCGAGTACATGATACAGGCAAAAAAAAGCTGGTAAGTGAGATGATGGTGGTACAAGTTCGTCCTTCGTCCATTCGGTCCTCGGACAAGATATTGGTGATGAATGTATTAAGTTTTAAAGAAATGATGACTCATTTCTTTAGTATAAAACGATTCTGAGCAAAGCTTCAGTGTAATATAATATATTATTACTTATTTAAATACTGTTTACGTATTTTACGGTTATTTGTATAATTTTTGGTGAGTTATAATAATTTATTAAAGTGTGTATAAAAAAAAAATCCAAAAAAAATCCTGACTCACGATTTTTGAATTTTTGTTAGGATAATTAGGTAGGTATATGAGTAAGGTCATATTAAATTTTCAGAACTTTTTGTCAAATATTTAAAATTATATTACATAAAAACTTTCAAACAATTTGGTAAATTAAAAGTTCTATATTTGAGTCAAAAGTGCTATAATTGTTCTGAATATGTTGTCCAATATGAAAAAGTATGTATTTGATATTGGATAAAATTTTCAAGTTTCTAGCTTCAATACTTTTCAATTTATGACTAAATACCTAAAATCTGAACAGTGAAAATCTCGTTTACGGCGGATTTTTACCGATTTTACCGTTTTTACTCAGTTTTTCGGACGTTATTCTTGATTATTGGAAAAACTATGGAGATTTTGGAAAAATGACCTCTCTAAAGTACCATCTCAGTTCAATTTTGAATCTAAAAAGTTGCTGGACGAAACTTTTGGACAAGGATTTCTATACGAAAAAGTGTTTACAGAAAAAAAAAAAAAAATAAATAAATAAAAAAAAAATAAAAATAAACATTATTGTAAAACCATAAGATCCTTCGCTTCACTCAGAATCTAAAAAATATGAGGATAGAAATACACTGTCATTGCATGTTGATTCGTCAGATATATCGTGTTTTTTCTTTGATAATTGCAAATTGTATTGAAATGTCTACTCAAATAAGGTAAGTTCCACATTGTTATATAGATGCGGGGGTTAAAATAACTGAGTGTGAGTCGATAAATTTTAAAGAAAATGGCTTAAAAGATACTGATGTTAAGAATTAAAACCATCGTAACTTTTTCAACCAATTCTTATATTCACCACTGAATTTCTTATCAATATTTTTTTCAATTAGCTTAAAAATTTGGACTCTTGTACAAATTCTAATCTTTTATAGTTTTATCTTTATACTAGTTTAAATTTTTATATTATACATGTTAATTGATTTGACTAGAAATAATTGGAAAATTATACATTACCTATTAATTATTTTAATTATATTAAATTTCATAAGTATAATAATTATTATTGTTGTATTTTATTGATCAACATTATACATTAAAAATATATAAGTATATGATTCAATTTTTTTTTTGTCAAATTTGTATGCTGTATCCGTCTTATTTAACTATCTCGCGTAAAAGGTCATAAAATAAAAAGGGCTATTTAAAATGAATATGATAATTATTTATTTGAAAATAAGATAATTCGAGGACATGACCAATACATTTCAATAGACTCAAAGAAAAAGTAATGCAAGTATGCAAACATCCTAAATTGCCTTATTAACAGCCTAAATTAATATTTTCAATGTTGGGCGATGAATGTTTTTGTGGATTTTGTATAGAGTGAAATGTAACTAAATATTTGAGAGTGGCCTGAATACGATTATTGATTAAGAATGGTAGATTTTCATTAGAAATTATCCAATATCTTTTAAAATTCAATTTAGTTTAAGTATCTTAAAACTGAGATTTAAAAAATCAAAACACGCACTGCTATTCAAATCAACAAATACGGATTTTATAGTTGATTTAAATAATAATCGGGTAGGTAGTTAAATGTACTAAATCAACAGTCAACACTACGAAATAGGTCATTTAAAGGTAAACACATGCACACTGTTTGATACATTCGTTCATATAACCCTTTCGTTGTGATCAAAACGTGGATTTTTTTACTTATAATACAGCAAAAAAATTTCCATTGTTCACAATAATGTCTGTGATGCTAAGGTCTCGTTGCACTATTAAGTATGTTATGACTATAGCGTTTGTGATTATCATTTACGAGTTCACGACTAATGTGAGTTATCACTTTAGTACTTGTGTATTTTTTCGCACGGCTTGTTTTTTCCAGTTAACATTTTAGTCAACATACAATTTTTCAGCAACTCTGTTATACTCTTGTATAAATAATATCACCATGTTTTAGAGTGTAGCCGTGAGGCTGTCATCAAGGTAGGTAAGCAGCACAGGCATTAGCCCAGGGCCACGCATTCGTCTCACACCCGAATTTAATTTGTCATTTTATTCATATATGCGTGATTATTATGCACAAACGATGAAATGTACCTATTTCGTGATTTTACTAATACACACACACACACACACATATATATATATATATATATTTATTTATTTCTTTATTTATTTCAATAAAAAAAATTAAGGAAAAACTCGTTATTCAATTATATAAAATTATATAATTCAGTAAATTATTACATTGCTTGAAATCGATACACTATGATACATAAAAACATTTGGAATAGCAAAGTCGTAAGTAAAAAACAGTCGTAAGTATATTATTGGCCAGGAGCGGACGTGGAAATAATTTTGAGGGGTGGAGTGTTCAAAAAATAAGAACCCATATTATCAGAATTTTCTTTCAGATTTAATTGTTCTAAGTTTGAAATTATTTGTCCTCTAGAATTTTCATAGGTGTTGAATCCCTCTACCCCTGCGTCTATCACTGCGTTTGACTTGAGGTAGTTTCACACGACAATTGTACAATTGTACTGAAAAATGTGTCCCGAATCAATTTTTTGATTATTTTCAATCAATTATACAGTGCTATTAAAATTAATGAAATAAATAATATCAGTCAACTTAACTACAGTCATCTTTGATGTCGTGGGGTGATATGTACCAATGTATCTAGCATATTCTGGCTTAAGTATCATTTAATTGACAATCGGTTGGTATGAACCTGCAGTAACCAAACAATAAATTATATACTTGCATTGAAGCTTTCTAAATAAGTCAACCAGTTGTGAAAGATCGGTTTTAGTTGACTTACCCAACCTCATTTATTCTGCGTTCTATTTGTAGATTTTCAGTAATCTCTCGCCCCTTCAATTAATTAAAATTTAAAAAAAGTGGAAATGTTGACCTTTTTTTGAATAAACAAAAATACAGTTATAAAGTTGAAGATCTTTTAATTTTTGTAATAATAAGTAGTAAATTTGAATCTTTATTTGAGTATTTAAGTATGTAATAAAATAGTATACTTTATCAAATTTATTCACATAAATAAATCAATAGACATTATTGCAGAACTTGAAAGGTTTCATTTGAAATTTTAAAATAAATGGGTAATTATTTTATTAAATTCTTTCAAAAAGTTTTTGCTATTTTTTTAAACTATTTTGTATACGCGGTAATCTAACATTATTAATTTTTCACGTTTTCCTTCTTTCAAGAAAAAAAAATATACTCCGTGATAACTGTTTGCGTCTCCCAAACAATGAGTTGACCCCTTCTAAAAGAGCATTCCCACTAAATCAGAAATCACCTATCTATATTATGCACCTTCATGTGAAGACTGTACGAGGTAATCGTTTTGTGGCAGACCGAAAGTCATTTTCGGTGAAAAGCCACAAACACTGCTCTACTGTGCTGCACACTCTGCGTTTCAGTACCTATATAAACTTTTATATAACTTAACCACGGTTGTCTTCGGTCATTTTCAATTACTATTTACTCCTATTTGCGTTCACTGTCTACAGGCAAAGCTACTAGGTATTATATGATAACCTAGTTCCGAAACGGAGCGTCGAATTAATTGGCTTTAGCGATCAAAACGTCACTTGTAATCATTATAATTATCAAGGGGCTGAGGGCAATATAAAAATATCGACTGTGCGTTGACTCGATGTGATATGGGAACCTTGGCTTAGATTTTACATACTTAGAATTGAATAGGGACGCACATTAAAACAGTCTTTACCCAACGTCAATATTTGGACTCAGTAGCTGAGTGTTATGATGGCACCCCCTCTTCACGATAAAAATTAACAGTGCGAAAACTATTTTTCACAATATCTTAATCGTTGTAGATAACTATATAGTAAATTAGTTTTACTAGTTATTTTTAAATTTTGAACAAAAATAGAAATAAAAGCTATACTTTTTTCAGGAAATAAAAACGTATGAACTATCACACTATATGATTTATATTTAATGGGAATCTGATATCTACAATATCAAAATTTAGTGTTGAAAAATAGCTAGTACTATTATGTTTTACGAGAAAAATAAATTATTAAACCTAAAATATAGCTGATATAATATCGTAGATTTGAAAGCTATTATAATAGTACAGATATATTTATAATATGTTGTAATTGTATTATTTAATTCAATAATATTTATATGTTAGTTAAATAAAATCGTAAAAAATTAACGTTCAACTTAACGTTAACACTACATATACTCAACACTTTTATAATTATTTCAATATCAATTCCGTTTTTATTATTGCGAATAATTTAATGCATTTTTTTTTATTCGTTTAGTTTAAAATTAATTACCATAGATTTTCGTGTTAAGTGTCTGTAAGTATAGGTACTGATCAATTCAATCGCTATAACCACGTAGCTGTATTCAGTGTATTGAACACTTGTCACCGTTAACGAGTACTAAGGGCACCATTACAAAGTTTGATATTCAGTCGAAGTTCGTTAACACTAATTATTACAATGTGCATAGAAACTTGTTTGCGAGTTAGCGAGTGTCTATTATTCGTGTCGAGTCTCTGTCATTATTTTTCTGGGTTTTAAAATAACTATTACCATTGGGGAACATTTTTTTCGTATGAAAATAAATTGAAATTATTTAATAACCATATTTTAAATTTTTATTCACCAATCACAACATAACAATTTATTAAGATACGATGATTAATTGTAGTTCGTATAGATGTGATACATTGATTAATTAATGGACATGAGTTTTAATAATGAATAATGATTAACAAGTAAGTTTTAAAACTTTTGATCGTCTTAAGTCTTTTGAAATTAATAAGGCCAATTTTTTAATATAATATGACAATTTTCATAGGTTGTATTACAATTTTAATTCCTACCATTTTAAGAACCTATGCATTGTTCTGTTAGGTAATAAGTTAATATGTAGTATTATTGTAGTTATTACTAATATTAATTTAGCGTTATTATTTCGAAGTAAATAAGTGTTATCCGGGATTAGATTTGAGTATGACGGTAACTGATTTATTATAAATGGACAATGGAGTAAAAGATTATATGGGCGTTCATGTATACTGTCAATAAATTCTAAAAAAATGTTAAATTTTTGTGAGAAATTATTTATATTGAAATTTTAAGATATTATTCTCTATAAATTGAGAAAGTATAATAATTATTACTAATATGTTTCTCAGTACCGTAGACAGTAAAATGTTTGGAGGGGTGGGGGGAACTAATTTTTTGCTCTAGTTTTTGTAATGTTTTGCTTCTCATCACATATTACTTTATGACTCTTTTATTCATAAACAGTGAACACATTTCAACGTCAAAAAATTCTTTTTTTCATTGAGATTTAACGAATAAATTTATACAAATCAAGTGAATATTTAAAAAACTAGACAACGGTAATATTATTATGAAATCATTTAAAATAATTAAAAATAGGAATGATATTATGATATTTTGTTTTATAAAAAAAAACCTCTGTTAAATACATAGACATTACACCACTATTAGATCTACGGTTAAACACAACATTCGTGATAATATTTACATTTATTGTACAAACCAAAAAGTACTCTCTCCATTAACAATTTTTAGCAACGAAATTGCTATACAACATTTTTGTACTCTATCATCAGCACAGCAAGTAATTGTTTGCATTTTAAAAATATGGTATTTGCAAGTTACCCGCTATATAGTTGATTAATTAAAAGACGTTTAAATAAAAAAAAATAATAGTAAATAGTATAGGTAAATAGTATAATGTGTATAATTAATGAAAATAAATACCAATGTATGATTATATAATATATCTACACGAATTCATCATACATCAGCAATGAAATATGGATTTGTGTGAAATACGTTGGAAGTGCAGGGTTCCTATGAAAATATGAAAACATGCATAATACCTAAATTTTGCTTTTATACATTTTTTTTAATTGACGATAATATTATATAATAATTTATTTGTGAATATCGGTAGATTTTAATTTATGTATATGTGTCAAGTAGTCGAGGTATGTGTTTTTATAAATTTCATTTATATATGGTTTAGATTTAGCGGAATAAAACGTGAAATAACAAGAAAATAAGTACGGTTTACAGATTATCCTGTATTCTGTATGTATATATAGGACATATGTATATAGGTATTTTTAAAAGCGTCGTAAAAATAATAATAACGATGATTTAACGATGAAATCAAATGGATTTTTCCCCGCGCATCCCCTATGAAACTTTATAATACAAACGAGAAAATCGTTGGGAAATGAAAAAAAACTACAGTGTATATATTGTATATTAAAATAATGACTAGTATATACGTATACACGCACCTATATATAAACCAACATGAAAAAAAAATTAGACGGACGTTCCAATTTTGGCGTGGTACTTATAAATGTATATAATACAACAACATAATTATGAAGGGGAAAAAAATAAATCACAGCTTTAAGGTTTCGTAAAAGTTCTTTTTCTCCTTTCCGCACACTACTTGTCGCCGCCGCCGCTGCCGTAACTTACAATAACGATCACGTTGCCCGGGGGTAAAAATAAGTCGTATATATATATACTGTACAGTGTACGTTTGGAGAAAAGACGGCGGCAATGGAGAGAAAAACGAAAGACGAGTAAGAAAAAAAGAGATAGATAGAGAGAGAGAGAGAGAGAGAGAGAGGGTGGGTAAAAAAAAAGAAATACAATTTCGTCTTCAAAAGATATATACGGAGAGATGTGCAGAATTTATAGAAACATTCGCGCGTCCTCCGTATATATATATATACATACATTTTATTCAGAGAGCAACAGCAGGAGCCGCCGTGCTGTATTCTGTCAGCGACGGCGACGGCGGCCACCATTATTATTATTATTATTATTATTATTGTGCGCTTGAAGCTACGACGACGACGAGACGGAAAAGCTCCGGTTTCGTAGCGGCGGCAGTACCGGGGGGAGGTATATAGGCGAAATGGGCGTAAACGGACGGCACTGGTTACCAAGGGCAACCGCGACTATCCGACCGAGGACGCACATACCACTACCCCACCTTCTCTTTGCCGGGCAGATGGGTATTGATTTGAAAAGGTAGGTATATGACAGGCAGTGTGCGTCGGATGACTTGGGTTCCGCGAGCGCAAAACCGGGGGACTGGTGCCGACTGTGCTCTGCTGTCGAGGCTATGTATATATACATATATAAACTTATTATATGCTTGTACAGTGTTCATCCATACACACACACATACGCATAAACGTTTTGTATATACCTATGTATAGTGTGCGCGAGTATATGTGTGTGTGTGTGTGTGTGTGTGTGTATGTTATATAAAGATGCGATGTCGACGAACGATTCGATGGCAACTGGGTGACGACGACTATACGACGACGACGACGACGGCCTCGATGATGACAACGCGTGTGTGACAAAATACGAATTTGCAAACATGAATAATACATTTGAATGACGGCGTGTGCGTCGAAGCGATGCGCGTCCGCGCGTGCGCGGATATGTGTGTGTGTGTGAGAGTGTGTGTGTGGGGTGTGTGTGTGTGAGCGCGTGTGTGTGTGCACGCGGAATAATAGCGAACGAGTCGCTTATACACACGTGCTCACATGAATGTATATATCTATATGAGTATGCATTGCATGGAGATAGACAGATCGGGATATAACGAGAGAAGGGAAGACAAATAGATGGTAAGTTGGTTTTTTGGAGTAAATCGAGAAACATTTTCATGTACCGCACAAATGTAGGTCCTGTATATTTATGCCATTATTCGCAAGATCATGATTATTCACTTATTATGCAATGGAGTCTAGCTGATTTCAATGGAGTATACTTAATTAATTAGTATCTGTTATACTTGCTTATGAAGTAATGGACGATTAGAGCAAGGTGTTTTTAAAATATTTTCAAGCATAAACTCCATATTCTACTTATTTACATACCAGGTCTCCACGAAAAATACGAAAAATGTCAGTGTTAAATAAATACATTAAATACACCAATCACTTCAGCGAAACTGACATAATACATTGCCTCTGAACTTTTAGCAAAGTTAAAGTTTGTTAGACATAGAAAATTGTATTTTAAAAAAATTTAAATTTATTCGTGAGCGACGTACTGTAAATGTTTTAAAAATAGTTATATTGTATTCGAGTATAATACGAGCGTGTATCAGTGAAAGATGACAGTTTATAACAATATTTATTAAATTTGTTTAATCATGCAACTTTTTCTTTTACAAATACATCTTATTAAACTAATGGAATTAATCAAATCATTTATTGAAGTAACACCAAAACACTAATGCAGTTATGTTAAACGAATAAAAAAATTAAAACGCAATATCTATATTTTTTTTTGTTTCAATTTTTTTTGTCTGTTGAATAGAACAATTATTTTACGTTTGGTCAGATCGTCTGTTCTGCAAATTAAATCTCATCTCGTTATATCAAAGACGTGCCTATGTACATCGGTGTAATGTATACAATATAATATTATAATATTGTTCGCGCACATCAACAACGGCCCGTTTAAATAAACCAATAATTTCTTTACGAAACGCTCAGTTACCTATTATACTAGTTGTTACGCGCAAAATGCCGTACTCCGTATTCATTTATGAAAAATTAAATATTGAAATTAAAATACATATTTTTTTAAATATTTTAATCCCGTTTCGTTACAAAACTCAACATACCTACTCACCTTGTCAATAATATGCGGACAAAAACAATAAATTATTATTATTATCGTCATTATTGTCGGATTTAAAGTGTTTTTTTTTCTGCTAGCATTTTTGGAGTTCTCCGTCACGATGCCATCACCGGCAGCGATGTACGGCACTGCAAAAACACGAGCGTCATATCGCATCACCTGGATTCTGCAGGTATTAATTTATACAATCAATCCACAGTGCTTAATTAATACATTTTTAATTAAAAATAAAAATATAGGTATAATTAATAAGCGTAGCCAGGCTTTGTACTTCATGTTAGGTATTTTAAAATCCTATGTTTTGTACGGCGTATACTGTATACCCTTCTATATGATAATATAATATGATCAACTCAAGAAATATAAAATTCTTGTCGTAGGTACATAATGTAATTAGGCATTGCGCTTAGAAGGTCCCCACAACGAACCCGCCAAATTCTGTAACATGGTATCGAGAATTTTTCGTATTTTTTTCTCTACGCTGTATAGCATACTTAAACATACAAAATATACTTACCGGCAATGTTTATATATGACATGCATGGGACGTTGTCTGAATGTTATTCTATAACGGACAATAACAAGCTCGGGGATGTTCTTGCAACGCCAGAGAAACATATAATCGGTACGTTCCGTATCCCGATGAAACGTTCAACAAACGTCAATGGAATGTACCTTTGCACAGTGGGATACGTATAGGTAGGCGTTACGAAGTCGTATGTATGCAGTGGACGTTCAATCAAACGGCACACGTACGACGATGTGCGTTTTAAGTTTTTACAGGAGAGCGAAAAAGAAATAATAACAATAATTTTGAAAGCTCATTCTTACGGACACTATACATCTCGTATATATTCAAGTGTTACTTATATAAATGGTTTTCGTTTAACTCGTTCTCAGAACTCGTGTCGTTTTGATGAGATAAATTTTTTGACAATATTACAACGCAAAACAGAGAGGATTTTGAAAAATAAAGAATGTCATTTGGTACCTTTTAATATTGAACGCCCGCGAAATGATATTATCTCACGTATAAAAAACAGGAGGTGGAGGTAGATATATACTTACATGCGCCGTGGGGTGTTCGGTCCGCGCGCGAAACACGATATTATATTTTGCAACCACATTACGTCAGTGTCGCTCCGACGTCCAATTGGTATAATGACAAATGTAATTAATGTGCCGCAGTCACAGCCGTTTAGAAATTATTATTATTATTATTATTATTATTACATTTCTCCATGCGTGCCGTCCGATCACAATCTGCGATACGTCCTCGTCTTACGTTTTGCTTTTGTGTACCTACCTATCAACATATTATTTAAGTTACTAATCAGTAGGTATACGTAACTGTGTAATATACCTATATATACCTATGGTATATATATATATATATATGTATAATAATTTGTAATTATCATAAATTAATAACATTATAAATTACATATTGCAAATTGTAATACTGTATTCATAGGCACAAATAGTGTTTAAGATATGGAGGACTAAGCCAGCTATAGCTGCTCAATGAAAAATTCGGGGACGTAATAATAAGACCTTAATAAATTTTGTCACTGTGCTCAGTACCTAATTTAAGTAGGTATATACATATAACACTTGTGTATATCTAATAACGATAAAACTTACTACACATTTTTTATGATGAGCCTACACTATTTTATCTTGCTATATAATAGTTATAATCAAAATTATATTTATAGTAAACATTAAAATTAAACACCACATAACACATAAGTGTTATTTATATGTCTATTAGTATGGCTTTAGAAAAAAAAAGTAACAACTCTGTAATATTATTACAAAACAAATTTTCATCATTTGAAAATTTAGTAGTTATAATTTGTCATTAGAAACAATTTGTTTACCCTGCAAATCAAAAGCTATGATAATATTTAATACGCTGAAAAACACTTGGGAAGTGTTTGGGGCGGGGGGGGCTTGTTACATTTGTCAGGGGGCTTAGCCTCTAAAGCCTATCTCTATTTTAGCGTTTATTTTATAACGTAATATGTTATTAAAATTTTCTATGATACCTTATAGTTGTGCCTATACTTAGTTTTGTCTGTATTCATTCATTTGAGCTTTTGGAAAATACTTTTTGGATTGAGAAAGTTTTAAGTGATATGTAAACGGTTAAATTTTTGTTATTTATAATATTTAATTTATTACCTATTCAAAAAATCCATTAATTATTTAATCAGTGTTTATGAAGGTAAAACAAGTGAACAAGAAAAGTATATGTATTTGAAAATTGATAAAATCCTTCACTCATTCAGATAACCTGCATTGCCCATTAGTTATAACTTGTTCTTAATTATGATAAATAAATAAATACATAAACAATGTTTTATTGTATATAATATAATGTTTGTTAAACATATATATATATATATATATATATATATATATATATATATATAGAGAGAAATTTATTATTTTAGTGCAAAAATAATAGATGTAAAAGAAATTTTAATTAGAACTGTTTTGTTAACAGTAATTAAGGCTACAATGAAGTTCTATGTATTTTTACGATAAGGTCAATAATTTTTTAAAAAAATTGGAAAAACCATAAAACTTCTCTCTTTGACCTTTTTTCATCCCTCTTGCGGCACGGGAAGGAGGTAAGTCATCATGACCAAATTTGCCACAAATTATTTTTTTATAACACTTAAAAAAATGGGGGGTCCTGCATAAAAAAAATAACTTTTTTTCTTCTCCTTTAAGTAAGGACCACCCTAAAATATATATATATATATATATATAGAGAGAGAGAGAGAGAGAGATAATGCATATTTTTATGAATATTATGAAATTTGAATACAATACAATACTTCGAAATTCCATTTGAAAAATTATTAAGTTTTAAAATATTAAATAAACAATTCCTTGTTCTGTGGATACAAATTAAAAATCTTATTAAAATATCAAGGATTTTTCGCGGAATTTATTGAATATTAATATTTAACTTAATCAAAAGCAAGTATTTTTCCATAGAGAGATGAAAGACTTTTTAAATTTCGTAATAAATTATAAATATATATTTGCATACTTGAGTACTTAATTATTTTAAAAAATATAAAATTATCTTGTAAAAATTTAACCATGATTTTGTAAAGGATGATTGATCGTATTGTATAATGTACATTTTAGATTCAGAGTGAACAAAGAATGTATTGGTTTTATAGTTATGTGTTATTAGTTTTTTTTATGTATGTAGTTAATTTTCCGGGTAGTGATAATGCTACAAAATTTTCATTCAGAAACCTTGTAAATCAGGAATTTTAGCTTGTTAGTACTTTAAATAAGAAATTTTTCTTTATTCTTGATAGCTTTTTCAAGCGTAAGGAAAAACTAGCTAACAATTGAGTAAAAATGGTAAAATTTCTTGTATACGAGAATTTAATAACATCCATTTTTTATAATTAGCTACAAGTCTAAAAATAAAAGTTCTAAAATTTTGAAATTTTCACTAAATATCAAAATGATCTTAATATAGACTTATAAAAAATATTCGAAAACGTTCTACCATTTTCGGGATTTTAAATATTGATAATATCTCGTTTCTTGGAAGTTATTGTTCAATGGAATTTTAAACATTTGTTATTAAAATCTGAAAATTAAATAATATCATTTTCATATGATTAACCAACAGTACTGAAAAATTTCAAAAACTGTATATCAGAATTTTTTTATACGCGTTAAAAGTTTGAATTTTGACGAAAATTATTAATTACGCATAAATATTAGCGATATTTCTTTAGTAAAAATACCTCATACAATTTAGAATAATATTAATCCGGTAACATTTTTTTCTTTTTTTTGACCAATATATTTGCCACATGTATTCCTCTCTATGGTTTGATTTTGATTAAGGTTAACTCAATACATAATTTTTTTAATGCGTTTTAAGTTCTAATTACCTCTTAAATAACTCTTTTATGTAAAACATGTTAAATTAATTTATTATTTTACTTTATAAAATTTGTAATTTTTGGTTTTAAGATAAAAACATTTTTACAGGGTTTTCTGAAGATGCCTTTAGCTATATTTACATTTTTATTTTAATCGGTTCCAATAATTATTTTATTTAAGCGAGATGTGTAAAAATATTTGAAAACAGAGTATTTTTACAAAAATTATTAAATTGACATGAATTTTGTATAATTTGTCTTCAAAGATTTTTAACAAATTCCTTTTATGTAGAAAATGTCTAATGAAATGCATTTGTATTCTTCTCAACCTTTCAATAAGACCTATTTGAGAATAATTCTAAACGCTGGACGCATACTCAAATGTTAGTCAAACCAATACATAAAACACATATAAAACATAGTATCTAGAGCAGTGGTTCCCAACCAGGGGGCGATATTTTCCGGATTTTTCTAACGAAAGTTGGAAATATACGCTAATAAGTTATCCATTCAGTGCTAACGTAGACACATTGCCGGATACATTTCAAGAACAGGCAGTCGAGCTGAAGAACGATTCACGCACAAAAATTGATTTTAACAGCGGCAGCTCTTTGGAAGAGTTTTGAGTAAAATACCAACCCATTTATCCTGAAATTTCAAATGAAGCCTTACAAGTCCTTGTACAATTTTCATCGACTTACCTATTATGGGTTCTCTAGTTTGGTGGTTATACAAATCCAACAGAAATCGATTGGATGACGAATCTGACTTGAGGTGTTCTTTATCAAACATCGAGCCGAACTTTAAAAAATTGTCCAGAGAAAAGCGTTGTCAGCCTTCACATTAAATTTTAATTTTATTATACATTCTATGATTTATATTTTTTACTAATTTATTATAATAATTACTCACGTCAATTGATAATTACACTATATTATTTACAATTATTTATATTTTATAATTACTATCATCAATAAAAATGTAGTCTTTCCGAATATTGTATAGCTTATTTGTAAAATGTGAAGTAAACAAAAAAAAATTGTAATTTTTTCAATTCATAGGTGGGAGGGGAGCGCGAGATTTTTGAAAATCTACAAAGGGGGCGTAGAATAAATAAGGTTGGGAACCACTGATCTAGAGGCTTATATGAGTACCGTGTTTACTATATCAAATGATTCCTTAACCTGATTTACAGCATTCCCCGGTAAGTAACGAAACTTCATAACTTATGAAATAGATATGTTTTTACTAATGAATCAGTGACCTGTGTATTTGCATTACGGTTATGTATGATAGTAAACCGTGATTTTTAATAACTAGATGTAATCATTAGATTATAACATGAAATTATTTAAAAATCAATAAATTAAATTTTAATATAAAATGTATAAACACTTATCGCAGGGCATTAGCAGGATATTTTTGATTATTTCGGTTTTAACTTTTGATTTTACGAGTTAAAAAAATAAAATATTTCCTCCGTCAGTATTATTTATGGTATTTGCACCTTACACGTTAAGTCATAAGTTTTATCAACTTGTATGATATTAATATAATAAACAATAATTTATCATTCCACATAATACATAAATAGGATTTTGATATACAATTTTGAGAATTTTTAAAATTAATAGATATTTAACATTAACAAATTTCAAAGGAAATAATTTTAATCGTCATCGATTTTTTCGGTTTTTTTATACACTAATTTAACAAGTTTTTTAAAATATTTTACCATTATTAATCACATTTAAAAAATTTTTGAACAGATGAAATAGGTATCTAATATAATTTTGTGTAGGTACTACAGAAAAAAAGTCTATATTAAATTGTTAATTAATTATTTAAATTTATATAATAATCGTTTGCTGAATGTATAGCCCTAAGAATTTCACGTATTTCGGTGTGTCGATTATTCTCCCTCTCTCATACACACATACACAGCACGCACATATACGATATACATATATTATATTGTGTAGGTACCCACATATACCGGATGTACAGTCAATTGATCATGCGCATATTCATCGAAAATTATATCTGGACTGCGTTCCAAAACTTATCCCCGGGGAGCGAGTCACCACTAATTATCATTGTTGTACAGTGACTAGTGAGTTAGTTTGAGGGGTAGAATATAAAGGCCAAATGATATTTCCGTACCTGCCTAATATTTGGCTGAAATATTAAGATGCATTATCCCAAAGTCAAAAGCTGAACGAATGATATATTATTATGATATTATATGTAGGTTTAACGGTAGAATTTACGTTATCTTTCTATTTAAATATAATCTATAGAACAATAAAAAATATTTTTTTTACATAAACAAGTGAAAGAAATCTTAGGTATTATAAAAATTATAGTATATAATTGCAATAATATGTATATTTACATTTGGTTGGCGTTTTTTGAGGTTTAATTTTTCAAATTGTGTTGATACGTCATCAAAAACGTATTAGAATATCGATAGATATAAAAAAAATGTTGTCGATTGTATACCGAGTAAAATACGTATTAATATCATGCTATGTATTTTCATTCAAAATCATACATATGATATTATAGTATCACCAATTCTAAGATTATAATATATATATATATATATATATATTTTTTTTTTATTAGAAACTTGGTGTTAACCATTAGTTTCAACAATCATAATTTGATTATAATATAATTTAACAATTTGGAATATTCGAATGAATTAATAAATGATTAATTGGTGGTAATTATTAGCTATTAGCTAGATGTGTTAATTCATAATTATAAACCTGGTTATTATTATGCGTAGCTTTGCTTTTATATACGTTTGAAGCAGAAAAATGTTTTACGTTATTCAAATTAAAAATTCTATGGTCCACATTTTAAGTACGAAACATGGCATTAATGTATTTAAATTGAACTACCTGCTCAAAAAGTAACGCATTAATCAGGAAAACATTTATCGTCCTTTATTTCATGGCATGTAGAAAAAAAACGAAACGTTCGGGTGTGTGTGTGTTTAACTTTTATGCTTGTAATAATTGTCATTGTTGTATGCGTTGTGAGTAAAATGGTTAATAAAATGGTGAGTTACAGGAGAACGCGCATTACAGAGAAGCGAGTAAACTGAACAAAGCCCGCACACTGCTGTTTACACTCGTGTACAACGTAATGCGATGTAACGTACAGAATATTCTGGGTGGGTGTGCGTACAAAAGACGCGCCCGCGAGAAAACGACGGAGTATCTTGAAATCCACGAGGGGGAAACGGAAAGAAAGAGATAGATAGATAGAGAGAGAGAGAGAGAGAGAGAGAGAGAGAGAGAGAGAGAGAGAGAGAGAGAGAGAGAGAGAGAGAGAGAGAGAGAAAGAGAGAGGGAAAAGACGAAAAATCGTCAAACTTTAAAGAGGTAAGCTTGATGGCCATCACTCCTAGTTAATTTCGTTAAGATTCCCGACTCTCGCCCGTTTCCCAAAACCATTTTAAACTCGTACGCGAGCGGCAGAAACGACAGACTTAATTTGACAAGTAAAAGTCGAAATTGTTTTCAAAATAATTGACATTCAGCACGTCGTCGTCGGGAAACATTCGGTTTTATTATCGTTATTTTTATTATGATCATCATTAATTTGTTTCATTCGCTGTATCGAAATTATAATAATGGTTATAAAAAGTAGGTGGGTAAATGGTGTATTATATGGTAAGTAATGTTATGACAACCCGGTAATAAGTACTTGCCGTTGAATGTGTATACGTATAAAAGTGTATACTATAACTACTAGTCACATGTTTCAGTAGTGTGTGCCACGGGAATAATATGGATATGATTCTAGGTATAAGATTCAATAAATAAATAAGAATAATTTTGTTTGATTCGATTGATTTGGGTGGAATTATTAGGATAGAATACAATTGCTTAAAGTGCTTATTGGTGCGGTGATACCTTTTTCATAAAACGGTTGCGGTGGTTAAATTTATTTTATTATTTACGCAACGTTGCCTTGCTCTAAAAATTTATAATAGCCAATCTCAAAGTGTTATAGTTCATCAAATACTAACATGTATGATGGTATCAATAGTAATGGAGATCCAAGTTGAAACTTTTATAAAAGTAACACTTATTATGAATTAATTTTTTTTATCAAAAAAATGTATATTAATTTACATAATAAAAAAAGCCGATAAGATAATGGTGGTGGAAGTTCGTCCTTCGTCGCTTCGCTCCTCGGACAAGATAATGGTGAGGAGTGTATAGCACTTTCTATCATGGGATCACCTGGTTTACGATAGTTTAGTTGTATGGTACTTTACATTTGAATGCAATGATAAATCATTGTAAGTTAAGTACAGGATACAGTAGTTGGGTGGGATACACGAGATGCATTGCTAGATTAGGCATTATTGGATAGATTTTGGAATTATTTTATATTATAAAAAAAAAAAACGATTCTGAACGAAGATGAAGATGTCAGCCTTAAATTGTAATATATATTTTATTTTAATATCCTAGATTGGGTTAAATTTACATTTGTCTATTCATGTGACTTCTGCTCGTGAGCATTGGACAAACCAGGATGTGCATAGATAGGGCGTAGGTAAATACCATATTATTTGCCTAAATGCACTATCGTGACGGTACCACCCGACCCCGCCGTCCATATATGCTGAATGCTCCGTGGCTACGTCTATTTAAATATTAATAATTAATAATAATATATAAAATCCGCATGTTTATGGAACTGATACACACATTTAAATAACTGGAAATTGGAAGTTAGTAACGTTCTATTCAACCATGTAAAGGTACGTTATACACCTTGTGTTTACAATCTACCAATATTTTGTATAGAACAGCTGTCAGCTACTGATTATATTATAATAAACTTAATCTATTTAATTATCTTTATCAGCTGTGATATTACATAATATTTTCATTTCTTATCTTTGAATACAACAATTTTTATACATTTTCAACTACAAAATAATTTGCAAATATTCGTGATTTTGACAAATTTTGTCGATTTTTGAACTTCAACTGCTTATAAAAAAAAATTGTGCCTATGTATTTGAATAATTTTTGAATCACTCTTAGATCAACTTATTCAAAACCTTCTATTAAATTTTCAAGCGATTTGGTAGGGCCAAAAAATTGTTATCGACTTTTATAAAAAAAAATCTAAGAAAAATCGAATTATTCAAATGCCTATAAATAGCTAAAAAATAAACGAAATATTTTGAAAATACAACTATGTAAAGAAAATGCCTATTTAAACATTTTGTAAAAGTTTTAAGTTTCTACGACCTATACTTTTTGAATAAGAACAAATATCAAAAATCAATGATGCCTAAATTGTTATTTTACGCGATTATGTGAAAAAATTGTAATTTCAAACACTCATAAAAATTTTTGATTTTATTCCAGTGCAAATTTTTTTACAGATAATTGAAGGAAAACGTATGTAAAACTTTGTACCGAATTTACAATTCTTAGTTTTGAATACTTAAAATTTTATGAATTTTCAACTGCAAAATAACTTCAAATTTTCGCGATTTTCTACACATTTCGTAAAAATATGAACTTTTTATGCTTATAAAAAAAAAATTGTGCATTACGCTTTGAATTTTTTTTTATACCGATAAGTTCGACATATTAGGTACCTTGTATTAAATTTTCAAGAATTTTTGTCCAGTCAAATTTTTTTTATCCACATTTCAGAAAAAAAAACAAAGAAAAGTTGAAAATTTCAATTGTCTATTAAAAGCTCAAAAAAAGTCTAAAGTTTACGAAAATTGTACTACGTATAGATGATTCCAATATAAACATTTGGTGAAAGTTTCAAGTTTTTTCGACTCATACTTTTTGAATAAGAACAAATATCAAAAATCGTTTAAGGCTAAATTATTATTTTACGCAATCATGTAATTATTTCGTAAACGTTTGAACTTTAGATGCTTATAAAAAAAAATTGTGCCTATGTATTTTTATAATTTTTGAATGGGAGTTAGAACAACTTATGTGGACCCTTCTATTAAATTTTCAAGTATTTCGTCCGAGCTACATTTTTTTTATCAACATTTATAAAAAAAAAAATAAAAAAAATCGAATATTTCAAATGCCTATAAATTGATTAAAAATGAGTGAAATCTTTTGAAAATAAAATTATATAAAGAAAATGCCAATATAAACAACTGATAAAATTTTCAAGTTTCTAAAACTTATACTTTTTGAAAAAAAAACAAATAGCAAAAATCGTTTGAGGCTAAACCGTTGTTTGACGTGTTTTTGTAAAAATTTAAATTTCAAACACTCATAAAATTTTTTTGTCTGAATCCGGTAGAGTTTTTTTTGCAGATAATTGAAGAAAAACTAATGAAAAACCTTGTACCAAATTTTCAAAACTTAGTTATAAAAGAAAAAAATTTTACGATTTTTCAACAACAAAATTATTTGCAAATTTTCGCAATTTTTACATATTTCGTATAAATTGGAACTTTGAGCACTTATAAAAAAAAATTGTGACTTACGATTTTGGATTTTTTTTTATCAGTTATGGAACAACTTATAAGAAACCTTGTATTAAATTTTCAAGATTTTCTGGCAAAAAAAAAAATTTATCGTTATTTAAAAAAAAAATACTTAAAAAAATTGAAAATTTCAATTGTCTATAATTAGCTCAATAAAAGTCAAAATACTTTGAAAATTTAACGGTGTATAGAAAACGCTAATCTAAACATTTGGTGAAAATTTCAAGTATTTACATCGATTAGTTTTTGAGTTATAGCAAAATAAAAAATTTGATTTTGTCGAAAACTGATTTTGCGTAAAATATACCGTTTTTCCCTCATTTTTTAAGGGTTTTTCCCGGCGCGTTAAAAAAATATTGAAAATTTTTAACTTTTGACCCCCAAAGTACCAACTAGATTCAATTTCCTTTCAGAAAAGTTGCTGTATAAGGCAATCGAAGCATTTTTACTGCCCCAAATCGTGTCGACAGACACAAAAAAAAAAAAAATAAAAAAAAAAAAACACACATCATTGTAAAATCAATACATTCTTCACTCCGTTCAGAATCTAAAATGTAATAACGACAATTGAATTAAATGGATATGAAACAAATAAAAAATAGACTGTTCGATGATTAGGTATATTTTATAAACGATAGATATTTTTGCAGCGATAGTTAAATAATCAGAGGTTGGTACCTAATCGCACTCGCAGAATAACATTAGTGAGGTGTTTTAGAAACTACAATGATGTACCAAACATATAATAGTGACGATTTTTATGCACATAAACATTTTTTACAATAAATCACATAAGTGGGATGACAATATAATATAAACTCTTACACTTTAACCGAAGCACTGGACTCTTAAATACCTCTTTTGGTACCAAAATGAGGCATATTCAAAAAATATTTTATTTGTTGGTACTATAGATAAATACAAATTTGACAACGTTGTACTCTAGTACGAAATCTTGGCGTATCAATGCATTCCTTTGATATTCGATAAACATGCGCAATAGTGTTCCTAACAAGAAAAAAGCAATCGGGTTCTACATAATTGTAAGGAGTAAGTGATTCAGTGTAAAAATATACGTGTTAACGACATCAAACACAACGTTTTCACAAGTATCTGTAATAACATATTAAATATTGTATGACTGTCATATTATATATACTGCATATATAACTGATATCGCGTGGTATATCGGATCAGGGATATTACGATCGCCGAGTGCTGTACCCAACGAATAGAACCAAATGATCCGATCAAGACGTTGCAACGCACACGAGTTGACAGAATGGCTGAAACGAACGATTATACCATGCCAGTTTATACTTATATGTTATTACTATTGTTATTATTGTCGTTACTACTATTATTAGTATTGTACACATGTATTTATTGAATATAATGAAGTGCTCTATATTATATTCTGTGCACCGTCTCCCTCTCTCTCTCTCTCTCTCATTCCCTCCGGAAGGGTGCTGTGTTTCAGTAGGGGTTGTGTGGCGGCAGCGACGTAGAGGCGGACACACACTGCGACGGCCGATGATGACAATCAATCGGAAATATTTAAATTGTGATCAAAGTGCCGCGGGGGTGAGGTTAGTGAGCCCATCTGTCGTCCCGTCGAAAACTCCGTATTACACCTGTTTTTTTATATAACACGTCCGGCACGCTCTGCACTGCAAATGTTGTGCTCGCAACTGTCCGCGCGCCACCGCCGGACTGGCAGAGTTGCTATTTGGTCGCCGCCACCGCGTCTACAACACCATACGTGTCGCGCACGCTGTAGGGGAACCGTACTAGTGTGGTACTTTAATCCGCGAGTTCACACCCCAAACACCGTATTATCCCGAACGTGTACAATATTATATATTTAATGCAGTGTCCTCTTACACAAACTGTTTTCTTTTCACTATGACGACCGCGGGCGTAAAATCCCGAACGACTTGTCATCGGCATTGTGCACTTTGCGTGCGTGCGTGCATGCATGTGTGTGTGTGTGTGTGTGTGTGTGTGTGTGTGTGTGTGTGTGTGTGTGTGTGTGTGTGTGTGTGTGTGTGTTTGTGTGAGTGACGTGTTTAAGTCCAGTTATTTTCCGTTATAGCATACGACATAACACGTCCGTCACTATGGTTTGATAATTACAATGTTTTTGTGGATGCACGTCACGACTTGTGATTTTATTTCACAATTAAAATGTAAAAAAAAAAAAAAAAAAACTAAGTGGCCCATATTATTGTAGAAAATTCCTTGCTTTTATGCTGAGAAGTACAGTATAGGATTGAATTTCAATGGAATTAGACTTGGAATATGTTTAATTTAGCTTAATTTCAGAATACTGAAAAGGCATTAACAAAAATAAATTTCAGGGGAGAGTTGAACCTTTAAACCCTCTAAATACACTTGTGCTGTTAAAATTAGTAAAATTCAATATCACCTATCGGTCAACTTCGCTTCTGACTATCACCAATTACACGAAGAATAGGTATCTTTGTTCAGTTGTTGAAATTGTTTGGAGTTCTTTTTCGAACATAGATATTACGTAAACATTCATATAATGAAATCAAGTGGAATAGGGTCTTAGAATCTTGATCGTAGAGTCATGGGATTCTAGGATCGTAGGGCTTAGTTCACTTCCACCAAATTATATTGCTTTAAAGTATGTTTACAACAAACTATGCTTTAGGATACATAATGGGGATGTTATTTGTAAATCATTGTATATTATATGTATGACAAAATATTAAAATTTTGCAAAATGTAGGCATTATTGGTATAACAATTATTAGTTACTGATGATATAAATTATTTATAAATATCATATAAACATATCATTATATAGAAGTGAATGTCATGTATATATATAAAAATAAAATGAAAAATGAAATATTTTATAAATATATAAATTATCAATGGTCATCATTGTATGTTATAGTTTACGCGACATACGTATAGATAAAACGATATAGGTTTGCAGTATTTGAATACTTTAATGTTGTCTATGAAGTATACATTTTTATATTTTTTACGGCTCCTAAAATTGTTATGGTGAATTTCTCTTGGCGGAAACGGGGACCGTATGGCGAATCTCTTAGGTTTTTAACGAAAATAGACTGTGGAAGAAACCGGCAATATTATTTCGGCAGAAATGGTCATTGCCCTTATTTTGGAGGCTATTGGAGATGAGTAAATTGATGAGTGTGAGTAAATGTTTTGACTATATTGACCATAATCAATTTTTCTATGAAAGATATTTTTGCTATGTCACGTATCCAATATTGTGTCACTCATATAAATACTTCTAGAAATTCCCTATAAGCTTGAGTTGATCAATCATTTTTTTTTAAACGAAAACTAATTTTCAATAAATTAGAATTGTGAAATAATATTCGACGTTTTAAATGCATAACGCCCTGAACATAATATGATCCCGACAGCGGCGACGCGTATTCGTTCAAATTAATTGATACACGTGAGGCGAGTGTACTGTGGCGAAACCGCACATAATATCGCAGACGTGACGTTTCCGGTAAACCGCACTGTGTGCCGTTATTCAAATACATGTACATCAGTACATTTAATATATAAATAAATAAATAAATAATTAATTAATTAATTGATATATATATATATATATATTATACTAACACACGAATAATATGTTGTCGTTGCATTGACGATTATATTATGTACAAACCTATTTAGATGTTCGTTGTTTTGCCGTAAAGTCGGTTTGCTCGACGTGTTTTGACGATGGCTTATTGAAATCGATTTCGGATTTATAATATTAGCATTTTGTGTTCAGCAAAGTTTCTATGGGAAATAAGAGAGAGAAAAAAACCTGATATCGGGTGAACTTCACGCAGTTCATCCGTAGTTGTTGCACTACAATAAGTCGAAATGGGTTCCGATCGATTACCGAAATTTTCTAAGAATTCACAAGTTTATTATTAATATTTGCCATTTCTCCGTGATGATTCGCAATAGCTATTTCAATTTGAGAACCCCATCGTGCTAGGATGCAAATAATTGGTACTGACCGTAAAAATTGCAAATATACTCTATAACTATTTGTAAAATTCTGAAAATTTACAAGTGGCATTTTAATGTTGACTCTGGGAACTACAAACATTTTTTTTATTACACTTAAAATTCTAAGTCTGTACCAACTGAATTTCAGATTTCGTCAAAAGAAAATACTATCAGATTCTTATGATATTCTTATAAATGTATACTAATATAAATATGTGTTCAATCATAATTGGTAGGATAATTTGATAAAATTTTAGTTATATTTTCTAAACATGATATTTGCAAAAAAATGTATAGGAAATCATATACAACTCATAATCAAAATATAACGATAATGTACTTACATTGATTAATTTACTAAAATTAAGTACGTTTGATTAAAGTATAGGAAAATTTTACTTCAAAACAATTACAAACTGAATATATTAATGTAATTAGCATAGGGTTTAAAATAACTGATGTTTCAAAAGCACTTAAAAGTTATTTTTCATTTTAAAATTAGATATCTTATTCTAATAAAATGTTTTAATAAATTTTATATTCAATAAAAGTAATAACTTTTTTTAATTAGTTATTATATTTGTGACATAGTTTAATGTTTAAATTGAGTTACGTACTATTGAGAATTAAAATATTTATTTGATCTTTAAACCTACTTTAAACCTACATTGAATACATTAAATCAATGATGTTGGGTTGAAATAAAAATATATCTAATTTAAAATGATGAATAAAAACTTTTTATATACGTTCTATGGATAGTATCCACGAATATTTTTTTTCGCTATGACGTCCTATGACGCTATTAACCTAACCAATTAATCCTGGACAGTAGACAACTATTGTCATTGATATTGTACAGTTTGTATATGTATGTGATCTATAAGACTTTTTTAAATACGAATTTAAGTTATTCATTTTTATTTAGGAAAACTAGGTATATTAATATTTAAAGAAATAATAAAAACAGAAATATTGAAAAGTATATTAAAAAATTGTTTCTTTTAAAATGTCTACTTCAAACAAATAGTAACAAAATTATCTTAGTAATAATTTTAATACCCAGAAGCAAAGATATAGGCATTACACTTTTGAGCTTTAAAAGATAAAAAGAAATATTCTATAAATATACTATATAGTTTAATTAATTTGATAAGTTGCTATCGGTAACTATAATAATAATCATACGTTCATCGTCTATCATCACAATAATAATTCATTACTAGTAATTAATTATGTGAGTTGTGAATAATTGTTTATTCATCTAAATCTTAAAAAATGACAAATATAACCATTTATCTGAAAAAAGTATACTTATTGTTCAATATATTTCAGTTGTAAAACAAATGTATGTTATTTTTATTATACGTATATTTATTTATTTTAAAGGTCTCAATTTTATAAAACAAGTACCCCGAAATTAATGACTCCATAATTTGACAGTTGCATATTATTATACTCGAATATGTTATATTTTGTTACACAAAAGAACACATTGTCATATGTTATGTTTTCAAAACGGACGAAACAGGGTCTTTTGTAAGGGTTTTTTTTTTATTACATTGGTTACTCATGTTATACAAAGCCAAATTGAATATGTACGCCCACCGTATTAGTTTTTCTGCCGCTAGAAGCCGCAGCACTCTCGTAAAAGGGTCTCTGATCACATTGCCCGCGAGTGTATTTCCTCTATTGTCGTCGTCGAATGCGTTTTTTTCTCTATCAAAAATCCATTATAATGGGCATATAGACATGCGACAAAAACCAGAGCAGCCCATTTCATATTTTATTTAAGACTTAAAAAATATATAGGTACACTGTTTTAGCGACATGTTACATTTTTCCAAAACTTTTGATGTATATTTGTACACATACACACACACACACACACACACACACACACACACACACACACACACACACACACACACACACACACAAAATATATATATACATATTATATACCAGTTACACAATATAATTTAGCGAAACATTATATCCTTACGGCTTACGATATAACGATATGTTACGTAGCAATTATTTTAATTTTACCTACTATATTATATTTAATGAAGGATCTTGCATATCTCCTTAAGAGCTGTTCGTTAAAATTCAGTGTTTAATCTTTCCATGACAATAATTACATAAGAATGCAAACATAAATTGTATTAATGTTGGGAATGCTTTATATATCGCATAACTGAGTATTTATGTTATGCTTAGTACATAGTACACAACAAATTATGTAAAGAATAGTGCGAAGTTACAGTTTAATAAGTTGTAGATACATTGAAGTTCAAGGCATTCTTTTACTACTCAATGATCTGCAAGATTAAATTTCATTAAAAATTGCAACTACAGATTATTAGAGAGCAGTTTAAAACGAGATCATATTAATTCATTGCCCGCGTTGAGTTATACACGGTTAATATTGAACGAACGTAAACCACAGTTGATTTTATAAATTTTGATCTAAAAAATATGTTATGTACGTTAATAATAATATAGTTAAAATATACTTAAATCTAATTGCATTAAATACTTGAAACTACGTAATTTATTTATTTTTGAAAAGCAATCAAGCGTTTGCGTCAATATTCATTTTGTCATTGAGTACGTACCTACACATCGATCGATTACCTTTTCAATACTCTGACGACTTTGTTATACTTATTATAGACAGAGCCGTACAGGAAAATACCAGCCTGTCGATTTTTTAAACTTCAAGCAGCTTAAAGTCAGCTAAAATAGACCAGAGTAGAATACTAAAATAATTATTATAATTAAAATTTAATCCAGTTCACCGAGCAAAACTCGGTAACTTGCCTACCCAAGTATGCTTATAGATTGTCGTATATACTATCAATTGTCGTACAATACATTTTTGTTCTACTTACGAGTTACCAGTAGTTTCATTATTAATATTCCATAATCAAATGATGAATATTTCAGATGTAATATCGTCTCTGAGAAGACGATCATGCATCGGGACATCGTATAAAACTTTTTGAATTTTCACACTCTTTTTTAAGACGTGATTTTTAAAAACAACATTAGTTATTTTTTTTTCGTGTAATAAAACCATTACATTTCAAGAAAATACTTTCTTAATTTGAAATGGAACATTTATTCTAATGTAATTCACTTGACGATTATTTATTTCTCGTGTATATAGTTAACAGTCTAATAATTGATAATGATTTATCAAGCATACTCACATTGGCAGAAATATATAAAAAGTTATGGCTTTTGTCATGACCAATAATATTTAATCAAGATATTTTTCTTAAGATATTTTCTCCCAATCATATTACTTTTTTAGTCGTTTATAGATTTTGATTTTTGATATTTTGATTTATTTAATTTATAAATTAACGCAAAATGGCTTTTTAGAACAGATCCAAGTAAGTATAAAACGAATATATTAACAATTAATATATAACACAGTGAAATCAATATAACAAATATTTAAATAAACATACGCCTCCGTAAAAAACTAAACATTATCATTTCATTCACACAATTACACTTCATTCTACTAAAGGGCGCATTTTAAACAAAATTTGAGCAACTAAAAGGTAAATAAAATTGAATCTGAAACCTAGTATTATTACTAGGAAGGAGTATATTGAGTGACTCAAGTAAACGGGGAGCATCGACATCACTACACAGTAATTTATCAATAAAATATAAACTGAATTTATCATGTCAATAGTCCAAAATCTCAAGCTTGAGTACTTTATTTGCAAGACTGTAATTTTGGGTAAGGTGCGCAATATTAAGGGAATAACCAGCAAAACCTAGGAACCTATTTTGCGTCTTATTAATTCGTGGTTAGTCAACTCCTGTATAAGGTGACCAGATCAATACAACTAATTAAATTATTGTTTATAATAACGGAAAATATTTTACATTTGGCATTAAAATTTAGATTTATATATAACCTTTAATATATTATTATTATTTAAAAAACAATTTCACCAGAAAAATTGGTAATATTACTTTATTTTCTTAATCCATTTATTAACACGATTTTGTTCAAGCATACAAATCGATTTATTTTTTGAAAAACACCTTGTGATAGGTCTTTTTGGTTTTCGAAGCTTACTTTCATTCTATATTTTGATATTGTCTGCTGTTTCATTGAATTATGAAGTTTGATGATAATTTGATTTAAAAACGATGATGCACAGCGTGTTGGGAAAAACAATACACACTATTTTATTGAATGTGATTAGATATTACCATAAAGGTACTTTAACCTGTAATAGGTACTTGAATATGAATATATATATATATACGTATATAATATAAATTTTTAATAGTTGCATTTATGAGGGGGTGAATATTATTCTTGGGGGCAAATGTCTTTCTTGATATGCCTAATATGCCTAGATTCAAAACGGGCCATGAGTGGTTGGTTCATACATATACGTATATTCGGCTTAAATTAATTTTGGGGGAGCTCAGTGTTAAAATGGAGGTACCGAGCACCCAAGCCCCCCTTTAGTTACGCCTATCATGGTCTCCGTGAACAAAACATTTGGCCCGTTTGCATGTGTGTTATTGTTGTGTACTATGCATACGAACGCGCCTTAAGTGCCGGACAAAAGACCGCCGTCTCCACCGTCGGTGCCGCCGAGTCAAGGGTCTGTCGGGTTCGGAATAAACGCGCGTAGCTGCTCTATGCTGCACGTGCCGGCAATAAACTCGTACAAATTCGCTGTCTTAATATTTACAGTATCGCGGAGGCGGTAGAGGCGGCTGCTGCGGCGCACGTGCCTTACGCTCCCCCCGCGTGTCTACAATACATCGCGTCGTATTATAATGTACGCGTTTAAACGCACAGCCAATTGTCAGACCGCACCACGACCACGTCGGCCACGAACCGGCCGGCGACACGCGGCCCCGCGAGAGCAGTAATGACTAATAATAGGTTTTTTTATTTTTAAAACCGTTTTTTTTTTATTCTTCTCTACGACAATAAATTATTATTGTTGTCACAATATTATTATTATTATTATTATTACTAAAATTATTCGAAGTGACGTGGAAAAAATCACTAGTTGCAGCCCACTTAATAGTACACTCCGGGTGTGAATTTTGGGTTTTTTTCTTCTCTGTTAATTTTCACCACCACGAAATTTAATAACAATAAGCTGCAATGAAATGAAAACGAAATATTTTTTTTTTTTTAAATGGCACGCGTTTGAGTTTGCGCTCTATTTTATTTTATTTTTTTAATAATGATTTTTATTTCGATTAATACAAATTACATGTTACGTTTTCGTGAGAAAACAAATCACATTCACGTACAGATGTGCATGAGCAATGGGCATAGAGTTGTATCGTCTTCAAAAATATTTGCACAATCATCTTAAAATTAAATAATATACCATTCAACAATACAATAATAATTATCCGTAATGCCATTATATTATGAATGTTTTAAAATAATTATACCTATAAGATGTTTTAGATATGTTTAAAACATTTTTTTTTTAACATTTATTATTAAATACACGATCTGTAATTACAATTTTACAATAAGCGTATGTGATGGAGAAGACATGGCTTGAGTAGACGACAGTAGATAAGAAGCCACCCATTGGAGGCACTTAAGGGTAGGAGTTTATTTTAAATGTGCTAGTAAGAGAGAATGAGATTGAATACAAAATAAAGGGGAGCTAGAGATGGATACACATTTTAATTTAGTAGGTGACGACACCAGGTACGTTTGATCGCCTTCTGGGGTCACCAGGAATAGCGTTGGTGAATAGTTCGGAAATCAAGGGATTACGATGGCTGTGGAATTTGGAGTGTGTGCATTTGTAGAAAGTTTTTGCGACATTTTCGACTGTTGAAATGGATATAGATCTCCATCTCTATGTAGAGTGTCATTAGATACATATCACGGAGCTTTGGTTATTTGGCGTAGACATTTTGATTGGAAGATTTGTATTTTATTTATGTTGGACGGTTTGGCTGCACCCCACAGTTGAATACGGTATGTCCAGAACGGTCTGCGAAGGAGTTTATATAGTATATAGGAGCTTGTTTTTTAGGTTGATATGTTGTGACGTGAGGAGATACCGTAATTGTCGAGAGCGGTTATTTAAGGAAAGTCTTTTGTTATGGGTATGAGTTAAACATTTAATAAATACAGTTATATTTCAGTATTTAATTTATATGAAGTTTGTGGCTAAACGTATAAATCAAGATCTGATAGAGAGTAATTAAATGTTTATTTCTTAGAATAGTTCGGCGTAATTTAACTTTGATGCTCGAAAGATGTTGTAATTAAGAGATCAACTATTATGCTTAACATTAAATCTAGTAAATTTCAGGTAATATATTACATTAAACATCAAACGCTTTATTCGATTATAATGTACAATTAGGAATACAAATTTATATGGAATGTTTAGTATAATTGAACGTGAATGTTTTGCGTAAAAAAATCGTCAGTTTTAGCTAAGTATTTAAGTATCTTTGTTATCAAAATAATCAAAGATTTTTCATTTTTTAATTACAAAAATGTACCTAAATAATTGAATATTTTAGTTCGTTTTTAATGAATATATCAGTATTATAGATATTACTGCATTGTATGAAAATTCTTCTTCTTATATTCTTTTTTAATTTCAGATAGGGAATAGTTCATTTTTTACCTTTAAATTGATGTTGTCGTCACTGTTATCCAAATAATTCAAATCCATAATTTGAATGTACTAATGATGGCATCTAAATAGTAGGTATCTACATGGCTATATAGCCTACATTTTATATTGTGTACATAAATATTATTAAAATACGTATTAGCTCGATTAGTTATATTAATAATTAGAAATTTAAGTTAGTATTCAGTCACGTTTTGCCTTCTGTAGTGAACGGTCGTTTCGTCTACCTTTTCATTATCAATAGTATAACCGCGCATAGTGCTAACTTATTTTCGCATGCCATTGCCGTCCAGCGGCTATGGCCGCCTTTTAAGTCAGAAACCTGCAAAATGAAAACTGTTTTACCCTCAACCAGTCGCTCCGGTCATAATAAAAATCCTGCTGCTTCAATTAAGAACAACACGAATAATGATCGTAAGTCAAACAATTTGAATAATCATGCGAATTTAATTACGGTCATTTCTCTCAACCTTCAACATATTATCGATAACCACCCGATCTTGAATTCAAACGAATCTATATTTAATTTCGATAACGCTTCAACTACTTTGTCACCACACGCAACTGCACAATCTGATGACGCTACAATGTCCAACACAAACACCGTCGCGGACAATAATAACTAGGGTTCGGAAGTTATTGCATTTGAAACTTTTTTCCTATTGTTTGGATTTGTTGCTAAGTACGTTTTAAATTTGTTTCTCAAGAGCACGAATTCAAATCTAAAAGTTTTTAATGCAATTTTTTGCAATTTCGGGCATTTTTAAATTTAATTGCAAATCACGCTTCATCTCAACACCTGAAGCATTTTGAGGAAAATTTTACTGGTTCTCCAGTTATTATTATCGAACTCATAGATGCAAATAACACGAATGGTTCATGGCACCCATTAAAATGAGCCCAGCTACTTTGTAATAATTTCTTCGGTATTAACAGTATTAAACCTAATGGCTTTAGGGAAATTAATGTCACATTCGATTCTACTTTTCACGCCAATAAATGTCTAGACTCTTCTCTTCTCTCTGAACACAAATTATAGCCATACATACCCTCAACATTAATTTTTTCTCACGGGATTATCAAACTGGACACCAGCTTACCAGAAGAGGACTTCTGGGAAGGTCTCAAATGCGACGTCCCAGTTATCGCATTCAAATGCATCTCTGCTAACAGAGATGGAACTCTTTGGACACACATTAAAATTCTGCCGCAATAAACCCAGATGCAGCCACTGCGGCGATAACAACCACTCACTGAACACCTGCCCCTCCGCTCTAATCACAGATCCAAGATGCCTTTTCTGTCAACTCTCCCACCTCGCCACGGACCGAAGCTGCAAAGAGTGGGATCTCCAACGGGATTTAAAGAAGATAATGGCAACCGAAAACCTATCTTTCAAGGACGCAATAAACTTGAAGAAGCAAAATCAGGTTACATCTGCATTTAGTTATTCTCATATTGTAAATAAGCAGCCTGTTCCATCACATTCGATCATACCTTCTCCTACACCCTTCCAGACTACTTCCAATACTATCTCACCCACAGGCAATTTACATCAATTCACTAAAAAACCTAGATATCGCTCTCCAATTCGTACTACAAAACACTTTAATGTTCCTACTCCTAACAGTTTTTCATTACCAAATGGTTCCTTCTTAAATTATGCCACCAATAATACATCTAAACATGAACCCACAACTCAATCTTCCGACTTTACCTGGATTAATACTCTAACCTCCAAACTTTCGGAGTCTTTATTGAACTCCCCCTACCTTTCCTCCAAATCTGTCAATTCTCTTCAAAACTTAATCGAGTCTTCTATTCTTTCCCTATTGGCTATTCCCACATTTCCCTCTATATCTCAGTAGTTAAATACAATCGATTTCTTTTCACTATATTTATTCCTCAATGAATTCCCTAAACGTCTTACAATGGAACGTTCGTAGCCTTCCTGCCCGGTCTCCATCGGTCCAACATGTGTTAGCGTCTTCTAAATGTTCCATTGCTCTCATTTCCGAAACATGGCTTCATCCCTATCGAAAGTTTAATATACCTCATTTTATTCCGTTCCGATCGGCTAGACGGGTTTGGTGGAGTCGCCATAGCAACTCACTCTTCCTTAAAATTACGCTCCATCGAAATTAATCAAAACCTCAAACTGGCTTTTTCCACCTATAAAATCGACATTGTAGGCATAGAAGTCTTAAATATTCGAAATCTCTTCTTCCATCTCTTTTTGGTCTTGCTACATTCCAGGTGATTCCCTAATCTCTCCGGAAATATGGAACTCTCTATTTCAGCTAGGAACCAAAAATTTCTTAATCTGTGGTGATTTCAATGCTCACCATCAAGCTTGGGGCTCTTCCTATTTATCACGTCGTGGCAACTTGATATATGATACTATAAACTCTTTAGGACTCAGCGTCTTGAAAACTGGGACAGTTACCCACTTAGGTAGACCTAACTGTCCAGACTCTGCTATAGATATTTCATTTTTTTCCCCTGATCTGAATTGGTTAACCACATGGCACACTATGTCCGAACCACATGGCAGTGATCATCTTCCAATCATTATATCCTAAACTCTGTCAACCTCTCCAACCGCAACCTACAAAATCCACAAAATACATTATCCCCTTCAATTCAATTTAACTTGAACAAAGCCGACTGGGAACTATTTTCCTAAACAATAAGTAATAACATGTTCTCGATAGACGAATCCATCTGCCCCATAGAATATTACAATATGTTTATTCAAATGATTTTTAACTCGGCCAATCTTTCTATCTCACTAAAAAATAATAATAAAAAACATTTTTCTCCTTCACCTCCATGGTGGGACACCTTCTGCACGCAGGCGGTAAACTCGCGTAAAAACCTATTTAAAATTTTCCGTCGTTCTGGTTCCCCATTTGATTTTTACAACCTCCACTTACATACTATACTTGAGAATAACATTTATTTTATTGAAATTAAGTATATTACACGATTAATGAAATTAAATGTTGTATACTTATAGAATTTTTAGAAAAAAAATGAAGAAAACTAGCTTTTCTAAATACTAATGCATAAATTAAAGCATATAAACAATTTTTAATATTAATACTTCTAATACTACTATTAATAACTAATATTTTTATTATAATTTATATTAAAGAGGGCCGTGGTCTTTTATACTGGCCCTAGGGCCACCAAGTTTCACGCTACGTCAGTGTGTACACAGGTCCGGATTATACATATTTGGGGCCCTGGGGCCAGGTATTTTAGAGGGCCCCAAGAATAATTTTTTTTCATAATAACAGTATTTTTTTTTCTAAAACAATGTTTTTTTTTTAATACGAACAAATAAAACTTTATAAATATAAAACTAGAACATTATTTTTATTTAAAAACATTTTTATCTCGCTTTTAAAGATGCAAAGTTTTTGATACGTTGACCAAAGTCAAGTGACTGGAGAATGTCATTTTCTGATGATAGTATCATAAGTGAATTTAAGTTATCTTGAGTAGAGGTAGTTCTGTAATTATTTTTTATGCGTGCTAGTTTTGAAAATGCTCTTTCTGCTGAACAGCTGCTACTTGGTAGAGTTAAATAGATTTTTAATGCTATATTTAAATTAGGAAACACACCAGCTAATGATTTATTATTGAACCACTTCTACAAATTAAGTATTCCATTATTTATATCAATGTTGTGCTATTCAATCTACTTAAGATCAAATACTCACGAAATTGAATTAATTCATTTTCAAAGGAATTATCGACATCAATTTTATATAAAAAAAAAAAAAGTTTTTAATACTTTGTTGGATTTTTTCGTCTCTGTACTATGTGTATTATCAAATGGATCAATTAGTTTTGAGATAAAGTAAAAATTATCGGAAACAAATTTATACTCCTGAATTCTTTTTTCTAATTCAGTACAAAATTTATCAATTATCAATTATCACGTTATGTGTGTTCACTCGAAAATATTCAGTGCCATTCAATAAAACACCTCTTTTAATTCGTTTGTCTTCACCTTGGTATATTACACTTATATCATTACTAAGCTTAATGATTTTACTTTCATACAATGCACTATTGTCTCTTAAACTAGATATATAATATTTAAAAAGATTTCAATAAATTTAATGCTTTTAATAGATCACATATACTGCTTTGTTATTACACAGAGGTTTTGTTCGATCTTTCTAATATATCGTACCAAAATAATGTTAAATATACAGTTTCTTTTTTCTTAATTCTTTTTAGCAAACTTCTGGCATCCCTTTTAGATTCACCATTTTCGAAAAACGTTAATACCCACCGGTTCTTAGCATACTTCGTAGTTCGTATATTATTAATATCATTCGTATACCTTTCTATTTTTGTATAATATTATAATTTAGCCTTCTACTGTTTGAGACAGCTCTAGAGAGTAAAATTAATACACACTCAATTTTGATGTATTGAATTGTCGAATGAAACTTTAGTACAACGTTAAATGTACCAAAAAGTGTCTCCAGAATAGTAGAAAAAAAAAGAAGGAATAAACACCATTGTAAAATCCATAGATCTTTCACTTCATTCAGAATCTAAAATTTAATTGGTTATTTTAGAAGTGTTATTATTAGTGAAATTATAATACAGTAATAATTTTGATGAAAAGTAAATACATTAGTACCTATATGTAACTATAAATACAAAGTCATGTATTAAATGATTCTGTAAGCTGTACCTAAATTGTTCGCAACAATTTAGGGAAAATATATTTTACAGTACAGAATGCGATTAAATCAGATTTTTCATATGTATTTATTAATATATGTATATATATTTTTTTATATAATATATCCTCTTTATATGTTTGAAGTACAATTATTGCAAATTGTTTTTTATTTTTTCATTCCTCTACTCAAAAATTAAAATTGTTGCTTCTATTTCAAATGTGGTTATTTTTGCTCCACCACCCTGTGTTTGATTGCTGTGTGTGATACTGCCAATGTCAGTAAAACATTTTTTGAATTCTAATTAATTCATTCAATACAATGCGTATGATGACACTAGCTCGTTTCATAGATTCTCACCAAAACTCTAAAATTCATCTATTTGATTGAGTTACATAAAAATGTATTAATATACTATGTCATATAAATATGTAAAAGTATTTTATAATTATATTAATATTGGTACTAATATTCCAATGAAATATTTCACTGAACTGCCTCAGATTTCCAAGATAAACACATGAAAAACTAATGATTAACTTTATTTAAATAATTTATATTATATTTATATTTATGGATATGTAAATATCTATGTTTTATAATTATATTATGTACTTAATTTTTGTGCTGACATATGTGCGTGCAAAATGTAAGAACCACCGATTGGGTGCGTCATCAAAACACCTAAATGCTACCATTTAGTCCATAATGTAAATACATAGTTGAATATCAGTATACATCTCATACCAAACTTACTACCTGTGACTAAATATTTCTAACAATTTGCTATCTGATTCAGAATTAATTAGGGGAGAAAAAATTGAAAATAATAAATACTAATAAAAAAAAAATATATATTTATACACACATATAATTCAGTATGTTTATAAAATACTTGGGTGTATATGTGTGTGTGTGTGTGTGTGCATGCGCAAGCATAAAGGAAAGGTGGAGGTGGAGGTGGAGGTTGAGTTGATGGAAAATTGCGAAAATGAGAAAGAAAAAGAAAAACGCGTGCGCGTCTCCTACGTCCCTGCGAAAACTATCACAAAATCTATTATCGTTTAGGGGATCCACAAAAACAAAGGCGGTCTCCGTGAACAACTATGGCAGCCGTTTCGGGCGGCGAGCGCTAGCCAATACCGTCGCAGCGCTGCGCACCCTGCCCCTTCTCATTGGTCCCCCCGCCGGCCGTCGCCCGCTCCCGGAAGTCCCCGCGAGGGGTCCCTGTTTTCCAGTCAGCCGATCACTAGTACTCGTAATTTCGTTAGTCACTTCTAGTTTGGCATCGGATGACGCGCTCTTTCGTTAATCGGACACTCCGGTCATCCCAAACCAATTCAATTTAAATCATAATCATCGTCGTCGTCGTCGTCGTCGTCGTCGTCGTCGTTGCCGCCGTAGTCCACCGGCAAGGATTTTCGCGTAGTTTTTTTGTTTTGTTTTGTTTTTTTTTTTTTTTTATAAACAATTTTTTTCTCCCGACCGCGGACGCCAAGGGATAACAGCGACTAAAATCCACGAGGGTCCGTATTACCGCCGTCATCATATTGTTTTCGGGCGTTATTTTCTTCACTTTTTTTTTTCTATAATCCGTTTCCGCCGCGTGCGGCACGCAGCAGCCGTCGTGGTCCAAGTCTCGCCGGGGTCCCGCAGTATCCTCGTCGCCCGAGTTGTGATCGCGCTGCACGTCGTGTAAACCAATATCTCGTATTCGCCGCGTACACGTCCCTCGGTCGGTCGCGTCGCGCAGCGCGAGACCGCGTCGCCCGAGTCTTGCTGCAGCCGCGACAACGACGCCGCCGCCGTCACCGCCACTGCCGCCGTCGCAGCCGTCGCCACTGCCGCAGTCGTCGCCGCTCGCAGACCGGCGTTCGACATTTTGCGACCCGGCGTTCAGTAACGGACACCGCAATTGATCTGAAAGGTGTGGCGGGTGGTGATCCGCACCACCCGCACAACATTTTCCCCGCACTGTTCTCGAGACAGCTGAACTTCAACAACGGGTCACACCACCACGGCGGCACAGCACACTCGTCTTCGGGTGAGTTTCTTTGCCATTTATACACTTGGGTAGGTATACGTGTAATATTATACCTACTGCTACTACTACTAAACATACGAACACACACTCACGCACACGCACACGCACACACACGCACGCACACCGTTCGATATTACGTGATTGTGTATCGATCAATTATGAATCAACCAGTGTTTGTGCCGAGGTAGGACCGAAATACGGAAGCTTGAAACGGGCAGTATAAAAAATATCTGTTTTGGTTACAGAAGTTTGAGACAAAATTTAATTTCAACCGTGGGTAACTGTTTACGCGTCATGAGATTTGTTGCAAAATTCTATAAGGTCTTGGCCGGTTTGTATCATGAAATCTATTGTAATAATAGTATATTACAATACTAGATAGTACATTACTACCCATATTCCATAGACTCATAACTATGACACTATATTTTTTTTATAAGAGTAATATGTATTTATCATACATTGTAACTTTTCACACGTTGTATATTGGTTACCCATAATTATTCCGAAACAGTTACTTTGTAAATTAATCATTTAACCAGCAAAATTTACACCCAATTTTGTTTGAAAACATAATATTTATACCTATAACTATCATAGGTCTCGATTGGAGATACGTGATGTATGCTACCTACTTATTGCTATAAGTATTATTAATATATTATTAATTTTTATATAATTATAGGGGATTGGTGATGAGGTAGACATTCTTTCTTAGATGAGGTAGACAAACTGTTCTATTAAAGCGAATATCATTAAAATTTTCATGTATAAGTTATTATGAGTGAGTGTAGATTTATTATCTAATAGAAAACGTCAGTTATACTTTATATAGTTTCTAATAAAATATTATTGGGAAAGTTCTACAATAAACATTGTTCGTATACATAATATGAACAGATGAAAATTCCTATAAAATATTAACTAATTTTTTAATAATTTATGAAAAAAGCTTATTGAATACTTATTTAATATCAAATTTTAATGAATAGTGTATATTAAAATCTGAGCTGTCGATTATTTTAATGGTATAATATTATAGGTTATACCAATGTTTTTTTTTTTTTTTTAATGCGACGAAAATTTTATTTAAATAGAATAGTTTGTACTTATACATTATGATGAATGAAATGCTTTAGAAAGAATTTATTATACAAATCATTTGAATTATTTGAAAAAAATAAATATAATAATTATTATTTCGTATTTGTTACTTAAAAACTATCTTAGTACAATTATTAGGTGTATACAGTGACACCGATCCCTGTATCTAGGTATTGAAGTTGCAATACCTATTATTTGTGGTAAGGCTGCGAAACACACTTTACGTATATTTATATACGTATATACATATATCCTCAACAATAACTATAATCCTATTAGACATTACAATTAGGTATTAAGTGAAACGTCTAACAACGGATATTTTTAATACCCCATGTGAAATATGAAATATGAATACTCTTTATAAATTTTACTCTTTTTCATGACTGGATACGTTTTCATTTCTCTTGAAGTTTTAAGTTCTGTTGTATAGAGATCATGCCACGCTGAATCACGTGTTAAAACATAAATATTTTCTAACACATCACTATGCCTTACGAAACACGAATATGTCGTCGTTAATGTTATGCTGTTCTTAATGTCGACACTATTGATAGTTAATATATTATTACGTAAAATACATGATCTGTAAACACTTATATAATATAGAAAAACCAACATTTAGGTATACCTTAACATTGCTACAATAAACATTACAACGACTCATGTTGACGTTTTCAGGTAAACTCATGATGGACGACCTACGACCGGGTCTGGGAGGCATATTGGGCCTGATGGACCACGACCACCATCACCATCACCTGCATCATCACCACCCGACTGCGGTGCATACGGATAAACAACGCGTCTCGAAAGGGGCCAGTGACTCGTCCAACGAGCTAGGTTCGATGTACGGTCTGCCAGTGAACGCGGCCGGTGACTCGTCTCACCACAACACGCCGTCCCCCGGAAGAGGATCGCTAGCCGAACAGACTTGTGAGTACATACAGTTTATACTCATATTAACTTGTAATTTTATCACCATTAATTATAATAATAATAATAATTATTATAATAAAGCGATTTTTTTTTGTTTTTTAAATTTGTTTGCCTTTTAACTAAAAATATTACAGCAATAGGATAACGAATACAGTCATAAAGTATAGATATTTACATTTTTTAAATTTAAATTAGAAAACCAGCAGTAAGGATAAAGTTGATGATAAGAAGTATAATAGGAACTGAACGAGAATTGAGAAGGAGGTTGGAATCGGGTGTAATGTAGCCTAGTGAAGAAAGGAGTGAAACAAGGATCAGCCTGTTAGGGGAAAGAGTGGGGCAACAAAAGACAATGTGTTCAAAGTCATAATTGTTTTGTACTTGGTGTAGGGTGCAAAGGGGAGAGGAATTAAGATTAAGTTTATAGGAGTGATGGGGAAGTAGGCTGTGCCCTATACGAAGACGCGTGAAGCTCGTGGTTAGGCGCTTAGGTAGGTCTAGGTCTTTGATCCATAGATGGAAAGGGATTGTGGAAACAATTTTCCGTTGCCATGTTGCAAAGTTCGGTGGGAGCGAGTCCCATTTCGATTGCCAGGCATTGCGTAGTATTTCACGATGGAAGGAAGATTATCAGAAGAAGGTAACTTAAAAGAAGAAAAATTGATGTGGGATTTTGTGGAAAATGCTAGCTGGTCGGCTCGCTTGTTACCGGAGATACCGACATGGCTAGGTACCCAAAAAAATTTTCTACTTTACCCTCAAGACTGAGGCGATAGATTAATGATTTAATATTAAGAACGAAGGGGGATATGAAAGAGTTGAACGAATCAGATGAAATAGCCAAGATACATGATTGTGAGTCAGAAACTATAAAAAAAGAACCAGATTGAATAGAGAAAGTGAATTGTAAGGCGCTTATTATGGCATAGCATTCTGTAGTGAACGATGATGCATGAGCATCAAGTTTACTGGCAGAAGATATGTTAAGCGCAAGGATAAAGAAGGAGAAACCGGCTGAATTAGGTGAAACAGACCCATCTGTGAAGATTAGAGTAGAATTAGGAAAATTGAACACCATGAATTCATTGAACAAAGAATCGACCAATGATTGGGGAAGATGAGGTAGTTCATTCGTAGCATAACCAAGAAAGTTGGGGGAAATAGTAACTTCAGGAGTAGATTGAAGTGTAGGGTATGGTGTGTCATAAAATTGTAGCTGGAGGCTGGAGCGATAAATGAGTGGAGAAAAGGCAGAGAATGAGAAAGCGACAAAGGCAAGAATAGGGAGAGTTTTAGGTACATAGATCCAATTATTTTTGATAGATACAAACATTTGGTAAAGGGTGTGACTGTTAGATGATAAGCATTTGAATAAAAATGTTCCAGTAAATTGACGACTTCTGAGTTCAAGGGGGGTAGGCACATTCCATCTCTAGACTTGCTAACGGGGAAGAGCTGATGGCGCCAATGATGGTACGGAGGCAAGATGACATGCTAGACTTGAGTTTTTTCCTGTGTATGTAAGAAGTAGAGGCAAAGAGAAAAGAACCGTAGTCGGCCTTGGATTTGATGACAGAATTGTAAATTGTTTTTAAACATGATGGATGTGAACCCCCGCTGGTGCCAGCTGTAGCACGCAGGAGATTGGACCAACGTGAGATTATGGATAGGTGACAGTGGGAGAGGGCTGGATTATTTGACCATCAAGGATTAAGTGAGGAAGAGCTGTGGAATGTCTACGAGCAAATATCATGGAATTACATTTCTCAGGGGCAATGGTAAAGTGTGCTGTAGTAAGTGAGGTTGAGAGTGTTTTTAAAGCATAATTTAATAAGTTGGACGATCTAAAAAGTGATTTGTAAAGCGAACATTTAATAAAAATGAGTGAGAAAACGTCCATTCTATCGTATATCGAATTTCTAGTTAATGATTGTATTGGAAATCTCAGTTATTTTATTTGTGGAATTTATGATTTTAAGAATTGAAATATTTCATGACATATTCAACCATATTTTATGTTGAATTCAATTTTATATTATTCTGTAAATCATTTCTTAATAATATAAAACAGTTGTGCTGGGTAATTTTTATTTACCACCATAGCAATTAAATATAATTCATTTAACTAATTCAAGTACACAGAAATTCTGCAATTAGTTTGTGTAAGTTAAACATAAATCTCATTTTTGTGGAGGTTAGCTCTCGAAAGTGGTCGAAAGGTACAAACTTATTTACTCAATAAAATTATAATTTGATATAACATATGAAAATGTCTCCAAAGGTACTAATTAATCTCCAATAACCACGTCAATATCAATTAAAATGTAAATAGGTAAAAAGCGATTTCCAATGTTTTGTTATATTCCTTAAAAATTATAAGTGCTCATACTGGTTTTATACATCTGTAAATCTGTCTTAATATTTTTACGCTAGCGCAGAACAATACATAAAGTAATGTACTTAATTATTTTGTAACTTCAATTTCATATTATTTCCATAATAAAGGTACGCATATAAATTTTGCGTTTGTAATATTTAAAATTGAATTGGTAGAATTTTTTTTTAAACGTGACATATTTTAAGAAAAATTTAACTCATAAATGGAAATATGTAGAAAAAAATTCTTCTGAAGTAATTTAAACAAAGAAATTAAGTAGGAAATATGAAAAATAAAGTTGACGATTCTAAATTTATGACATAAATGTAAAAAATTTGTGTCTTGAAAATAATAAAAATAATAATAGGATCGATAAAAAAAAATCCGTTTTCAAATAATAAAATATTGCTTTTATTCAACAATAATTACACTTGATAATAATTTTAAAATTTTTTCAAACCATATTTTCGTTTTGTCTATTGTTCTTATACACCTACTTCAGTCACTTTATATTGCCACCGTTGTCGAGGTTTTCCTCTAGCGTACTTACTTGCAGCTTTATTAATCAGTAAATTATTAAAATTATGGTTTCTTCAGCACGAAATAGTAGGGGGACTATAGTTTCACAAAAATATGGAGCGGCCCCGAGCATACAAATATTTTTTTTCTGTGTATATTTGTTCAAATTATTTCAGTTTTTTAAAAACTGTACCCCTTAAAAGGCTAAAAATAATACTTAACATACATTTACACTATAAAAAAATGATTGAAAAATAATTTACATTAATATGAGAACTTAAGTAATAATAATATATTTTTTTAAATATTTCATTGAAAATTAATTACAAATCAATTGTATCTTAAATATACCAAACTAAATACTTAATTTTTATAATATTATGTTCACCTTCTATTTCATTACTTATATTACCAATAACTTTCGAAATATAATCAAAAGTAAACTAACTGATCAGGTTACTTCAAATACCAAATTACTAAATACAGCACTTACAATTGCAGCTACGGATCGCGTACACATAATATTATATAACATATGAATTTACAAGTTTCAATTATTATGATTGTCACCTTGTCGGGTTGTATGTTGTTGGATAAAATTATTATTTTTATTATTCGCTTCATATTTTTTATTTTTCAATTAAAATTTTTCGAAACTAATTTGAGTTTTGACCATTTGTTATGAACCATTGATTTTAACACTTCACTTCTCAGTAGAAACTTAAAATTTAAGAGTCTCCTCAGAATTTAAGGCTTCAAGGTTAAAGGCTTCTAAATAATTATTTAAGGCTTAGTAATATTTATTTAGTTAAACGGTTCTGGGGAAATTTGCAGTATATATAATGGCGTTTACGCGTTTTACCATTTTTTGTCTAATTTTCGGTTAAAAATTGAAAATATATGTGAAAAGAGTCAATTCCAAAAAAATCGTTTAAGAATGTTTAGTTAAATGTTCACATAAAAAAATGATATTTTACAAATTAAAAAAAAATTCAATATTGTTATGTGAGTTAATTGTACTTACATATATTACATTTTCAAGTCTCAATAATAAAATTATAATATTCGTTATTGTTGTGATGTTTCGTTATCGTAAGATAATATTTAAGTTAAATAATATTTTATTGTATACTAAGACAGATCCAGGAGAGGGATCGAGCACCTCTGGTGCCCCTGAATACGCCATTGATCTGAGTTGATCTCGAGTTTAACTTCATTGTGCATATCGTTTTTATGTTTTATAATCATTTTTAAATATTAAAATCGTTGATCTGTTTAAAAGTGTATGGTCCGATTATCAAATCAATCATAATGGGCATTTGGTTAGCAATTAGTACTACAGCCATTTTCTTTGGATTCGTTATTTATTATAAGGTTTATATTCTGATTAGATACAATTGATTTAAGTTCTTGAATGACGCAAAAAATCTATTATTGGTTTTACAATGATTTTTTTTCTTCTATTCTGGAGTCACTTTTTGGGGCCGTTAACTTTGTCCAAAAGTTTCATCCAGCAACTCTATAGATCAGAAATCGCCTGTAGATGATATTTTAAATGTTAATTTTTCTTTCTACTCTCTAGTCTTCCAAATGTCTTCCAAAATTGATAAAAATCCAAGTAAAAACGGTAAAATTTGATGTAAACGAAATTTTCACTAAATCGATTTGAGTTATTTAGTCATAACTTCATAAGTAATAATTTTCCTAGATACTTAACATTTTCACCATATACCAATAATATTATTACGTCCTTATAATGAAAATTAGTAAATGACCTTGGAAGTAACAAAATTAAAAAAAAAATCCGTTTATTCTGTTACTATTTACATTACCTATGCAATATGAATAATACAAACTTTACATTAGGTTAATTTATTTAAACTATACAAAGACCTAAAATTTAGAAAATATTATTCATGTACCTTTTTACTAACCAATAAAATCGTTTTTAATCACTTTTAATTTTTAAAATTGCATCTACACTTATACTCGTGTTGTCTAATCTTCTGATAATTAATATGTATGCACATTTTATTCTCATAATCAGAAAATGTAATAGATAGGTACATTAAATGATTAATAAGTTATATTCAAAAACACAATAAATTTTAGTAACAATTTGTTAGTGTGAGGGTGGTTGAATTTATAAATAACTTCTTTGAGTTAACTTTTGTTTATATTGATTTTACAGTAGAATGTACAAAAATCAGAAATTCCATTTATTGTGTGATTTGAAAGTTAATTTTTTAAGTATTTAATTTGAGTAAAATTATGAAAATATTATGGTGAATTAGATTTTCACCAATTTAATTGTGTTATTATATCTTAACTTCAAAAATGATGATGCTAGAAGTTTAAATTTCAACCGATTATTAAAATTATTAAAAATAGCGATTATAGACTTGGTAACGTATTCAGAACAATTGAACCACTTTGGAGGTAAATAAAACTTTAATGATACTAGAAATATCTCATTTTTATAAATATTTTAAAATTAAAAATATATTATTTATTTTATCCTAATATTGATTATTTATTTTCAATGTTGTGGTCAATATTTTTTTAAGATCAATGGACTGTTTTTATTTATATTTTAATTTAAATTCTGACTATTTTTTTAAAACAAAAACTCGTAATATGTTGAATTTGAGTCATACCCAGTATTTTTTTCATACTTAGACATTAAATTTCTATTTTATATCTATTATCTATGTATAAAGTTTAATTATGTGTGGTTTTTAAAATTATTTTTATTCACCTTTAAGTTTAAATTTTGACTCAAATGCTAGTTATAAGGGTTTTTATATTGACAATAAATGTTTTTTTTTTATTATTTGCTAAATATCTTGATCAATCTGATCGTTATTTATATTTTTTGATAAAAAGAATGTCTAATTAATTTTATTTATAAGTTCTTATTACTCTTAATAATTATAATGGATTGAATTTTGTTTAATGAATATCTTGTATCATAAATATATTTTTACACGTATTTTGAAGTGAAAGAGTGATCCATATTTATTTTGGTTTATTTTATTTGATGTACAATTTAGACTATAAATGTCATATCATTGCATGTTGTTCATTTATGAGCGAAACTTCTAGTATTACTAAAATGCCTATTATGTTCTTGAATAAATTACAAACGTTGAAACGATTTATACATTTACACATATCGAATCGAACAGTATTTGATGTTAAATACTTAGGTACTTCATAATCAACTAATAACTGAGTATTTTCAATTAAAACTTTCTATTATGTAGTATAAAGTACCTATGTACTCGTATGGAATACAATCAAAATATTTGCGGGACGAATAATCGTACTTGATATTTTAATAAACTTTTGTGTACACAAAAATACTAAAAAAACATTTCACAAAAATTAGGTCAGTACAAATGGTTATTGTTTGTAATTTGTTATCGTACTTGAAATTTAAATGGAATTATAGTGTAAATATATACATATAGGTGTATATATAGCTCATGAATTTCTGAGGGCGCTGTGGCACCAAAAACACTTAATGTGTTCACAAATACGCAGGGTCTTGATCCCGGAAACTCCTTTATATTTTTTCAAAAATGTATTTCAATAAAAAATATTATTGATAAAAAAAAATTATTATTTTCATAATTCTATTTATGAAATTAGTATTAAAAATTAAATACTTCCCAATTTTACTATCGCCTTAATTATTAAAAATTTTAAACAAATTAGTGGCAATTAATAATAATAAAATAATAATATATAATCACGGATCTAAGCATTTAATGTGATCTCATATAATCGTTATAATGTCATTAAAATAACACATTTTAAAATAAAATAATATTTAATACGTACCTAAGTTAAATTGGGGGTGCCAATATGGGACTAATGTGTGCTAAAACGCCTAGCATATCCATTAAATACGTGGATGAATATATACAATGTTCAATGTATATTTGAACATAACGATTCTAAACATTATTTTTATCGTAATTTCAGCATCTGAAGGAGCATTTAAAAAATTGAAAACAGAACCTTTGACTTCAGTAGGAAGTATTAGTGCTAGTCATTCTGGCCATACACCTACTACGGCAACGTGCCCTACTCCTGCGAGACGAAGACACCGTACGACTTTTACCCAGGTTAGTTAAATTTGTCAATGGTTGACACATCGACACGTGTATTTTTATATTTTTATTGATCGGCTTTATACTTTTGTATTATCCAGGAACAACTTGCAGAGCTTGAAGCTGCTTTCGCAAAGTCTCACTACCCTGACATATACTGTAGGGAGGAATTAGCGAGAAGTACAAAACTGAACGAAGCTAGAATACAAGTAAGTCTATGTCATATACTTTATTGGTACGTGTAAGTATCAACTTAGTTATGAATGTCCAAACCAAACCAAAAGAAAAGACTATAATAAAGCATAAAATGGTAGGTACGCATACTCGTTATTAAATATTTGCAATCGCTCGCGATGTTTTAGAATTTACGTTCATACTTTATAGTGATGTACAATTTTTTTAATAATTAATGATTTTCTGAAATTTTTAACTATGTACTGGGAAGAATATAACATTATCTTTGACGCCCGACATCACGAGTTATTATACATTTTTAATATGTTGTTATTAAGTTATTATTATACTTTATGCAGCACGTTAATGTTTTCGTTGTTCTGAAATTTTTTTTTGTTATGGCATACCATTATATAATAATAAAACGACTTAATTAAATTTCCACTAATTTTCTACCACCAATTAAAAATTACAAAGTATCATGGGACATATTGGTATGCACAATGAAGCACGATAAATAAAATATATAGAGCGACTATATACAGCACGAGTTCGATCGCACTGCAGGCATCGTGGCTGGGTGAGTCACCGCCGGCTTACCCTCAATCATTGTCCCCAAGAACATCACACAGGGACCACTGTAATTGAATTTATCATCCAAAATGTATTTCCGGGCACATAAAGGGATACGTTTTCCCTGCAGGGTTTTAAAAGGCCATACTTTCCGAATATTTTATACACACCATAGTGATAAAATGAGTTTGTAATGACTTTGAAAAGGGGAGAGGATGTTTTTGCATTGGACAATGACGATGTTTTAGGTATGGTTTCAAAACCGAAGGGCCAAGTACAGAAAGCAGGAAAAGCAATTGCAAAAGGCTTTAGCCCCGCCCTCGATGCTTCCCGGATGCAATGGGGCCGCCATGATGAGAAACATCTACCCTTCGGCTTCTAGAACGTACCAAGCATACCCACACCCGAATAGCATGAACAGATACCATCCACAGGTAATGATTATATAATTATTTTTTGCATGTTTACATTCATTAGAAAAGTATTCCAAACATAACTTGTTTTCGCCTGTTATGTAAAACAAACAAAATGTTTTTACAGCGTATAACTATTATAGTTAAACCTATTATACATTTGCAATTATAAACCTTTTATAGATAAGTTTTTATTGAACAGATAAAACATAAATCATTTACGGAACTTACAATGGTTTAATTTATTTTGATTTACTTGAAACAGCGGCTTATTACTCGTGAATGTACCAAATCAGTAAACGACCATTTTAAAATCTGAACGACTTCACATAATTCTAATACATAGCAATTTACCATAGTGTTTTCCAGTTTACCTGATCTAATGTCTTTGAAAAATGAAAATATTTATGTCAAAGACAATGTAAAAATCCTGATCATTTTAATTAATTTTCAGAGTTTTTGAGCAATAATTATAATTATTATATTTAAAAATGTTGTATATTGGTCAAGCATTTCGGTAGGATCCCCAGGATGACAAATTTTTTTATAGTAAGCATCAAACAACGTGACTTTTAAATAACGTATCAATGGAAATATTATGTTATGACTCACAAATAACTCTTACAAATAAATCTTTTAAAATATGAATGAACAATGACAAAAAACATTACATTTTAAATCATGATATTTTGTTTTCGTGACACTTAATATGTTGTCACTTACAATTTTCATTTTCCGTGTTTATGACAGTAATCCGTGTTGTAATAGTTTATAGTGAAATAAGAATATCATAGTTTATATTAGGTATAAATTTTGTAATCATCGATTTTTAAAAATCCATTTTATAATTTCAAACAGTTTTTCAAGCACTAATAATGAATAATAATAATACTATTTACCCGGATGATCCCTGTGTATTAGTTGAGTACAAATAATAAACGCTAATAAGGACACATAATATGTGTTGTTATATTTATTAATTATTTTATCGTTGCTCTCCTACTTATTACTGTTAAGTAAAATCTTCAAGCTCAATAATCCAACAATAGATGAAATTAAGTTTGGTTACATTCATTGATTTGGAACATAACAACAGCTGACTTCATATTTTACACTCGTTGCTTACATACGAATATTACCGTTTTTATTCAGTTTTTTAGTCATTTTTCTTAACGTTTGACCAAAGTTTTTAGATGAAAAAAAAATCCCCAACAAATTTATGATTTTCGGGGACTGAAAATAATATTTGGACGAAGCATACTTTGTGAACCAGTAATTCAAGAAAAGAAATGTCATTGTTAAACCAATTAATCCGTCGCTCCACCAAGAGTCTAAAATGTTTCATTTTTAATCCGTTCGTAACATACGAGTATATTTGAAAAAGTATAATTTTTTGAAATCAAATCATTTTACTGTGTATAGTATCTTGTGTACTTATATCACTATACTGGTATACATAGTATATTTGTAAAATCAAGAACTATCACCAACAACTTATGACAATTTCGCGTATATAATATTTGTAGTGAAGTAATTAATGAACTGTTTTTCAGATGTCATCGAGTTCTTACATGTCTACTGCCGTAATGAGCCAGCCATTCACAGTCACAAGTCATCATTCGAATCCAGCAGCATCCTCTAATCAATCTTCAATTACAACTCCTGCTGGTAATATTCAATAAACCTTTGAAAACTTCTATTATTATTATACAATTCTCATTTATATTTTGGGTGAATCTCTGAGATGATGTTTATTTATTGGAAACATAAAACATTTTTTTTTTTTTATATAATTATAAATTGATTCTTTGGAAAATCATATTGTTAATTCAATTTTTTTTAATTTTTATATTCAGAACTGATGTTTATAATTCCAGACTTCAGTATATGAATAAAATATGTTTTAATTACATTTCCAGCCAATAATAGTCGCCACTTAATTAAAATTGTTTTTTTTTAAATTTGTGTCAATTTAATGATTTACTTCCCTATGTACCTATCTAGTTTCCATATAATATAATGTCAATTTATAATTGAGTGATACATCGTATGGATATTTTCAATGTACTTTCATTTTCCTTTAAAAAGTTTTCGAACTAAAAACTTTACTTATGTTAAGAAAAATTTCACTGTTTTCCTTTCAGTTTTTCGTAAACTTTGTCGAAAACTACTGGGAATTCTAATGACTATGAAGCCTGTATCCGATTTCCAATCAATAAAAAGGATATACGAAACTTTTAGAGCATTCCTACAACCTCAAAATATGTTATTTTTTAAAACACGCATTAATGTACATTACCCAATGTTTAACACTAGAATCAATAAAGTATTTTTACTCGACTCATGATCGTATCATATAGTATGCATCAAAAACATTACTGCGAAATTCAATACGTTTACTCAAATAACTTTAACAATATTCATATGTACTATGCGTTTATCACTTATGAAGTAAAGTGAAATATTTTTTATTTGTGATACAAAATCACCCATATACATTAATAAATACATATACCTATTTAAAAATATATAGTTAAAAAAATTTAAGAAAAAAAAAGTAGTAAGTTAATGGTGACAAAAGATTGTTCTTATCACTTGGTTCCCTTAATAAGGTGATGGTGGTGGGTGTAAAATATCTTAGAAGGATCATTCCTACAGACGATAAATTTGGTCAACTAGAAAGTAAATTAAATTTAAATTCAATGATAAATCATTGCTTTCAAAAAGCGTTCTTAAACAAAATAAGATGATAATTGTTTGTTTAGGATCAATTGAAGCATTAAATGTTTAAGTATTTGAGTATTGATTTAGATTCTAAAATGATAGATTCTTAAAACTTTAAATGAAAAGTGTTTAAGTATTTGAGTATTGATTTAGATTCTAAAATGATAGATTCTTAAAACTTTAAATGAAAAGTCGTAATTTTTCTTGGAAATAATCAATTTTTTTTAATTTTTACTTAAATCACGTATAATAGTACGTAATATAAAAGTACTGACTATAGATTTTGAAGATATTTTTATTAATTAATTTTAATCAATGTATAGAAAAGATGCTATTGAATTACCAAGTCTTAATATTTAAAATTAAAAATTTTACGGGATAAAAATTTAAAAAAAAATAAACAAATAAAACAAGATATTTAAAATATTTTGATCGTTTTATATTTAGGTCAAAAGTGGTAAAATATTTTTGAAAATGTTATTAAACCTGTATGAAAAATCGTTTATATTTATAAAAATTGCAAGTTTCGAACACCACTACTTCTGGAGCTATGGTTAGGTTATCAATTTTATTGTCTATTTTTATAATATTACATTTTGGTTATTTCGGTTATAGTTTTCCCAAATATTGGAAAAACTTTTGAGAATAGAATAAAACGATTGTATTCAAGTTTTAAAAAATGGAAATTTCTTATCTATTCAATAACTTTTGAATGAAGAGCACTACTTGAAATCCTAAAGACAGACTTCAAAATAAATAAATACATCTTGGTTAAACCCCAATACATTCTTCGTTTCATTCAGAATCTAAAACGATCTAGTTTTTTTTTAAAGTTGTATTTTGTCCTTATTTTATGGGTTTATCACTTTTCATAGCCACAGTATTCAAAATGTACCTTAAGTTAACAGATGTGTATTATACACTTAAAGTATTTAACGTTAAACCAATAAATATAATACAGACTAGAATATTAAGTATTTATTTCTTATTGAACTGACACCAGAATCGTATTTAATAAATATGTTCCCGAATTCAGGATAAAATTCGTGACTTATGGTTTTATAAAAACTATTATATTTATATAATAATATTTATGATAGTTAAAATTATTTGTAATAATAAGGAGACAAACATCTGTCTGTATGGTCGGAAATACGAATAACGAAATAATCGTTTGTGATTTTCAGGAATGATGCCCGAAGAAGAGTGGTACAATAAAAGTTTATCGGCACTGCGGATGAATTCTGGCCATCATCCGAATCTCACTACACCAATGTTACAATACCAGACATAGAGCTGCTGTGATAATAGATGATACGTGTTGTATGATAATTGAATTATTTGTAATAAAATATTAAAATATCGCGGGCCGGAACTGGGCCGATACTTAAAAATCCTGCGTCACTCATATCGTTGTATTAACCACTACAATAGAATATTCTTCAAAGTCTTAAAACCCTTTTTGCTGATTTGTGTACAAAGTAACGTAGGAACTTCTTTCGTCTATGTATAAGTTAGTCATGTAAACGTTTATATGTAAATATCTAAACAATTTTTTTTCGGTTTGTTTTATTTGTTTGTTTTTTTTTTTTTTTAATATTATTACTTCGGAACTCTTTAAGATTTAATATTGTAGAAGTTTGTACAATTTTTTCGATTTTTACAATTGATTAACAATAATTATATTTGAAAATAATCTAAAATCATAATATATAGCAAGTATTGTAAACGGAACTGTAAATATACACGTTTTAACTATATTTAATACGTTGGTGTGTGTGTATATTAAAAACATATATAAAATTATGTTCTTTGATTTGAAACATAAATTGCATTTTACTACTTTTAGTCGTGTTCAGTGTTGGGATTATTTTGATAAAATTATATAAATAAATTATCTAGATAAAAAACTTTTCATATTTATCTTATCTAGATAAATAAAAAGAAAACGTTACAAACCATCATGAAAAATTATCCTAGATAACATGTGAGTCCCTATAAGTATACTATATAAACTTATAAAACTAACCAAAATAAAAAAAAAACATATAGAGCCAGTAAAACAGTGGTGACAGAATTTGTCTTTTGTCCCTTTGCTCTTCGAATTTAAGTTACCTATGAATATTTTTATCTACTAAACTTCACAGAAGTCAACGCAGACTTTGATATATTATACAAGTTCATACATTTTATCTCATTCGAAATTTAATTTTTTTGTACTTGTTCTAAAAAATGTTTCCCAAGTAGCTAAATCGTACCAATAACACAAATCATATCGTTTGAACTTAAAAAATAGAACTTCTATATTTTTATATTCATGTTTTTTTTTTCAAAACAAATTTATGCAAGATATTTTTGTATTTTTTTACGATTTTTTCATTAACATTTTTATTTACTACAAATTTGAGATAATATCCTACTTATATGTACCATGTAATTCAAGAAATGCGTTACATCAATTTTAATATATAAATATTCAAAATGAAATAAAATGTATGTAATAAGAGTTTATTTATTTATAAAAATATCGTGATTAATATGCGATTCGAAATTTTATCGATTATTTTAAATTAAGACATATAACTAAAATTAAAATTGTTATACTATTATAGCCAATAAAAACAAACACAACTTAAACAGTTTATATTATTTATATATATATATATATACAATGTGTCCGGGGGAGAAGTGACCGCCCGGCGCCATATGAAAGTACACCAAAAGTTATGCAGAATCCACCTTTAAATGGGGGGTCTAACTTTATTATGTTTTAAGTTATGGGCGTTTTAATTTTTGTCTTAACAAAACAAAATCTGCCGAGAATTTTTTATGTATCTTCAAAAATATTCAACTTTTTTAAGTAATTTTTTTTTTATTTTAAAGCTGTTTTATTATGCTATCAAATGACATAACACAATTAAACCAGAAATTTACAAATTAATTAAAAAAAAATTTTAATGAATTTTTTTTTGTAAAAAATCAGCATTTTTATAAGTAAATCGAGTATGACATCAAATAATATCCTATTTACTACAGTTTTTGTTTGTATTTTATTATTCTACTAAATAATACCAGAATTTTGTTAAATTAATTTTTTTCGTATCTCTCATAATTTCCAAGTTATACGCTGTTAAACTTGACTATTTAGGATTCTCGGAATCGTTTATCGCTCTGTGTAAGGCGATTACAAGAATATAATTTAAAACCCTAAGGCCTATTATTACATTTTGTTGCTAGTTGATCGTGTGAATGAACTCAAACAAATTGAAATTGTAATGATTTAATTAAAAACGTATTTTAATAAACACAAAGGAAAATTAATAAACATAAAAAACAACACAAAAACTGTAACCTTTTCAGATCATAGATTAAGAAAATAAAAGTTATGCTTAATTAATTAAATTTTCGAAGTGTTCCCCACCTGACTGCAGACATGCTTGAACTCTTAATGAAACACTTTGTGTAGTTCTTTGAATTTCCACGCGATTTTGTCGAATTTCATTTGCTGCAATGGTAAAAATTGCAATGCTGCAATCCTAAATAGTCAAGTTTAACAGCGTATAACTTGGAAATTATGAGAGATACGAAAAAAATTAATTTATCAAAATTGTAGGTATTATTTAGTAGAATAATAAAATACAAACAAAAACTGTAGTAAATAGGAGATTATTTGATGTCATACTCGATTTACTTATAAAAATGCTGATTTTTTACAAAAAAAATTTCATTAAAATTTTTTTTAAAATTAATTTGTACATTTCTGGTTTAATTGTGTTATGTCATTTGATAGCATAATAAAACAGCTTTAAAATAAAAAAAAAATTACTTAAAAAAGTTGAATATTTTTGAAGATACATAAAAAATTCTCGGCAGATTTAGTTTTGTTAAGACAAAAATTAAAACGCCCATAACTTAAAACATAATAAAGTTAGACCCCCCATTTAAAGGTGGATTCTGCATAACTTTTGGTGTACTTTCATATGACGCCGGGCGGTCACTTCCCCCCCGGACACATTGTATATATATATATATATCAAGGCCGTAGCAAGGGTGAGGCGACTGAGGCGCTAAACTTTGATAAATTTTTTTAATTCAAATATTGTTCTATCAATATAGTACTTGAAGATGATGTATTTAGCAATGAAATACGAAAAAGACATCAATGGTGCAGAATTTATTGATGAGATTTCCGATTTTCAGTACGTAGTGAAGTGAATTATTCCTGACCATATTAAATCTGCAACAGTTATTGAATTACTTCAGCTGATTCAAGACTACAATTTAAAAGAATTGTAACCAAACATAGAAATTTAGAATCTTTTTAACGATGCCTGTAACTGCAGCTACATGTGAACGTAGCTTTAGAAAAATTCAACCTCATAAAAAATTATTTGAGATCAACTATGGGCCGGCCAGGAGAGACTTTCGAATTTATCTATTTTGTCGATAGGAAATTAAGTGGCTGGAGAAATTAATTTTGAAGATGTTTTGATTAATTCATCAATGAATTTGCGGCAATCAAATCAAGAAAAGTCAAATTATGAGATTTATTTTTTTTGTGTGCCAATAAAAATGAATTTTAAAATATAAATACTTGAGGCTTATTATATGCTTTTCTAATAAACAAATATATACATAATAGTTTAACATTTTAAAAATGACGATTTATTATTTTTTTTGACTGAAGGGGGTGCATATACTCAAACTTGCCTCAGGCGTCAAATGAGCTTGTTACGGCTCTGATAATTAGGTAACTTTTATACTGAGGCACTTATTTTTTATTTTTTTTTAACGTTTAATTTAAATTGTAATTATTCACTATTATATGTAGTAACTATCAAATGAATAGACGAACACACCATAGATAAAGGAGCTCTGAACTAAAGTTTGTTTAGAAATCTAAAAAAAAAAAAAATTTATTTTTTGTTATTTTGTTGACATATGTATATTTCATTATTTATTTGACATATACATATACGATATGGAATCGCCAATTACCACCCCTCTCTGTAGACCCAAATAAAAATCTTTAACATTCTTAATTTTGGTATTCCGGAATAGTAGACAAGGTTTCTATTTCGTTTGAAAATTAACTACAATAGCATAAACGCCATAAACTGATAATATGGTAAAATGATTTAAATTCATCAACGATATTGTGATATTGTAATGGGCGGGAATAGCGGAGACATCAAAAGTTGATTTTTATTTTAAAAAAAATGTTCGACAGAACCGTGACTAAAATAAATTTTGATTATTATGTAATAAGTCGATGTATACGTTTTTCAGCCCCTAAAATTTGCGTTCTGGGACATTCACAACAGTCACCCTTTTCCTCACTAAATGTGCTACAATCGTTCAACGCTCTTCAATACAATATCCGTTTTATTCACTGTATTCTAGTCATTTTACAAGAATTTTACTATTTATTTGGAGACTACAATATTTCACGCTCGTCGCTACCATTTAAATAGGTAATTTAATACACCATAGTGAGGCGTGGTGGTTGCCTTGCGGTTTTTGTTGGTTGAGTAGTGAAATTTCTTTAAAAGCTTTTGTTTTATTATCCGGTTTGTGGTCGTTCAGATTCATAATTTTATTATGTCATTTTTCAAATAACATATTACAATTTAATGTAAAATTAACTTTTAAATGTATATTAATTATCATCATGTTACCTACCGTGTTCAAATATAGTTCGATTTAAGAATTTTCTTCATTGGAATAACGAAAAACGTCGATCATACTTCGCTGCTCGGACAAGATAACGAAGAAGGTGTATAGAATTTTAAAGAAACGATCAAATTTAAATCATTTCTATTATAATTAAACAACGTTGAGCAAAGCTTCAGCGTAAAATATTCCGCTCATAAATTTCACCGTTTTTAGTCTAATAGTTGACACCTAGGTTTGTTTTATTAAAACCATTTAAACATTTTTCCGAAACAAATAAGATGTTTTTTTTCATCAAAGGATTCAAAACATTTTGTTCTGTCTGTACCCGAAGGCTTATAATGATTTGAATGATTCAAACAATTTTGATACAAATTTGAAGTTGAAAATCGATTTAGAAGTAGTCAATTCCGTAAAAATTGTATATAATATAATTTAATTAAGTGCTTTTAAAAAAGTTTGTGAATAACGATTTTTGAAATATTTTCAGTATCATTAGTTAAGTATAGTAATAATAAATATAGTAAGGTCGTATTACATTTTCAGAACTTTTTTGTCTGATATTAAAAATTGTGTTTGAAATAACCTTTAGGTATTTTCAAAGTTCTATACTTTTGAACCAAAAGTTGTTAATTTTTATTTTATTTTATTTTTTGAAACCTTTGCTGAGTGTGTAATAATGTGTCTTTTAAATCTCAGGACACACGTTAGACAAAATATAACATTTTAAAAATCAGCAGCAATCCGAACCGAGCAGTTCCCCGTGTTCAAGAGACCACCAACACGGTCGGTATGAGAAATGTTCAATATACAGGTAGGAATAACAGACAATACCTGAGTTTTTAAAATCTAAAAAAAAATCTTTAAAAAATAATAATATGTGTCATTAATATATAATGGTGGTCATATAGTGTATAACATTATTATTGGAGTAATAAGAAGGCCTTACTAAGAATCATACTTCACATAGATGATTAAATTAAAATAAATACATGTTTATACTTGATAATGGTTTTATAATATGTGTATGATACAATATGTAATACTTTATTAAAAGGAATACAATTTAAAAAAAAGATGATAAAATATATTATTTATATTATTTTCAGACAAAGTTTGACACTGTACAGTGCGTAAATTAATTGGAAAGTCAGTAGTTATTACTCCTAATATAATGTAGATAATGAAGTTCTGTTTTTTTCAACATAATATGTGACTTATAGCCGATCTTTTATCATGGTTAAAAAAAATCCAAAATTCAAAACCGACAAAAGAATTTTTTGAGTATTCAAAAAAAAGAATGTTTGAAAAATTTCGAAATAGCCACTTTGTATAATTACTTGTAAGTTACTCAAGGAAAAACAAATGTTGAAATCAGTTGAATTTTGAATGAATGAGAGCATTTTATATTTTCAAAAAATAGCAAATTGTGAAATCATACGGTATTTAAAAGTTTAAAAATCATGCAATTTTACAATTTGCTGTGTTTTTGAAAATATAAAATGCTCTCATTCATTCAAAATTCTACCGATTTCAAAATTTGTTTTTCCTTGAGTAACTTATAAGTAATTATACAAAGTGGCTATTTCGAAATTTTTCAAACATTTTTTTTTTTGAATACTCAAAAAATTCTTTTGTCGGTTTTGAATTTTGGATTTTTTTTAACCATGATAAAAGATCGGCTATAAGTCACATATTATGTTGAAAAAAACAGAACTTCATTATCTACATTATATTAGGAGTAATAACTACTGACTTTCCAATTAATTTACACACTGTTTACACACAAAGAAATACATCAACAATTTTAGTCCCATTTCTTCCACTCCATACCTTCCGGTGGTTTAACTTCTACTTTGTCTTTGCCTACATCCTTCCAGTTGGTGCTAAGAACGGTGCCTCCGGATTCCATAAATGATTTATTCATGGCTTTACGTACTTCATCAGATCCTTCTGAGTAAATTTTCTTGAAAAGTGTATCAACATCATTGTCATCATCGTCTTTTATAATTTCATTGACAACCTTATCCCAATTGCGGCCCTGGCTTGCAGAGTTTTTGGGTGCTTTAGAGGGAGTTCGTTCTAATGTGTCCCACCTTTCGGCCTCTGTTTTAGCCAGAAATATCTCAAGTTTTGACGGAAGAACTTTGTAACTACAACGTTCAGGTACAATATTTTTACTAAGTTTTAAATTTACTGTGTAAGATTGACCAGTAGCAGATAACTTCGCTTGTACAGTTATTTCGTCCGGTTCAAATTTTATGGAACAATCTTCTTTTGACGTGTGTTTACCCAAAATGCCAACTGTGACTTGTGTCTCTGATTGGTACCAATCTTTTTTTATATTGAGCTGCGTTTTTTCTTTCTTACTGCAGGCCATGGTAAATTTAAAAAAAAACAGAAATAACTATTGAAAACCGTATTCAAACTGAAACAGATAAAACATGCACCGACGATCACCTTGACTACCAGTGTAATAACCAAACAGTTTAATACTAGTCATTTACCATATGGTAAATAATTTATATTAATAATACGTAAATTATTTTGAGTAGCTACCAATGGATGACAAGTTAAGAAACTGGAAAGCTCACTCTACGAGTGTGTTGAATCTTCCTATTTTCTTAACATGATTGAATATAATGCAATAAACTATAATTTCATATTTGATTTAATAATAATTAGCAGGGCCGTAGCAAGGGTGAGGCGACTGAGGCGTTTGCCTTGGGCGCCAGCGAAATGGGGCGCTAAACTTTGATAAATTTTTTTAATTAAAATATTGTTCTATCAATATAGTACTTGAGGATGGATTTAGCAATGAAATACGAAAAAGACATCAATGGTGCAGAATTTATTGATGAGATTTCCGATTTTCAGCACGTAGTGAAGTCAATTATTCCTGACTATATTTAATCTGCAACAGTTATTGAATTACTTCAGCTGATTCAAGCCTAAAATTTAAAAGAATCGTAACCAAACATAGAAATAGTATTTAGAATCTTTTTGACGATGCCTGTAACTACAGCTACATGTGAACGTAGCTTTAGAATAATTTAAACACATAAAAAATTATTTGAGATCAACTATGGAGAGACTTTCGAATTTATCTCAATTGTCGATAGAAAATGAAGTGGCTGGAGAAATTAATTTTGAAGATGTCATCGATGAATTTGCGGCAATCAAATCAATAAAAGTCAAATTATGAGATTTATTTTTTTTGTGGGTCAATAAAAATGAATTTTAAAATAAATTCTTGAGGCTTATTATATGCTTTCCCAATAAACAAATATATACATAATAGTTTAACATTTTAAAAATGACGATTTTTTTTTTTTAACGGAAGGGGGCGTATATACTCAAACTTGCCTCAGGCGTCAAATGAGCTTGTTACGGCTCTGATATATATAATATATACATTTACTGGGCATTTTTCATTCTTTTTTACACAATCCATGAACTGGGAAATGCTAAAAATCTGTCCAGTTCATGAAATGGATAACAAATAGATAGGTAGGTATTATAATAATAAAATAAACAGGTGATACATAGATGATATTGTCTTGGAAGGTACAATTCAATTGTAATTTTATGTATTTCAATTTAAATATTTGCAAATTTTAATTTCACACTAGCATAATTTAATCATAAAATATTGGAATTTTCAAAAAAAAAAAAAAAAAAATTGTATAAAAAAAGTACGTACTTCGCCCAATGGGATATTCTTCGCTACTCGGACGAATGGGGATGGGTGTATTGAATTTAAAGAAATGATACAACATTTTTTTTAGTTGAACGATTCTGAAGAAAGCTTCAGCATTAAAATACACCGTTTGGATTCATCAATTTCTTCAAATAAATTGTTGAAGTTGAAAATTGACGTACAAACAGTTAATTACATAATAATCGTATACTAATTTACTTAAACACCTAGAAAACAAAAATCTATTATCATGATTTTTGACATTTTTTCGGTAACGTTAGTGAAGTATACCTATGAGTAAAGTTATATTAGTTTTTTAGAAGTTTTCATCAAACATTAAAAAATACCATTTATATAGGTATTTCATCAATTTTCGTCTAATTTTCGGAAGGTATTTATTCAAAAATTACTGAAGTTTTTATGCTTGACAAAGAAGACAAGTTTTTTTATAAAAAAATATTTTAAACATCTTGTTCTATCTGTATTCAAAGTTTCATTATGTTTGGATGGACAAATGTCTTTAATAAATTATTTAAGTTAAAATTGACGTAAAAATAGGTTATCGCGTAAAAATCGTATCATAATTTACTAAGACGCTTATAAAAAAACTGCAGTCATGATTTTTGAATTTTTTTCAGAATCGTTAGAGAAGTGTTAAAGTCATATTTATTTTTCAACAGTTTTTGTAAAATATTTAAAAGTTCATTAGGGATAAACTTTTTTCCAAACAAGGTATTTTTTAAGTTCTATTTTTAGTCCAAAAGTTGTTATATATGGCCCTTGACACCAAAAAGATTGCCGACCCCTGACCTATATTATTGATTATTCAATTACATGAATTTCTATGACAGTATGAAATAATAAATAGTTGCCTGAGAATAAATATCTATGCATATTTAATAATTCAGTATGTATAAGCACGTTGTGTGTGTGTGTGTGTGTGTGTGTGTGTGTGTGTGTGTGTGTGTGTGTGTGTGTGTGTATGTTATTGTGTTCACAGTGATGTACTTACGTGGGAGATGCTCCAAAGAAAGCATCCATTACATCATTTGTTTGAGATTTTTTGAAGCATTAATTTATACATACATTTGCAATTTTAAAATTTTCAAAACTCCCCTTGAAAAATAAAAAAATATGCTACTGTGTGTGTGTGTGTGTGTGTGTGTGTGTGTGTGTGTGTGTGTGTGTGTGTGTGTGTGTGTGTGTGTGTGTGTGTTTGTATTTTTTGCTTCAGTCATTGCAGCAGTGGAGAGCTGTTTATTTGTATTACTTTAATAAATGTCAGTGCCGCAACTAGATATTTTGAGCCCTAGGACAAAAGATTATTTAGGGACCACTATCTAGCATCACTCTACCAGGGTTTAAATTAGTGAACAAATTTATTGGAGTCAGTTAGATAAAATTCAACAAACAAACATAATCTTTATTAAAAAGTACTTCATACATGTAAAACATACATTTTAGTAAAGAACAACAATTTTTAATGTCCATCATATTAATTTATTATAAATAAAAACACATGAAAGAATAAGTTCATTATAATAGAATAAAGTTATACATTTTATAAAAATAATGTGATGTTGATATTTTAAACAAATTTAACGATTTAATCAAACCATAATAATAAATCAATGCCGGACTATAATTTTCAGTCATCAATATTTTGATAATTACTGTAACAGTGTAATAGTATAAACATTTATAAAATTAATTTTATCTTACACAGTATACACAGTTGTCACAAATTCTCACAATACAGTAGGTATTGCTGGGTATATAAAAATTAAAAATTGTAAAAATTATAAATAGGGGCCACAAAATAAGAATGGAGGCCGTTCCCCGGTGCATTGCCCCGGCTGCCCGGGTGGATGTTGCGGCATTGATAAATGTGCAACATGTATATATTATAGCACTGAATTACTTGAATAAAAATAAATAATAATAATTACATTTTATAAAATTAATTAGTTACAAATGGAGATAATTATACAGTGAACTATCAAGAAGTATTAAAATCAGGGTTATCGGGCAGGCGATAATTTCTCATTTAACCAACAGATACGCGACATCTAGCGGACATTTGTGTGGAAACATAAAATACGTTTCTGACGCCAACTTGACGGTAGATGGCTATACCATTTTGTATATTGCATAAAAAAAAAAATCAACAGACAAAATAAAATTTAGTATATTTGTTCACGAAATAGATAGTGTATTTTATGTTTATAGATTTTATCTAAATTGTGATTTTATTATACCTTTATATATGGATACAAAGATAATAATATAATAGTTGGACATTAAAATTTGTATTGAATTATATGAGTTACATCGGGAACTAAAATCGTGTGTAGTACCATTGATTATAAATACTAGTATTTATAATCAATGGTAGTACCTAAGACATATTATTATTTTGTGCAGTTCAAAATATTGGCGTGTCTGTATACCGCATGTAACTATTAAAAAAATAAAAAAATGTTTATATCAAAATAAAAATGACTGGAATTTAGTTTACAAAGTATGAATAATTTGATTTATTATATAGTTTGGTTTTGTTTTAAAACATCTTTAGTATATAGTATATACTAATATACTATATACCACGAACTATGATTATAATTATAAATTATAATGCACTGGTATCGGAGCATTTATCAATGGAAGTTATTGACGAACTCATACAATATTGATCATTTTCGGTTATCGGACGGTCGTCGTTTTGGTGGTATTAGACATTTCCACACCGAACCAATATTTAATTTTTTTTTTTTGGGGACCATAATGTACATAATAATATTTAATAAATAAGTTTTTTGGTTTTTCCTGAAGTAATAGATACTTATACATATATAAACGCAGCAATATGAATTAGGTACTTTATTTGGAAAGCGAAAAATTGATAAAATTAGTAAGACATTTAGACTGTAATCTGTTTTTTTTTTTTTTTAATTAAAAAAAATATATCCTCTAATTTTGTACTTTTAAAATGTATATAGTCCACTGAATCCTATGTGCTAGAACTTAGGCAAGCTCAAAACTAGTTGTAGTTGGCATGAATAACTAATTTTAGTAGGTATCAATTAAATTTACTTCAGAGTTCAGCCCATTGAGTTAAAGTCGGTTACTCGTTACTCGTTAGTTCTATTGCAGTTTACTTTATATAAGTAATCTATTAGTAATAAATAAATTAATTTGTAATCATTACGTAATCATTACATTTTCGAGGAACTTACATAGTTTCACCGCTTTTTATTCCAAGAAATTACGCAGTAGGTACTCATTCGGAAACCATGGTCGCAGTTGCGTTGCAATTCTAAGTTGCACCGAACTTCCGTATTTGTGCACGTGTATTGTTTTTGTATTTTATGAACATGAGTGACCAAGAAATTAACTTAAAGTTTTTTGGAGAGGTGGAGAAGCATGAAGAACTATTTTATTATAAACTCCCTGCGTGTTCAAGGAAAGATGTGACGGAGAAAGCATGGCAAGAGGTGGCTGTCCAAATTAATATGTCAGGTATGGAAAACTTATTGTTGATAATATTCAATGATGTCATCTAAATCTGAATCTAAACTCGACATAGCATAAAACCGAAAAAACAACTGCATTGATCGAATAGTCCAGCGGTTCTCAACATTTTTTCATTCGCGTACCCCTTGACCTAACACCACTATTGCACGTACCCCAACTTTGGAATATACATAATGGAAAATAATAATAATAATAATAATATTAATTTTAAAGAAAAACTCGGAAATATTTATTCGTTTTAATATTAGCTTGCGCCATAAAATTTGCATAAAAAATAATTATATCAACTTAACAGTTTAATTTTAATGTGAACCTTGAGATGGTTTGCTTGAACTTAATTTTTTGAAATCTGGTTTCACACGTGACAAATAAACCTGTAAGTCTGAACTTACAGACAGTTTATTACGATACTTATTTTTTTATGAACGTGTGCGTATAAATAAGGCCCTTTCTACCAACACAGTGCTTGTGAATGGTAGCAGAACGTTGAATGCTTTGCATGATAACTCCGAATATTCTTCTTTCACATCAGCCTAAAAGGCGATGGTAGATTTCTCTTCAAATGCTGCCTCAAGTGAAGAATCCGTTTTTAGTTCTATTAGTTTTTCTTTTTTTTTTTTTTTTTACTGATAAAACTGAAGACTTGTAATGGTTTTCACTAAAAGGGAATGCGATCCAGTGGTCTTCATTTTCACATTTAGGAAAGTATTTTTCAAAAGCTGCTATGAGCCCATTCAAATGTTGAATAACTTGTTTTTGATGTCTTGTGATAGGATCATGTCAGTTTCATAGAGGAGAAATCGTCTAAAAATAATATATAAAAATTCATCTACTATTGAATTATCTACATTTTATAGTGTTTTTATTATTATAACGATAAAACCATATCCCATTAATAACATATAATATCGCAGACTATTCGTACTGTAATAAGTAGGGCCCGGATTTATATGCAAATGCATATTCTTCTATAATTCACCCAGAATAATTTTGATTATAAATATCACGTTTCGTAATGTGTGGATTCAATGGAATTAAATAGATTTAATGGTCAGTTTTTTTTGCATATTTATTGCATATTTCTTTTTAGTTGCATAAATGTTGCATATTTTACAATTCGTAGATTTTACGTCTGTAAAAATATCTACTGTCGATCGTAAGTAATCCATTATAATACTATCGATAGCCGATAGGTGTACATCGACGCCGAGGTAATGGAATGTGACGACGACGAGGAACTGTCGGTTGAAGATCTATTCAGTTTTAAATATGCACCAATTGTATCTTGTGACGTGGAAAGAAGTTCTTCCAATTACAAAAGTATGCTCCGAGATAATCGTAGATCCTTTCAATTCGAAAACTTAAAATCTTTATATATTACTTTATGCTAGTACTCGTCTCAAAATAATAATTTAATATAAATAGTATACCTATCTAATACTTTAAAACACAATTTTATAAAAATAATGTTATTCTGAATTTCAAAATAATAATTTTTTATCATACTTATCTAATTAATTTATAATATTTTCATACTTACACGATGTAAGTGTTTAAATTGTGTGTACATGTATATGGTTTTTAAAATAAATTTTAGCAAATTTTTATACACATTAATATATTTAGATTGTGTAATTTTTTTACTCAAAACATTATAGTTTGTTAATTTAAAAAAAAAACTTATTTTGTATATTTTTTTGCATATTTATGATATGAAACTGCATATTTTATAGATTTTTGTTGCATATAAATCCGGGCCCTAGTAATAAGTATACAATTATTAAATTATTAAATTGTATTTCATTAATAGCAAACTATTTCAGTTACATTAAATTTCACTTTTTTCGCCATTACTCGATTTTTTTTCGCGTACCCCTTGATATCATGTCACGTACCCTTAGGGGTACGCGTACCCCAGGTTGAGAACCGCTGGAATAGTCAATAGATTATCACCAACTGATCCAAAATCCGTCATGTCCGTGTGTGGACTGAAGTTTCGTAAGGGTTGCAAACTGGATGCAACCACAACTGATTTGCAACTTTTGCCCCAAAACAGTTTCACCGCGTGCGCTTGGCCTAACTAACGGACCGAGATTCCCCAGACGAAGGCTGGAGAATCGTGAACAAAAGCTGGTGGATGCGTGCACACCGGGTCGGGAATAACGTGTAGATTAACTAATTTTGGAAATTTTAGGATTAAGTACAATCGTTGATAACAATAAACAATGGCAACAGGGATTAGTAGTACACAGAGCCTCCCCTGTTGTCGGTTAGACAAGGAAAAAAAACACAAAAAGAAGAACACATTTGTATATATGCACATATATATGTATACCTATGCATTAGTGAGAACAGCACAGTAAAACCCTATTTAGACAAAACTCATCTATACGTACTTATTTGTTTTTATCTAATTTGGGTATAATGATTTTTCGCTCAAGGGACGGACAAAAAACGGTCACTTAGTGACATGATTCTTCTAGCAAAAGAAACGTATTAAAAATAATTAATTTTTACTAAATATCAATATTTACCACCATCAATATTTACCTTTCGCTTTCCCCATTTTTGTTTGGGCTTCCTAAATGTGCCCAGTTTTGCAACCACTAATATAAAGTATAGTGTTGGTATATGAAAAGATCAAAATAATTGTAGTTCACTAACTACACTTGAAACAAGACAGTATATCGTCTATTACACGGACACCATGTTTTATAATATATCAATAAATAAAAAAAATAAAAACTAAAAAATTAAGTCTAATTAGTAATTTATTCCACTCGTTACATAGTATAGACAGCCATTAATTATTTTGTTCACACAATCCTGAGTTTTAATCCGATTATCTTCACTAATAACTGGTTATACAACACAAACTAAATATTTATGAGTATATTTACTTTTTTCATGAAAAATATAAACACACATGAACGTCTTCTGTTATTATCATTATTATTATTATTTCCGTTTTACAGTGGTCATTCCACGAGTTCAACCCGCCGCAGGATTACGTAATATACGCCGTGTTTTTCTATAGTCACCGCCACAGAAACTTATACGAGTTGTGGCGCCGTTGGAAAACACAGACATACATAAATTTTTCCTTAAGCGGCTCAGAAAACTAAATAAATATTAATAACAATAATAATACAGTAAAATCAACCACCTACCACGTTGTTATTATATTATCATATTATATGTAGGTATATTCACGCATATTAAAATGTGAGTGAAATCGCGGTCCATTGTGTACCGTGTACCTACCTTATATATACCAACGTCAATAGACCAACGTATGCATTATACTGTACACTGTACACACATACAAACACACACACACACACACACACACACACACACACACACACACACACACACACACACACACACACACACACACACACACACACACACACACACACACACACACACACACACACACACACACACACACACACACACACACACACACATGGTATACAGAGTGTCCCAAGAAGATCTATCCATTTACAATAGTTTCTGTTCCTACTAAACAATATCTACTATATTTGTAAATAAGTCAAATTTTGTTTTTTTTTTTATATGATTCATCAAAAGGCTTAAGACTACAATTTCTAACTTTTTCATTGTATAAAGATCATTTAAAAAAAAACATTTTTATTTATTCAATATTATGATAACTATTTAACTAAGTAATTTTTTTGAACATTTTGACCGTTCAACTCTTTATTTTTATCAGTTATATTATTGATAAAATAATTATGTTTGATATGATTGTTCAATATTTTTACTAAAAATACTATAAGAATCACGAATTTGATGAAAATAAAACTTGAAACATAAATATTTTTTGGAAAATGAACGCTTTAAAATGACTATCTTCACATTTTTCGAAAGTTATAAAATTACATCTATATTTTAAAGTTTTTTACCAAAACATAGCAATTTGATTAAAATATGGATATCTGTTATTCTTTTCCATATGAGTCATATAAAGAAACAGAGATTGATTCCATCCTTCATTATCTCAACAGATATTATAATGAGTAAATTTTGGTGGAATACCCTGTATAAGTACAGAATTTTGTACACCTAATGTGAATGAATGAAATTTGAATAATCCTTAATGTAACGCGCATGCGCGTGCGCGTATATGTGTATAGGATACACTTGCTTAGCTACCTCTATATTACTACCAACGCAAGTTTATATACCTGTGATTTTAGATGAAATATTATACACTCAGCTACCCACCCACATCCACATACACACACACACACACACACACACACACACACACACACACACACACACACACACACACACACACACACACACACACACACACACACACACACACACTACACCATATGAAACCAAAATGTTAATTATCTGCCGCGTAATAATAATATTTCTGCAACGACACAATAGTACACTAAGTGATTTATGAACCAACTTTGAACTATGTGAATGTCGAAAAAAGGATAGGCACAATTTGGAGGGTGCTTGAGGGAACTGAGCACTCCCAGATTTTTAATTAGCATCCCCAAATTTGTTTAAAAATGTATAGGTATTTCTTTCGTTACCTATACGTTTTTAATTGTTTTTATCTCTTCGCATATTTTTTATCAGAATTAAGTATATGAAATATAAACTATAAGCTATGAGTATAAATAATCCAATAATAATTTATGCATTTATATTGTAGTAACATATTAAAAATTTGTTGGTATGTATTGGGTTAGTGTTGTAGAAAATAGCTGCTATTAAGACGCGATTAACTATACTATCGTAACCTTAATATTTAGTTCATAATATTTAAAGAAGTCATATTTTTATCTTATATTGGTGATAATTAGGGCTCGGATTTTAAAGCATAATAAATAACAAAAAAAGCACAAAATGGTTGTAAAAAAGCAAAAATGAAGCAAATTTATTTTTTAAAAAAGCAAAAAAAAAGCACGATAAAAAATTAACATTGATTAGTAATAATTTTATAAAACTAAATAAAAAAAATTCTAAAGCTAATTTAAGTCAAAAAAACAATTTACTACCATATATGTATTTGGCTAGGTTTTCATCACTGAAACTGACTCTATTGTCCGATACGTTTTTTTTATAAATAGAAAACAAACGCTCTACAACCACCGAAGTGATCGGTGCACACTTCATACAAGAGGTTTCATTTAAATCAAACCCATCATATTTAATTTCGTTTGACGAAACGCCACACAGTATAGTATTAATGTCCAGTAATTGTTTCCAGCCTTTATTTTTCAAAAGAGCAATAATTCAAATATCTATATTTATATTATAAATTATTATTGGAGGTTTTCACATTTCTTATCAATTAAATAAACATTTTTTTATTAAGCATAAGAAACACAATATAAAAATTCCACAGCTAGAAAAACTGAAAAAAGCAAAAAAAGCATTTACACAAATAAGCCAAAAAAAGCAAAAATAAATTTGTTTATTTAGAATCAGAATGATGTAAAACGAATTTATATATTAAAAGCTATATAAATAAATTATAATTATTATTATTATATTATTTTTATAGATTATTTTGCGGCTGAACCCATAGAGTAGCGCCGTGGTGGCAACTCCTCTATGGTCGGATCACAGTTTGTATAATGTCAATGGATGCAGCTGATAAATGATAATTGATTACCATAGACACATTACCTATGTTCGCTGTGTGCGTCCTTTGTAATCTGTATAGTGAATGTTCATAGAAATCTGGAATACTAATAACTTATAAAAGAGTTATGAATTTATTTCAGCTGAAAGCTCTGAATGTTAGTTTTCTAAAAAAAATATATGTATTTATGGGGAGATTAACCCCTAACTTCCTCCCTCTTGGACATGCCACTACGTTCATGTATGATGGAAATATTTACCTTTGTATCCTCATGAGTCGTGTAAAAAAAACCGTGGTCAGAGGCCTCGTATTACTGACAAAGTTCTTACGCTGTTTCTTCCTTACGAATTATTTAAAGTAACGAAAATCAAATTAACATTTTTATTTGATAAACGGATGCATAAAAAACGATTTATAAATTATATAATTAATTTTATATATACAAAAAAAAATGTATACTAAATAGAGAAAAAACATTAAGTTCTATCGTGCCATAAAAATTATTGGCTAATGATAACTATAATTAGATACATAAATTAGAGATTTAATTTTGTCCGAGTATCTGAAATAAACAGACACGACGACAACAGCATGAAATGTATTAAAGTGAAATCGATGATAGAATCTCGATATTTGTGCCAGCGATTATATAATTAACGAATAAGCTATAGAACAGAGAAAATCGGGGACAAAATTGTATTTTATATATGAAGTTTGAATATTTTTTTATTATTCGTGGAATTTGTGTCGTTATAAACGTTAGTGAAATCCAAAGATATATAAAACAACTAGATAGCCGACTCAGCGAATAAAATTGAAGTCTAGAATCCATTTGCGAACAGGGCAAAATATGATTGATTAATCCATGACATTTTATATTATTCCATGGAATATAATTTTTCTGTGATTGAAACCAAAGATATATAAAAATGTTGATTTATATATCAGTTATCTTTTTATATGGATTCGGATTGAAACACAATTTTTCGATTATAATTTATAAACTATAAACTATAAAGTGCAATTCAAGTAATTCAACATCATGGTGGTTTCTTGTTCTGTGTCTGGTTGTGTCAATAGGAGACTGAAAGGAAGCAAAGTTCATTTTTTTTCGTAAGTTATACATTGTTATATCTTATGTAAACTTATTATTAGTTAGGTATGTAAAAAAAAAGCTGGTATGTGAGATGATGGTGGTACAAGTTCTTTTATTGAAAGTTGAAAATTAATATAAAAACAGTTTATTCTGTAAAAATCGTGATAATAATTTACTTAAATGTTTGGAAAAAAAAACTTGAGTCACGATTATTGATATTTTTTCGGTATTGATAGTTTAGTATAAGAGTAAACTTGTATTAAAATTTCAGAACTTTCTAACAAATACTCAATATTTCATTAGAAATAAACTTAAAAAAAATCAGACAATATCGTAAAAAACCGTATAATAATTTATTAAAGTGTGTATAAAAAAAAATCCTGAGTCACGATTTTTGAATTTTTGTTAGGATAATTAGTTAGGTATATGAGTAAGGTCATATTAAATTTTCAGAACTTTTTTGTCAAGTATTTAAAATTATATTACATAAAAACTTTCAAACAATTTGGTAAATTAAAAGTTCTATATTTAAGTCAGAAGTGCTATAATTGTTCTGAAAATTTTGTCCAATATAAAAAAGTATGTATTTGATATTGGATAAAATTTTCAAGTTTCTAGCTTCAATACTTTTCGATTTATGACTAAATACCTAAAATCTGAACAGTGAAAATCTCGTTTACGGCGGATTTTTACCGATTTTACCGTTTTTACTCAGTTTTTCGATCGTTATTCTTGATTACTGGAAAAACTATGGGGATTTTGGAAAAATGACCTCTTTAAAGTACCATCTCAGTTCAATTTAGAATCTAAAAAGTTGCTGGACGAAACTTTTGGACTTTTAGAAACTTTTTTCTATACGAAAAAGTGTTTACAGAAAAAAAAATAAAATATAAACATCATTGTAAAATTAGATTTATATCTATTTACTATAGATTTATATATAATCCGAGCTCTTGTGATAATATATGACACGTCAAGCTGTAATGATTATTGATTACAAGGTATTACTAGGTTATCTTTTATTTAAAAAATGTAATATTAATTTTTTTAAATTTAAATGTTAAATAACAATGTTTGGTACAACAAATTATTAAATTTTGTTAATATCTGTATATGATGAAATGTATAAAGAGTGGCGATCCCTTCAAAGATCGTGGTTAAAAATAAAATTCCAGCACCCTAATAATATAACCCAAATGGGGTCTATGGTGAACAGTATCACTGGTGTTTCGGGATGCGACATATTTTGTACTACTACTTCTACTACAACTACTACTAATAATAATAATAATAGGAAATAAGGATGTTGTGGTGATTTTGACGATTTAATTATTTAATAATGTAAACAAATGTAAACATGTAAACATGTAAACAAATTAAATCGTATCGAACGCCGAGTCGTATACACTGTATGGAAACGTTATGTCCAAAGTGCGATTCGTATTTCTTATACGCATTATTCAAAAATAGTAAGTTACTCCACTTTGAGATTTTGGACACGACTACCCGAGTTGACAATTTTTCAAATGTTTGACAGGAAAACAAGTGAATTTTCTGCTGTCGAAATCTTAAAAATAAAAAGTCTAATAAAAGCGTCTATTATAGGTACATACTTATTTCAACGAATAAAATATATTTTGTTTACTCTAGAGTAAATAATAAAAACATAGATGTTACATAAGATTTCATTAATTATTTTTAAAATTAATCATTTTGTTCAATTTAATGAAATAAAATCAGGTTTCATTTTGATCATTTGATGAAAGTTGTTTCATACGGTACAGGTATATTTTATAAAAAAAAGAAAAAGAACATTCTACGCTTCACAGATAATCAACAATAATTCTTATTGTTTTTCACAAAAATTGTTATGTAATCTGTACCAATTATTAATTTATAAAAAAATGTTAATCAATTATGTTAGATATAAATGTAACATACCATGAGAAATTTCAACCATTTGTACTACATATTTACTCGTTAAACTTGAGTGCCAATACGTTATGAAACGTAATTAACGATTCTTACATCGTAGCTATTCTCAAACCCACACATTATTTTATAGTTTTACATATTATTATTACAATATATTATACAGCTGAAAACTCAATAAATATTTTATAAGTAAATAAGTATTTTTTTTGATTCTTTATAAGTATAATTATGAACTATCATTTGTATTAACGTGTATGTATATATATATATATAGGATATGTACACATCCTGATTAGTAAAATTTGGCTATTAATTATATTACACGGAGAAAATTGCTCACCGTAAAAACTTGACGTAATTTCGTTATTTTATTTCCTCGCAAATTTGTATATTATTATACAAGTAATAAATTAGGCACAGATCGAAATAAGTAATGAGAATTCAGATTTATTTTATATTTTACAAAACACGAAAAAGATACAAAACAATTATCAAATAACAAAAATCTCGAAAATGCTGACCGATTTGTTCACATGCTCCACTGCAATACGGTGAATTTAAATACAATCATCACTGTGTGATAAAAACGAACTTCTTGACTGTAGTTCTGTCTATAAAAATATAAACGGGGCGTTTTATTCATAATATATTGAAACCCTTACTTGAAAACACAAATGTTTTACATTGTATAAAACACAGACGTAACAATCTGCAGAAAATGGCCACATAATCAAATTCCGGTTATGATTTTGTATAAGTAAACAGATTCAGTTATATGTATTTATATAAAATAAGTACCGGGTTAATTTTTAAACATTCCCACCCGGAGACTACCCCATTTTAATCTTTTCATTCTTCGTATAATAATTTTTAGTGTTCTACAAAACTCTTGAACGAATTTTTGATATATTTGCAAAAAAACATATTTCCTTACAAATTATTATTAGTCTAATATAATTGTTTTTGAAAATTTACAGAATTTCGAAAGTCTGTAAATTGCGAGATATTATAACACATTTTATGTTTTGAAAAGTATTTTTAAAATATCTACATGACTCAAAAAGTTGGAACGGTTTCAATGACATGGAAGTTACAAATTAGCATAAATCTATTGAAAACCCTCAGATTTTTACAACGTTGCAATACGCATATCCTGTATGAATAGGCATAATCGTGAAAAAATCAATTGATAAAATAAAAATTAAGAGAATAACATTTACTCCTCATTTATTTTTATACCTATCAATCTGTCTCGCCCCGATGTTACATTATGTGTTAGGTATATATATAGGTGTTCATACATCATATTATATAATACCCTATGTATTATATTTGTAATAATATGGTCAGGGTGATTATTTTATTGAAAAACACACGATATTTCGAAAACATTGATTTTTTTGAAATTGTATGAGTGAATAATATAAAATGTATAAAAATCTTTATAATTGATCTTATTAATTTCTATATTAAATTAAGATTTGATGCGTATTTTTATGTTACTTTTCGAAATAATAAGTGTCTTGTGGCAAAAATATCTCTCAGCAAATTTAATTTTATAGTATAACATCTTATTATAGTAAATTAAAATGAGTATGAATAGGTTGATATCATAAAGTCCTTTGAAATTATAAATTATCGATTTAATTCTATATACTCACCTATAGTTTTCGTCTATTAATAGTGCGTACTATATGGGACAGTATTGTGGACTTAAATTTGTCTTGCTGTAGTTTGCTAGTTCCGATATTACAATATATAGTCGAGCATTGAATTCATTCACTGTTATCAGGCTGCTGAGAATGTAAAGTCTGTTTGTTAGGTACGTGGCGTTTCTCATAGAGTCGACCAATTTTGTCGTGAAAAGTTTCAAACGGTATTTTCGGAGTGACAATCACGTGATTAAATTTTTTTTGGAACAATTTGTCTAACTTTTTCGTGCTGAATTTTTTTCTAATGTTATTGAATTTTCTCTTTTTTTGCAGTGTACTTCCGTCGGATTTGCTGCTGCTGCCGCCGTCCGTCCGGGAAGACGACAAACTTCTGTAGCCCTTCTTAATTTGTTCTCCTAAACGGGTTTTCAAGTTGCTCATCTTTTCATAACTTCGCCGAAATATACTTCCGCCATCGCTATTTTTGCTGTCACCTACGTCTGAAGTAGATAACTTACTGTACTGCTTCTTAAGCCTTCCGAAGCTGTTGCTGATTATTTTGGGCATTTTCATGATACTACCTAGGGAATTGACGGACGACGTACAATTATTGTGTTGTACGAATTAAATTTTGGCAAACAAAAGTTCCGAAATAAAAAAAGTGTATTGTAGGTATGAATTAAAATGTCGTAAAATGACGCCACAAAATTCTGTACATGCTAATCGCGTTTTCAGTCTCTTAATTTCAAAATCTCAACCATCTCTTCGCTTCCGTTATGGGGGCTGACCAGGTAAGTTTGTGTTTTCGAGAACTCTTGTTAGACCCGTGTAATAATATGTATATAGAGTATAAAGTACAGATATGACTTACCTTTTGCGTTCGGCTCTCGGCGATAATACAAGCAAGACACGACCAACACGAAACAAATCAACAAAAACACTCCAATCGCCGTTATATAAACAGACGGCTTCAATGTTTTCTAGAAAGAAAAAAATGATCAATATGTTGTTTAGAAAACAGAACTATCGTTATAATACACATATGTTATACATAGTATAGTATGGTATGTATATATGGATTATCATATAATACTCATTAGAAAAAAAACATGCTTTCATACACGTGATTTGAGGTTTGGAATAGGTTTGTTTTTAAATGAACTAAAAATAAAAATGTATTATTATTCAAGAACATGTCATCTTAATGAAAAGACAAATTCGTATTTTCAATTTAATGTTCATATTAATTTTGCATCAATAAAAATTACATACTAAATTTTTATTAGTAATTTGTATGAAATGTATTGTGTAAAATATTATAAATCAAGGATATTACTTATAAAATCAAAATATGACGTATATATAGTCTGCGCAAAATAAAAAAAAAATGTGTGTAAAGATGTTAATTGACGAAAATTAATAAAAAATACCATAACATTAACTAAAAACGGAAAAAGTGGCCTAAAACGCCGAAAAATTTCCTATCAAATTAAAAATTTAAAAAAAAAACAAAATATAAGTTTCAAAATTTAATTTGTTGTTAAATGGCTTCGTTTCAAAATCAACTAAAAAAAAACTCTTTCTAATAAGCTCAAAGTCCTAGTCGTACCATATTTTTATTTTTATTCTAATAATAAAATACTTTTGTCCTTGTAATTTTTTAAATTAACCCTCTTACAATGATTGTGGCTACGTGTCTGGTTTATGGGTGGTTTCAATGGGCTCGATAGCATTAAATATCACTGTAGAATTAAACAGACACGTCTACTTTTAAATATAATAATTAATTTATAATCAGATACGTTTAAAATTGGCTATAACGTAATGACTGTTTTTATCCTTAAAATGTTATGCAAGTAAATAGGTAGGATAAATCAGTGGCGTAATTTGAGAAGGCAAGGTGGATATTCACCCCTATATGATTTTTAAAGTAATCCTAAGGCTGCTGCCTTTCAGCTGTTTTTGAAAAAAATAATTGATAAATATTATACCTCTTTTCATAATTTTGTGGAATTATAAATAAAATATATAATATACTTAAACCTTGATAATTAATTAATATTGTCGTAAAATTTATAACTATTTCAATAGTTCTAGTTAAAAAATCATTTTGAAATGTAATATTTTCTTATCGTCGAGTTCTCATTATTTTGATTTCTTAAGTTCTTCTTTAGTTACCTTCCTTAATCCATAATCTTAAGTAATTTTAAAATTACTATTTGTGTGCTTTAATGTGAATCGTCATACGAAAAATACTTAATTGACCACCCAAATAAAGACCAAAATGATGGAACTCATCATTGATGCCTTTTTTTCCAATTTTCAACATTTAAAATCAACTTTAGAATGGTTTTCCTAAAACTCTAAAAATTATAGATATTTTTTTGGTTTTGCCAATTACTGTTGCTTCTAATTAACGCTTTTCTCACTTAAATTAATAAAAAATAATAAATATACACATATATAATATGTAAACTGAAAAGTAGGGAATAAACAGCTGAATTTTTGTTTGCAATCGCGGTTGAAACTGATACTACAGGTGCAGGCTATAATCGATAATCGATAATTCGATATAATCGAAAAATAAATTTGAAAAAGCAGAAAATATTTTTTTTAAACTAAAAAAAAAGAATATATCTACTAATAGTTTGAGCAATTATTCAGTAGTATTATTATTCTTAAGTGTACCACAGTAAAATTTAATTGTTTAGTATGTATTACGTTTTTCAATTATGTTAATAAATTATTTTCAGTTTTTTAAAACAATTTTTAGTTTTTACCAATGAGAAGGGATTTTTCATTAAAATCAAGTGAAAAATCATGTTTAAGACTTCAACTGACTTCAATTTCATTTATAAAAAACAAAGTTTTGGTTGCTTGTGGAAAATATATTTAAAAATAACGTACCACAGGTAATATGTAATATTTTTATTTAGCTTATCACAATTTTTTCGCAAAAAACGTATGCGCTTAATGCTATAAGTTGGCGTTTGTATTGTGATAAAAATGTATACGTAAATTAATTAACGATTGAAGCAATCAATTTTTTTTCATGTTATACGAGCCCATCAAAACTTTTGTCTCTCTTTAGTAAAAACAGAAATGTCGCCTACGGATTAACAACACCATGGTGATTTTTTATTCATTGTTGTAAAAAATGTGAATAGTTTTTAACAGGTTTGTTTTGAAAATTTAATCCGTTAATGATTACACATTTGTAGTTAAATTTGTCGAAAGAGGTGGTAGGGGGCTTGTGTAAATTATTCACCCTTTATACTTATCTCTTTATGCTTATATATGATATAGGTATACTGAGAATAAAATAAATCAGCTGTTTAATAGATAAATATTTTCTAGTTTCGCGAACTCGCGGGATGCGTTTTTCTGTAAATAGAAATACATATACCTATACGAATTACGAGTTCATTAGATGATTCGCGATTAATTTATCACGACGACAATAATTCCGACTTGGGTGAACGCGCGTTTCGTATTCGGTTATTATAGTATGAGTGCTCACTATGACTTCACAACCGCTGGCGAACACGTTCGGGCATTTGACGCACTTGTCCGAGCCGGCGATGGGCTGATGGAAGCCGGTCGGGCATGCCACGCACTCGGCTGACTGGTCCGGACTGAAGTAGTGGACCTGACAAGCGGCACAGAAAATCTCACGTATTCCAAAGCCCGGTGTACAGGCAACGAACTGTTCTAGTCTTATGCCGCCGATGTCCGGTTCGAAAAACGTGTCAATCGCCGAGTATTTGGATATGACTATAGCGTGGAAAACATCACACGGATTACCGTATAGATCATAACAATAATACGTGATCACAGGTATGCATTAAATTCGTGTGAAGGTTATGTATATTGATTAGGCGGGTACTCGTCCAATATGCTATCTACCGTAAATATTTTATCTACCGTAATTTTATGATGGTTTAGTATGCTATCTACCGTAAATATTTTATCTACAATGTAATTTACGATGTAAATTGTCTTACCTTTATAATGCAGAATTTCTTCTTTGTCATTTTTTTTTATACTGTGTAGTTATGTATACGTATTTTTGATCGCTCCAAGGAATACTTCAAACAGGTCTTCAGTTGGTTGGTGGCACGAGCGCCACCACTCTTCTTGAAGTTGGGATTGTAATATGTTAGTCGCTCCCCGGGTTTTAATGTTATATTTATTTTTGACGTGTCTCCAAAGAGTTTCTATAGTTTGGGTCTCAGCACCAGTTATTGGATCAATGAAATTTTCTGAATGATTGACCGTTTTATGGATAAACCCATGTTCATTTAAAGTAGAATACGCCCGCCATTTATCGGAATATATAGTAGTACCTTGTTCAACTTCGTTTAATATAATTGGCAGTAATGTATTTCGATCACGCTTTTCAACTTTAAAAAAACGTCTCTCTAAAATGCCATCATGTTTACAACACAAACCAAAAATCCATGGCCCTTGAATTCGTTGTCCGTAATTTTGATTACTTATTACTTCGTCTTCATCTGAACTTTCTTCATTTTCATCTTCATTTTCTTCGGGTTTGCGGTCTCCAAGACGTAATCTTCCACGATTATATTTCCTTTTACCTTGGAACAAGGATTCATCTATTTGTACAACTAGACCAGGACCTCCCATTTTTTTACGTTTTTGAAATTCAGCTACTGCTACGTCTCGACATAAATTATACCAGTCAACTATAGTTGATCTTGATCTTTTCGTAAATACCTCGGCTTGTGTTACCTTTATTTGAAATACCCAATACCAAACAAGTTCTACGATATCGCACAAACTTAAACCACTGTTAAACTTCCCATTTTTATCCATATATGTCAAAAAGTTGTTGTTCTTGCGTATGGAATAAAATGTTTGGCATCCTTTTTTCGTACATCGATTATAAATTGTTTTCAAAATATTACCTTCCGAATCACGTTTTCGACTATTTTTCAGAACTTTTTTTAACTCGCCACCACAAATTGTTTGGTTTTTAATTTTTGTACATGTTTGGTCGTCAATTGGTAATAAACCACGTATGCTTAAAAAATGTTCGCACATCTCTTCATTTTGAATTATGTGTCGATATAAATAACTCATAGTTGACGAACTCATAATAATAATTATTAAATAATAATAAATAAATCACAGTAAAACCACGTATAGGTTTCGACACGACACGACTCACGACACGACACGACTCACAAACAAACACTAAACAGGTATAATATAAAGATATACCTACTAACCTACCTAACTTACTAAGTTATAAATATAATATAATTTGGGGTTTCAATAAAAGCTTAATCTTAAATCTTAATTGCAAAATGATAAAGTATACATAATAATATAATATACAGCATACGGTCATACGGTAGATAGCATACTAAACTATCATAAAATTACGGTAGATAAAATATTTACGGTAGATAGCATACTAAACCATCAAACGTGCGGTAGATAGCATATTGGACGAGTACCGATTAGGCGTATATACAAGACGAATATTCAGGCCCCGAATAATTTATACCTCCTTTTAATAAATCAAATAAAAATATAAGATACACAGGCCCGGATTGGGCCGGCGAGCTACCGAGAAAATCTCGGTGGGCCGTTTAAAATATGGGCCGGTCATGAGTGTTTGGGCCATTATGTTATTTTTATATTATAATGAAAAAATAGTACTAACATGAGTATAAAATATAATATAAACTCTTTCTTGTTCACAGGTGAGATGTGAAATAACATTTTCTAAACTTAAATTTATTTTAAACCACTTAAATAATAATTGTTTGGGTCAATCAAAATTAGAAACATTCTGATTGGTGTCTGTTGAAAATGATATTTTAGTATACGTATTGATCATGAAACATTAATTGGTATTGTATCTCAACAAAGTCGTTTAATGTCCAATTCTTTGAAACTATAAATTAATTAATATTGCATTAGATGGTTGGTTTATAACCAACTTACAGTAAATCAATTTACGAGTATATATTGGTTATAATTGATATTATAATAAAAGTGTTTAACTGCAATAAGAATGTTATTTTTTCTTATTAATAAAATAATGTAAGCAATAAATTAATATTTTGTATGAAAACAAAGATAAGCTATGAACATCTTAAACGTGTAATTTTTATCTAATTAAATTAGTTGTATGATAATAATATAATAATATCAAATGTTACTCATATTAAATGTGAAAACACAGGTTAGCCATTTATTAATTTCTGCTTCAAAATTGTTTCAAGAATTATTTAGAATAATATTAAATACTTAGAAGTTTTTTTTATTAACATTAGGTATTTAAACGTTCTATTTAAATGACTATAATTATAATTGATAAAGAAAATGCATGTGTTTTCTTTTGGGAAAAACGTATATTTTCAATTTAATCTAATGGGTAATATAATAATTTATAATGTCTAATTTAATTAGTTATTGTTTAAAATAAAGCAAAAACATTTTTAAATGGATTTTTCTGTTTTTTTTTTTATGGTGACGAAGACGTAAGTGAATAAATAAAAAGTAATATTATAGTTGTTTGAAAATAATGATCCTGTGACTTAATTTTGAGCCACACTAAATCGCATATCTCGGTGGGCCGATTCACCTCAATCCGGCCCTGAAGATACATTTTTTGTTTTCATAAAAAACATTTCATGCCGACAAAACTAAGTTGATCCGTAAAAAACAAAACAGTTTTCGAAAATGTAATTTAAAATGAATCAATGCCTAAATTTTTTGAAAAATAAGTTTTACGTATAAGAACATACAAATCCAAAACCTCAGACTATAATATATGCAGCAGTATATTATATCGCGTAAATATATACGAGTATGAGATAGACCAGTGTATAAAAAGGAACCAATCCAAATGTAGTAAATCATAAAAACGATTAGAGGTCTAGTGTATGACTTAAATATCTTAAGAAAGATATCAAAGAACAAGGCACAATAAATACGTTTAGATAATTTAGTTTGTGATTGTAATTCTCCAATTGTTAAAAAACATTTTTTTTTATAAAATTTGTCGTTGACATCAACATTAGTTTACCGTTCTTAGATGTATTTATCCTTTATTTGTTTTAAAGATTTATTATTAATAAGATTATGAATCGTTATTGAAGACGAGTACTACAATATTTACATATTGAATTTTTAATTGATAGTAATAGGCAATTTTTAATGAAGTTTTTATCGCACTTATTCGGCAGGCAACAAATATATTGGACAGTATATAAACACGATGGTTGGTTAGATACTGGTCTAATGTCAATGCATATTTCATGTACACCGAACAGGCAGAGACTGCTGTAGGGATATTTTTTAACCAAATAATAAAAGTCGATCGGTATAGGCGTAGTTTCGTTCACTTATAATCTCTGCGTTTCCTTTATCAAGCTACGATGCCACTATTTCCTCCATGTTACCAATAAAGCGATCGTCAGGCGCGTCCCCAAGAGGGGGGGGGGCAAAGGGGCGTTCGCCCCCAGATAACAATTTTGAATGTATAAAATTACTATTATATCAACAAAATTTTAATGATCAAAATTTTAATTTATTGTTATACCTAAGTAGAAAAAACTAAATCTCCAAAAAGATAATAAATTAAAAGATAATAACTACTAATTAATCATTAGTTGTTTGCTTTCACCTAATAGCTTGCTATTTATTTCATGATTTTTAGATTAAAAACTTGGTTAAGGAGCCAAATGGGGCAAACCAGATTGACTGGAATGGCATTAATGCATGAGCATAGAAATATAGATTTAGACATAAATAATATAATTGATCGGTTTGCAAAACACAAATGAAAAATAGATTTTACTGTATAACTGTACTTATTTATTATTATTATTATTATTAATACGCAGGTATAATATATCGATTTAAAAAATAGGTTCGCCCCCCCCCCCTTGAAAACTGTCTAGGGACGCCCCTGGCAATCATTACGGTTGGTAGACTGTGCTATTACTTGATTGCCACTTATTTCTATCACGTTACCCGTCTAAGGATTATTTTATCAATTAATGGTAATATAGTCTCATTTGCACTTTGAATAGTCAAAAGTTTTCTCAAGTTGGCTGCAAACACGGCAGACGTTCTAGCCAACATCTTTTGGTTGTACAAGGCGTTTCGTCCATTCTTGGTGGTCCGGGCCAATGTCAAGAAGTTTGCGTCACCATTCAATGTCACCCGATAGTCGATTTCCAGTGAAACCTAAAACGTTTTATCAAAATATCACCACAAAATGCGAGACTACTTGTAGTGACACAAATACATAATACACGGTGTGGAAGTTTGGAGGGAAATCGGTGTAGAGGTATGTCTTGTGTTTTGTAAACCGTACAGATCAAGAAAACAAAATATTCTATAAATTATTCAACTTTTTCCAACACATATCGGTTAATCTAAATTATTTTAAAAGAACAGACATAATAAGAATTCAATTCTGTGTAGTGAATCCAGGGTTATAGACATATACAAATCACATCAATTTTGATTTTTTTTTTTTTATATCAAGAGCTATATGGCCTTACTATAAGCTTAATTCCAATTTTAGTGAAATTTTCAGAAACATGACGTGTACAAAATTTTCACGGGGGAAAATATTCGAATATTTGCAAACCGTTTGCATATAATTTGCACTAATGCGATAATGGTATAGAACATAAACGTTTATGATATCGTCGTACTTTGTCCTCGCTACACTCGAGTGTCTCAATGGTGACATTGCACGCGTACTGAGACTGTTGGTCTCGTTGACATAGTGCGTCCCGCACTAAGTTCGGCAACTTGTCCCGGAAAGGCATGATAATGTCGTGTGTACAACCACCGTGGCTGTTCTTGTAAAACGCTTTCCCGCGGACCTCGTACAATGACCTCTCGACTGCTGCAATGTAATCGCGGTAACCGGCGAACATGGAAATTCGATTATTATTATTATACTCATTAAATAATCTGGCTTCGCATGTGAGTTAAATAATTTTTAAGTATTTTTATGTTAAGTTATTAATATCGTGTGTGTCTTTAATTTTCCTCTAACAAAATATAGGAAAATTTTAAGACATTTAAGAGGTCGATTTCTACCAACTCTATGAAAAAATCGTGAAATTATTTAAATGCTTCTCTGAAAAACTGAAAAATGTTGAAATATAAAGGTCCTCAATTACTGTTTTAAGACAAAAATTGAAAAAAAGGCACCATTAAGACACTCAAAGGTGTAATTAAGAACATGATAAGAAAATGATATGTACGAATACAAATGTTAAATATAGTGTCACTAAAAACGTGTTTGATAAAAAAGGCGTATTACTTGCGTTTTGTTTGTAAAACTAATAGTTTTAGAAATATAATTATTTTAAGTTTATAGTTTATTTTTCATAAAACATATACTAGTTCTTTACTCAACCCCTCTAAACATGATATTTTTACACCTATCAAACTATTTAAAGATGAAATATTAAATATATATTTTTACAAAAACGATTAATTTTAATAGTGTTTCGAATAATGGCTACGATATATATTAGCAAATAATTTTAAAACTAAAAAATGTTGAACAATCGAATGCTTCGTGTGAAAAAAGTAAAAACCATTTCGTATTATTCAACGTGTATTGTTTTTACGTTTCATCTCGGTCATTTAAGCTTGTATTTCGTGGTATGGTATAGTATAATATAATTTATAATATTATATACATATAATAAATGTGCGAAAATATATGTACTGTACGCGCAACTGGTTATTATGGTATTATCGTGGTGGCCATTGTATTCGCATTAATAATGTTTATAATTATTTGGTAGGTACCTAAAACGTTATGAACGTAAGTAGTGTCTCGCCTTTTATTGTTGGTCGGTACCGAGCAGGTGTAGTTTTTGCTATCGGCCGGGTCTAGGGTAGAAATCAACAGCGTGCCCGTGCTCGTGACGGTCACCGTAGAATCTGAAAAAAAAATGCGCGGACTGACGACGTGGTGCACAATAATTATCGATATTGTGCTTACAGTGAATAATCGATTATTGTTAAATGCAGATTTTCATCATGTATAAGTATAATATTTTCACGTCGAATACTCACTCGTTTTGTGTTTGTTTTTCACGTAATCCCATTTGAACGTGTCCGACTTCGCGTTCTCGCTGTCGTCGCTGTTCACTAGACACTTGACTTTTACATCACTCCCCGTCAGTCCATATTGGACTTCGATGTGTCCTAAACAATTTAAATGTGTTCAAAATTTGTTAGGTTAGGTAGTCTCAAGACTGCATACGTCGGACAATTGAACAGGTTTTAGAATAACACCGCACACTTTCATATGAAAATGCCAAAACGGTAAAATCAGTAATTGAAAATGTGGTGTGAGTTAAATGTAAATTATAGTTCTTCTATATACAATGTATCAATATTAAGATATGAAAGCGCCAATACAGAGATTTCAACACCTCCGGTAGATGAACGGGAGAATAAATATTATTTCACATATAAATAACTGCTCTGGTAAAATCTTGCGCTGTGAACGATTTGTAATTTTCGCATATGTGTATGAACAAGTTTCACTGACAAAAACGTTGTGTGGTTTTTTAATCAACTATAAGTGTATAGAATCTATTTTGAATTACTTTTTATACAATATACTGATAAAGTAAGAGAGTTTTGCTAGTTGATTTTCTTACAGGAGTGTGTAGAGTGTGGTTTTTGGATACAACCGTTAAATTGTGATGCCAAGATAAAAAAATATATACCGTATGGAATTTTCTGAAGAAATCGAGTCTAATAGATACATTTTCTCCCATCTCACAAAAACAACGACTGTCTGTACAAAATCTTATGAAAGGCATGTGAAATTCCGCTGAGCGTATAATTACGTACAACAAACATTTCCCTTAGAATAAGAACTCTGTTATACGTATTATATATAATTGACTGTATAAGACCGAGCCATATCACATAATATTAATTCGAGTAAAATATAAATAGAAGATTTTTAGAACTACATATTAAAAAATCGGAAACTTCACTCGACCCAGGAAATTTATTCGAATTAAAGTGTCAGCTTTTTTTTTCGGTAATAGCCAATATTTTTAAAACTTTATAGGTAGGTAGATCACATGATTTTATACTTACATGTACTACAAAATAGATAATTGAAAACGATTGGCACTTTTCATTTACAGTAATTCAATAACTCAAGTAATTCGTAATTGGTAATTGATTATATACAATGTTTATGTAGTTTTAGATTGGTAATTAATAACAATTAAATTTATTGTATTAAAAAAAAAATTAAATTCTAAAAATTTAGTTTTAAAAATTAGATAAATTTTAAGTATTAAATAATAATTATGGTTTTAGAGTACGTATTGTGGTTTACATCGAGGCGTACATAATCGTCTAAAATTATTTATGATAAACTTGGTTGTAATTGATCGAACGCCAACGTGTTCAAATGTAAATTGAATGATGTAGTTATATGTCTCAATTCAAATTTGATGTTTAAAGAGTCTGATTATGAATATTTAGAAGAATTAGTTTAATAAGTTTTAAAGCCAATAGCATAGGTATTAGATTATTTATAAGCTGAAAAAACTTTTTATGGTCAACTTGTACACGTTTTATATTTTTTAAATTCGTTTTGAATAATTAAAAATCAAACTTCCACTATTTTTATAATATAATTTCTCTTTTATGTAATAAATTTCATGATAGATTTAAAAGTGATTTTAATTTATCACATCAACCTGATGATGCTATTTTTGCTATGTGTTTTCATTTATTATTTAAAATGCGATGGATTCCAAAAAGTTGAACTGGAATGATAGAAACCGAATACAATGTTATGTATACACATAGATAAGTAAATAAATATCACTAATAACGACATTTTAACGTCCAATGATGACGAGGGCAGTTTATGTATGAAACCAAAAAGTAGCAAAGCTTTAACAGATTCATCCAAAAATATTATTGAGTTACAAATATTACAATTTTTTTATAGATAATAAAAAAAGCAAACAATGTTAAAAAACTTTCTTGTTTTTAAACAATTATTTATTCGTTACAATATTAATTTTTGTTCATCAGCCCCGCTAGCGAGATTGTTTATTCTTTGCTGGATTTATAATAGCACCTACTTGTTTCTCAGTTGTTTGACGGACAATTTTAAATACTTATATTTTTAAAAGGAAACCAAAATTACGAAATCATCTAATACTTTTTTATTCAATATTTGTATTCATAATAAAAATAATAATAGTTTAATGTTTTTGTCGTATAATTTATACTTTTTTTATAATAATAATTACTAATCAATTATATTATTTTAATTAATCAAAAAGTATGAAATGTATTATGTGCAAAAAGTATGATTTTTTTGATGTAATTGGTAATTTTTAGTGATTCAATTATGTAATTTGTAATCAAACGTTCTACAGTCATGTAATTAGTAATTTGTAATTAATTACTTTTTTTCAAATAATTTGTCCATCCCTGTACATGGACATTTGCGAATACATCAAATGAAATTAGTATTTTTTTATATAAAGCACTTCTCTTCAAAAAAACCTATCAGAACTCATTGATTTTACTATCTACCTTAAATTTTCGACATTTTTTTTTACTGTGTTTTTATTGTTTTTGAAAAAAATAATAGTTTTTAAGTAACACAATTTTGAATTTTCAGTGTACGGATTTTGATTTAGAAATAATGAATAACCAAGTATTAAAATTTCTATTATGTATACATTTTATCAATACAATTATAAACATGTTTTACATATTTTTTTACACCTTAGGTATGATAAGTAACGAGAGAGAAAAAAAACCAAATTTTAAGAAATATAATACTGTGTATAATATATACGGAGTCACTAATATACATCTTTTATTTGGTATGAAAAATCATCTTAAGTTATTGAAACAAACAACATGAACTGAGGAGGGTAGTGGCTCTCATATGTTATCACAACGAATCACATGAAGTACCAATACAATAAAAATGAAAATTCATTAACTCCAAAAGACTATTGTTTATTATACTTAAAAATCCAGCCCAACAAAAAAACTCCGAAAACAACCTTGTTGAAATATATATTTCAAAACAAAAATATGAAATTCGCGAAGAGGATGATTTAAGTTAATTTAAGCCATAAATTATGATATATTGAAACAATTTTAGTATGTCAAATCACGGTAATAAATTTCAAAATATATAACTAATTTATGTCGTGCTCTCAATGTATGATTATTTTTTTAAATGTCTGATAAATTCATCACTGATTAAAATATATGTAGCTATAATTTTACAAGTGAGCGTTAAATCGTATTGCAAGAATAATTGAATAATCTTTTTAATTTGAGCCATATGCACTCAATGATATGAATTAATTTAGTTTATTTTAGAGTTTTATGTAGGTAATTAATTTCAAATTTTTCCAAGATTTCTATAAAGAGCATAACTGTATTTGAAATACTAACCTCCAGTTGATGTGACGCTATGGGTCAAACTACAGTTGCCACGCCCGTGCGCATGCTCACGTTCGTTACATTAATTTTATTATTATTATGAAATGCACTGTGGGTAAAATTTTCTTTATATTTACAGGAAATCTTAAGCCATTACTATGTTAGAAAAACACTGGGAAATTTACAAAAAAATACTCAGAGGCAAATACAGAGGGGACAATGGGGCAATAGTTTACCATAGGTATATAAAATGTTTACGAAAACTAAATATTTTACGAAAACTGCCACCCTACTCCATTCATAAACTCTCCAAATAATCGCGCGCGTGTGTGGTACGAGTAAATAATAATACGCACCGTCTTTGGATTTTTCCGGCTGGTAGCGAACGACCCAATCGAAATCCACAGGTAGCCAACCGGCAGCGGGGCGCTCGGTCAGGGCCTGTTGGGTCGCCTGCACTGCGGCCACCCCTTTGGCCACGGTCGAGACAACGAACGCCTTCGGGACCGCTTGATACGACGGACACTCGGCCCCCCAACGGTCGTCGGCGCCCGCGCCACCGGCTTTGGCCTCGTCCAACAAGTCGTCCAGAAAGTCCGGCACGAGACACACGCACGGCCGACGGTCGTTGGCCGACTCGCATTCAGGTTCGGTGGCGTACGTTTCGTCGGCCGGGTCCGTCGTCGTCGTCGCCGTCGTCGTCGTCGTCGTCTCGTGAGCGGCTGTGCCGTCCGCGTCCTTCGCGCGGTATGTTACGCGTACGGCAGTCGGGTTCGGGTCACGGCGCCGGAAAAACCCGTCGAAAAACCGCAGCCCGGGCCGGTCGCGGCGGTGGCCATCGGTCGTGCCCTTGACGGCGGCGGCCGTAGAAGGCTCGTTGGTCGTGGCCGTGGTGGCCACGCCCGACCCGCCGCCCCATCTCAAGGCCATCAGCGCCCCGAGCCCGTCCAGGTCCTTGACGCCGTCCGAGTTGTAGCGCGAGCCGCCGCGGTCGGCCGGGCCGGCGGCGTACCGGACGCTCGAGACGCGTGCCACGCACAGTGCCACGAACGCGCGCAACACCATCATCGCGTCGCGGTCGCGCGGTACGAGTACTACGCGAGTAGTATCGTCACCACGACGATTGGCCGCCGGCCGTGAGACGTTTCGTCGGCCGCTCCGGACCTGCACATCGATGCCGCACGTACGGGTGCGTACACGTGGAAGCGCGCGTCCACGTACCTACGGTGACACTGCAGGGTCGTACGATACGAAATACGGGCTCGACACGTCGACGGTTACACTCGTTATGATATTATATGATGTCGTTGTACAATGTGGGTTTCGATTAATCGGAGAATAAAATATTATTACCGCGGCTAGGTTCGTCGAGGTTTGCTTCCTGCGGAACCACGATAAGATACGATAATAATAATTATTGATGTTCTTTTCTAGATTCGAATATGATTCACTGTTCACCGTGCGACCGGCGACGATGCAGTAAACAAACGGTAACCGACTCGCGTCACTCCGGTAAATAGTTCGATCGGTCGACGTCGATCGCGGTTTCACGTGTTGACTGCCAGAACAATATTGCCGGAGACAAAATAATTTCACCTAACGTCGAAGAAATGGAAAATAAATTTTACACGCCAAAAAAAAAAGTTTGATAAAATAAAATAAAACTGATATATTTATTTATCATATATTTTATATTATCACCAAGACAAATTGCACTATAATTAAATGATTATTATGATTATGTTATAATATCACAAGATTGTTTTAACCGGTCACCGAGCAGGTATAATACTGATAAAGAGGTAAAAAACATCGGTCTCGATACTAACCAACAAAATAATTCATTAAATTAAAATTACAATTTGAATGTCTTATTCATTACAAATTTACTAAACTACTACATTTTTAAATAAAAACCCGTTCCGTCCTCCTATTCAAATTAAAATAATAGGAAGGGGTGTGCTCAAAATATTAAAAAATCGAAGAGGAGCTCCGTCCCCCTGCCCCCCCCCAATTCGAGCACTGGTCACTGACAATTTGTTATTACTTGTTACGACGAAAACTTTATTTTTAGGTTAGGTTGTCTTGTTTTTACTTTATTAATATTAATATTCTTAGGTTGTCCTGTTCGACGATATGATTACATAATATGTGCAATGCGCATAGAAGTCAACTAAGCCAAGGGTGCCAAAGACTCGTCGCTATTTACCGCAGAAATTTCCGCTCGCTTTTGATCCATCATATATATTTTAAACTCTCGACCGCCGTCAGACTGTAGCTACGATAACAAACACTCCGATTATCGAATAGTAATACGAACATATTGATTTTTGTTCGCCAGTTACACGTGGCCTT
>CM050404.1:59870741-59930741 GCA_027580255.1 Therioaphis trifolii
TGTTTTTTTTTTGTTTGCGTTGTTTCCTTATAGATAAATTAGTTGTTCAAGTAAATATCTTTTATAAAATTGATTTGAAATTATATTTTCTATAAAATTGTTTTCGTATGAAATTTTAAAGAACTAACTTCAATTTTTTTAAATTACTTTTTGTAATTTCAATAATATTAATGATAGAAGGAAACATTAGCAGTAAATTAATTATTATTTATAAAATTACAATACTTATTTATCATTTATTTAAATATACGGTTTCTTAAAAGTTTTTCTAGTGGATTCAGAATATTGTTTTCTGTAATCTTGAACAACCTGAAATATTTATTAAATAATAATTTGTCAATAATTATTTGTGTAAGTGGTGAAAAAATATGATTTTTTTTTACTTGTATAACAAACTGTTTTTGCTCTTCATTTTTTGTGAACTTGTTATATTCCTCCATAAGTTTGACCCCTCGTTCTGCTGTATCATTTACCACTTTAATTGAATCTGATAAGAGTTTTCCTTCATTGTACCCCTCTAGATCGTTCCACTTTTCTGGGTGAACTTTAAGAAAATCTGTTGGAATATTGAATCTTTTAAAAACGTTTATCGAGTTGGCACCTAATAGATCTAGCGGTAAATCTTTGCTGAGAAAGTGTTGTACATCTTCAAAATTGATAGAATATTTTTTTTGTACATCTTTTCTAGGTTCTTCTTGTAATATTTTGTCAGCCATTTTTTTTCGAGTATCATAACTTAAATTTTCATCAAATATAGATAGAGCAGCACATTCTTCACTTAAATACCATAAATGATTAATGCATTTTTTTAATGCTTTATCTGCTACTTCTTTATCATACCGTTTATAGATTTCTATTTTTTTTTTTTAAATTTAATATCATTCATAGGAGCTGCAACTGCGGATGGGGTTGAAAACCAAGATTCTGCATAACATTTAATAATAAAACAACATATTCGTTTTAGCGTCTTTTCTTCGTGTTGAGTAATTTTGAATTGTTTTCGAAATAAAAATATTTTTAGGCAATACAGCGCTTTTGCCATCCAACGTGCGAGATGATAAGCACCGGGTGCCTTAAAACGTATCCCACGTGGTGGAATACCTCCTAAAAATATAATTATTAACTCGAGAAACTCTTTGTAATCGTCTCTAGGCAAATTTTCTTCAATTTTAAGAGTACAAAATTGTATTGTTTCATCAACAATATCTTGTAAAATCATTTAATTAGTTTAAGAAATCATTTAGGTATCTTTTTATTTGAAAATTCATCGTTGTTACGCTTGAAATACATTTTCAAACACAGTTGTTGGTATATAGGTACAGTGACTATAAAATATACATACATCCGTTATAGTGGCCTAATTAAGGCGGTTTACTTAGTTTGGTGTCGAAGGAGCGTATTAAACTGACGAAAAACAAATAAATCATTAGTAGATTCATTTACTGTACATATCCCTTTTCATCTACCGATAATTATCAAGCTTTCCTCCGGCTCCCGTCTTATTATTGTACTGTAATCGGCGAATACTGTAGGCTGTAACATTGCATCCAACGATTGAATATGATTAAATCGTTATAGGAAACCAATACTTATACTGCGTAATGCGTTGCCTGCGTACATATTGTTCACTCAATACTAGTGTGAAAATTTTAAATGTAACATTTGTATGAGTGTAAATATACAGATAGTACAGTGACACACCTAAGGTGGTGGATTTCGGGACTGAACACTCTTGATTCATGTAATAATATGAATTACGGTAAAAACTAAAAATAACAAAAAACAAACATTCAACCAATTAATATTAATAGCTAAGAATCAAAGATAGAAAAATTCATAAAAATAATAAAGTTTTTACATCTGTAACACGGTAAACAATGGGTCGAGTTCAGGTAAAAAATCGAACTCATATTAAAATATTCGCATCATGAAGAAATTGAGTATTTTATTCCATATTATATTTTATGTTCATAGTGGCTACCGCATTTGAAAAATCTAAAATATTTAAATAGTTACTAAGAAATGAAAAAAATTGTATTTTGTCACGTGTGCAAGAGTGAAAATTCAATTTTCGATGTAAGATTGTTAGAAGTAATAAGAAAAGTGACCTTTTTTTCGTTCAATGGAAAGAAACTATTAATTTCTGGTTACTGAACGGAAATGTGACTGTCCAAATTGATTTAATATACATTCATCATAATATGAGTTTCGTTTCGTTCGCCAATAACTGGTAGATAAGTTTCCTCCGTTGTGTTCTTTTCGCGATAATTTTGATAATTGATACGCGATGTATAATAGTATGTATGTGGTTCGATGCAAGAAGGCATAATCAGTCCTGGATAAAATGCACACGTTGTCACTTATCAGTGATTGGAATACCATAGCTCATTTCCCGCTATTGTTACTCAGTATATTGTTTTTCATAAAAATGCGATTGTATTAGTGTTTTAAATTTTACATGGAAAAATAAAATAAAATTCAAATGCGTGCATTTATTGAGTTAATTCAAATTGTCAAATTATGTTGAAACACTCTGTACAACATGAATATTTACGACATAGTGATTATCAGTACCTACGTCCGACCCATCGGTCGACTCTATTATATTTGTATATAATACACTTGAACGAATATAATGAGAATAATTAATGATTTTCCCAGGAAAAAGAAAATCTTGATCAAAATAACGGGTGAATATATTTCTGTAAGAGATTTAGCGGGTAAAAAAATGTATAAGTGTTTGATCTGACATGTGGGAAAAATTACATGTTTTGTGAGTATCTATAAATCGTACTTCATCAATTTTCGTCAAAACTCATTTTTTTTTTTTTTTATAAAAATGATTCAAAATCTTTTGTTCTATCTATATTCAAAGTTTCAATATGTTTAGATCAACCAATTTCTTTGAATAACTTATTAAAATTGAAAATAGACGTAAAAACAGGTTATTACCTAAAAATCATAAGTATCATAATTTACTTAAACAGTTATAAACAAAAAATGTGGAGTCACGATTATTGAAATTTTTTCAGAATCGCTATAGAAGTGTATGCGTAAAAGATGTTTCCCGAGTAGCTAAATCGTACCAATCACACAAATCATATCGTTTGAACTTAAAAAATAGAACTTCTATTTTTATATTCATGTTTTTTTTTTCAAATCAATTTTATGCAAGATATTTTTGTATTTTTTTACGATTTTTTCACTAACATTTTTATTTACTACAAATTTGGGATACTCTTCTACTTATATTTACCATGTAATTCAAGAAATGCGTTACATCAATTTTAATATATAAATATTCAAAATGAAATAAAATGTATGTAATAAAAGTTTATTTATTTATAAAAATATCGCGATTAATATGCGATTCGAAATTTTATCGATTATTTTAAATTAAGACATATAACTAAAATAAAAATTGTTAAACTATTATAGCCAATAAAAACAAACACAACTTAAACAGTTTATATTATTTATATATATATATATATATATATATATATATATATATATATATATATATATATATATACATGAACTGGGCATTTTTCATTCTTTTTTACACAATCCATGAACTGGGAAATGCTAAAAATCTGTCCAGTTCATGAAATGGATAACAAATAGATAGGTATTAATAATAAAATAAACAGGTGATACATAGATGATATTGTCTTGGAAGGTACAATTCAATTATAATTTTATGTATTTCAATTTTAATATTTGCAAATTTTAATTTCACACTAGCATAATTTAATTATAAAATATTGGTATTTTCAAAAAAAAAAAAAAAAATTGTATAAAAAAAGTACGTACTTCGCCCAATGGGATATTCTTCGCTACTCGGACGAATGGGGATGGGTGTATTGAATTTAAAGAAATGATACAACATTTTTTTTAGTTGAACGATTCTGAAGAAAGCTTCAGCATTAAAATACACCGTTTGGATTCATCAATTTCTTCAAATAAATTGTTGAAGTTGAAAATTGACGTACAAACAGTTAATCACATAATAATCGTATACTAATTTACTTAAACACTTAGAAAACAAAGATCCATTATCGTGATTTTTGAAATTTGTTCGGTAACGTTAGTGAAGTATATGAGTAAGGTTATATTAACTTTTTAGAAGTTTTCATCAAACATTAAAAAATACCATTAATATAGGTACTTCATCAATTTTCGTCTAATTTTCGGAAGGTATTTATTTAAAAATTACTGAAGTTTTTATGTTTGACAAAGAAGACAAGTTTTTTTATAAAAAAATATTTAAAACGTCTTGTTCTATCTGTATTCAAAGTTTCATTATGTTTGGATGGACAAATGTCTTTAATAAATTATTTAAGTTAAAATTGACGTAAAAACAGATTATTGCGTAAAAATCGTATCATAATTTACTAAGACGCTTATAAAAAAAACTGCAGTCATGATTTTTGAATTTTTTTCAGAATCGTTAGAGAAGTGTTAAAGTCATATTTATTTTTCAACAGTTTTTGTAAAATATTTAAAAGTTTATTAGGGATACATTTTTAAAAAACAATGATTTTTCATTCTAATTCAAAATTTGTCAAACTTTTTTGAAACTATTTTTCAAGTATGTAGTATTACATTAATAATGTATTGTGAACAACCATAAACTTTGAATTTCTGATCTATAGAGTTGCTGGATGAAACTTTTAGACAAAGTTAAGTTGAGCAAAAAGCGTTTCCAAGTAAAAATAATAATAATAATTATAAACAGCATTGTAAAACTCTCGCTTCATTCAGAATCTAACATATTATTAGTATGTTAATGTCAACTGCACACTTAATAATATGATTAGGGTGCTGCGTATGTTTAAGTTAAAATATTAATTTAATAAACATTTTTAGTAAAATTAAGACATGGATTCATTATTTACTTATGATTGTAATATGTTAAATATATAGAACTTAAGTTTAATAAACACTACAATATAGTTAATACAAATAACTCTTACATGTAAAGTAAACAACCAGTTGACCCAAAACTATTTTAAATCAGCTGTGCGATAATTCTAGTTTTTACGACAAAAACTTTAATTTTGAGTATAGATTGCCTACCATATTTTTATTTTCCGATAATGACTTACTTTTCCCTGAATTATCACCGTCCGCTTCCGCTGTGTCGACGAACTCACCGCGTGTAAGTAGATGCGCAATATAATATACACTTGTGGCCAAATCGGCTGAATCGATTATTATGATAAATTACGTTATAATAATTTAAAATAATAACGCTTCCTATTCATTCATCGTAGATTATAATTTTGTGTACAATTATAATATTACTGTTATTGTTGTTTGTAGTGTCCATACCATATGGAATATATAGAGTACGTCTTGTCTGTAATTATAAATAAATATTTTTCATGGGCAAGTTTGTATTTTCGTGTGTGTGTGTGTGTGTGTGTGTGTGTGTGTGTGTGTGTGTGTGTGTGTGTGTGTGTGTGTGTGTGTGTGCAGGCGCGCGTGTGTGTTGTGGCTTCCAATTAAAAATTTCCTACTCAGAAACTGTCGAAAGGAAGCCACGCCACGCCGCGCCAGTACGATAATTAATCTTCATTTAAAAGCATTAATAATAATTACAGAGCACATATAATATCATTATTCAAGTATTCTAAATTTTATTCACTCTACAACTATCCGTTATTATTAAATTATATACCTACTCGGCGTGTTTTTTTTGTGTTATTATTTTTTCCTCTTTCCGCGCACGGCGCCTAAATTACCATCCTTATTTGTACTTTTTTTCACCTAAAATAAATACATGTTCACATGAGTGGTGTTCATATTTTGGTTGCTACGTGATGACCTCTTACTAATACAAATATTAAACCATGGTATCCGCACAATATATAATATGTGTATCTTACAAATAAACTATCTAGTATTTACCAAATTTAACTTTATATTATACGCAAGTTGGATCAATTATGTAACTGGTACATTTGGGCAAAAAATGTAAATTACTAATTAGAAAAATTTCTGTGGGAACTAAGATAAAATTATTTTTAATGTATAACGAACATCTTTTTAGTATCAAAATATACAAACACTGATTTACCATTTATTTGCATAAAAGTTTAAAATGTCAATCGCGAAGAAGTGATTTACTCATTTTTAAGTAAATTTTTTGATGCTCTTGTGTACTGGTTATGGGTGTTACCTTTCAGTTTCTTCGTATAATCAATAGGTTTTAGAATACTTGCAGTTTATTCGTAATCATTACTCCTACAGTTCTACTGCGCTATTGAAAACATTGAAATATACGCGCATTAAGAACACCGATAGAAAATAGTAGTGAATTTGTATAATAAATTATAACCGGTACATTTTTAGGAATAGATAAATTTGTCTGTAGTAAATTGCACTTACATAAGTAGAATTTTCGATCTTTTCATTTATATTATGGTTATATTTTAGTGTTTATATACTACCTAATATTTTATTCATCTATACATCATTATTATATAGTATATAAGTTAAATCAAAATATTTTTTCAAACATATATTTCATTTTTGACTTTCAATTTTTCATTTAAATCATAAAAAAAAAATTGAGGATAGAAAAGCAACTTACTTGTGTTGTCTTCAGCGTAATGGATAATTACTGTCATAAAAGTAATATTACTTACAAAACTCCTCAGTAAAATATATAACTTATAGAAATACACTCATTAAACCCTGATGCAATTTTCTTCATAGAAATTTGTACCCTAAAATGAAACTGGCACAATTTACTACGAATCTTTTTACTATACCTATATCTGTTCACTACGAACGCGATTTACAATGGTTAAAAAACAGCATAAAAATATGTCTCGTAATAAAATATTTATGACACACGAGCTTTATTGCAATAGAATATTTTAAAAGAATTATGTTTGTTGAGTAAGAATTCATAATCAATCGGTAGGTACTTTAATTGTGGTTGTTGTTACTTCTGTCATTTGCTGTTACTTGATGGTGATAAAAGAATGTCAAATAACTATTTATTTTTTTATGATTTCAATCTTATATTCATATAAATTGTATTTCTCTAACAAAAATGTGTAAAAATAGTTGACATTTAAAACTTTTTCAAAACTGTTGGAGCATTTACATTGGAAAACTACAATGTTTATTTTAACTTGACATAACTTATCGTTGAAATGATGTATTATTTTGAGAAAAAATATGCGAAGGTATAAACACTGTAGTTGTACTCACACTAATATTCCATTGCTTAAAAATGACTATATCTATATTATGCGTATAATGTTGTCATGAATCTTCTACTACTTCGCTGTTGCAGAACCGCCATAGATTCGGTTTATTTTTTCATTGTCTAGAATGGTTCAAATTAAAGTGTCTAAACAGTGTAAAATATTTATAACACTAGTAGTAATACACACCACATAATAAATTATTGACGTTCATCAATGGTGTATAATAATATTATGTTATATATATACGAAAAATGCCTGTATAATAATAAAAAAGCGGAAAATACGGTTTTTACCATGCGCGGATCACCGCAAAATAAATTGGTGTCGTTTGTGTTCTTTGACCCATAGAACCACGGGAAAGATTTCCATTATTTGAAAGCGCAGAACACAAATCGACTGTAAAAATAGATATAATGTATATATATACATCTATCTTATTTTTTATAATAATGCTTTTTACATAGATCGCGATGGTAGTTGAATACCTATAAACACCGTGGTGAATCAACGCGAGCGCGAAATAAAATAATAATAAAAAAAAAAAAAAAAAAAAAAAAAAAAAATACTACAATAAATACCTGTCTATGTATAGTATTGTTTTTTTTTGCACGTCGTTTATCTGTCCTCCGCTATACAAATTGTTTTATTTTATGCTCTTTATAATTTCTTTTTTTTTCACCCTTTTTCAATTCTTATGCCCGTGTATCCAAACGTTGAAACGTATTTATATATATTATGTACGTGTACATTTATATATACATTACGTTATTACATGTATATATTACTATACACTACGCTTAGGTACGCATTATAATAACACCGTACCTCGGTGCACGTTCTCCGCACGGTTTCCAGTTTTTCGACGCACGACCCGCGCTTTAGATCCGATAATAATTGGCTCGTGCTGACTGGGCATTTTACACACTTGCGTAGAGCACGCGCGCGCTGGTATGACTACGATGACGACGACGACGGGCAACTGCAGTACCTATTACATTATCAATAATACACGCCGTATGCCCGTATAATATATTTATATACATATTATGTGTACGTGTATACACGCTCACGTGAACGTGCAGACCGCCGCCGTGTACAGGATGCTCTGCGAAGGTTTACCCGTTTGCCTTTGTACTAAAAAATATCGTCTGTGTCATTAAGGTACCTTATGCAATTCTTTTTTTCGTATATGATTCCCAAAGCTCAATTGAATTATACTTAAAAACATTACATTTTCTTTCACGTTTATTGTCTGTATAGGTACCTATATAAGATATCTTTATTGAGTTTATTTTTCTGAAAATATTGACAGTTCGACTTTTTATTTTCATCGAATTTAATATATTAAAATATCTATTAAGTAGATTAAATTTGAATAATGTCTGTGCTAATAAAAAGTAAAAAAAAAGTTGGTCATATACACCGATAGTACCTCGTATAATACGTGTAGTATGAATTAATTCAAATTCGTAATTAATGATAAATCATTGTTTTCGGAAAACCGTTCTGAGCGAAACTCCATTAATAATTTATTTTAGTATCAACTAGTTAAGTTTTCCAAAAAAATGCAAAATTATGATGAATAATTGATGCAAATTTCAAGTTAAAAAGTACTGGAATATAAACAGGAAAAATTCTTGTCGATTTAATAATATTCGTAAAAATGCTCCATTTCACCATATTTAGACATTTCTAGTGTATAATAAAAAAAATTGAAGGATCTGATTACTATAAAAAAATGTAATCATAGCAAAAGCAACTTATTAAGAAGTTTGTATTTCAGATAATGAAATAAAAAATAAAAATTTTTATTCATACAAATGTATACAAAATTAATAAAAATAAAAATAAATTTGACGTTTTACGTAAAAAAACGTTATTTCAGTCGTAATTCCTACTTTAGGTGCGTGTAAAAAATAATTTATTGAGTTTATTTTTGTGAAACTTGAATCCTAAATTGTAATATATGTGGTAAATCTATTGATATACAAATATTTTTACCGCATCAACAATTCAAAATTTTCTTAGATTTTTATTGATAATTTGAGCTGAAAAAGTGAAAACGCATTTCAAAAAAAAATCCTGTTTAGCGATTTTTGAAGTTTTTTAGTACTGTTAGTTAAGCATATGAGTAAGATGATCTTAAATTTTCTAGTTTTCATGCCAAATATTTAAAAAAATTTAATTTACAAAATTTTGAAAATCAAATATTTTTAATAATTTAAAAGCTCTAATATATAGCCCAAAAATTGTAAACATTTAAAAAAAAATTTTAAAACCTGTTTTAGGGTCTTATTGGTATTTATTGAACATTTAAAAAGTCTAGTACCATTATTTTTGGATTTATGACAATATCAAAAATTGATTTTATGAAAATCTCGTCTACAACAAATTTACCGTTTTTACTCAATATTTATGTAGTTGTTCCATATCTAGTTTGGACTAACTATTGAAGATAGAAGAAAATAACCTCTTGAAAGTACCAGGTAGATGAAATTTCGGATCTGTTAAGTTCCTCGATGAAACTTTTGGAGCATTATTACTACCCGAAAAGTGATGACATACATAAAAAAACACATCATTGTAAAACCAATAAGTATTTTCTTTGTTTCATTCAGAATCTAAGATTGATCAAAAATCATTCAATCAATGTAAATAAAATCTAAAAACATATTAATTTTCTAGAAAAAAACTACAAAAAAACTCTTCAATTTTTCAAGATGTAGTAATAAAAATTGTTTTTTTTACATTTTTTACAAAAAAAAAAAAATAATAATAAAAATGAAATTATAAACATTTGTAGTCCTCATTCCGTGTGAGCCTCTTCAATATCTCATGAAGATATCACAACGGGTATATCTTCACAGGACATCCTGTATACCACATAGTATACTTATATATACTCATAGTCATCTCTATTTACTGCGGCGGCGGGGGCATTGACTGTATTATCATTATTATTGTTATTCATTCGCCTAACTCATTACGTTATTATATACATGATGCTATTATATACACTGTTATTATATCCGTCGGGAATCTGGAAGAATCGTAAACGTTCGTGATTCGTCGAATCGTGCACGCCCGGTACGTAGTTTCTGTGTGCGCGCATTTGCGGCCGGCTGTATAATAGTGACGACAAGTCGCGTCGTTGCAATATATATATATATACGTCTACTATTGAAAATAATATTATGTTTTAGGTACATATTATACGCATCGAGTTGGCTCGTGTCCGCGGTAACACAATCGTTCGTATACGCCGACCTAATATTATATTGATGTTTTCATTCTTTTTTTTTTTTTGTTTTTTTCAGTTTCATATTTGACAACGAGTTGTATTATACTGCGTAGGTATAATATATATATATATATATATATATATATATAAACATAGGTACTAACTATGTAGGTATCATGGTATATTATACGGCAGTCATGCTGCAATTATTGATATGCCGAAGCGACGAACGTGTACGACAAGAGAATAGAAATGTTTTATCCTTTATCAACGCGTACAAGATGAATATTAATAATATAATGTATTCGTGGAACTATTATCCTGAATATTGTTATTATAACGCATTTCAAGTATAATAATACGAAAATAACGGCAAACAGCAACAGTTTGAATACATGAAATCATGATCACATACGTCATGTACCTATTGAATATATATTATTATCAAAATGGCACGTGCAAAAATTCAAATTTTTTATACATATTTTGTATACGTTATAGAATTTTCTTTTTTTCACGCAGAGAAGTCCACGCAGATTTTTTTCTTTCCTTTTATTCAAAATATACCTACCATTTAAACATGAATGTATCTTCAATGATAATAGTTACAAAAGGTTAGAATTTACATGGGTGAAAGGTCTTCAACATTAGTGACACTTTAAGTATAAGTTCATAAAATATAAACAAAACAATGCAGCTAATTGCCACGAATTTGACTTTTTAGTGTTTTTCTTTGTACATTTATTTTTACTTGTAGGTATCAAAATAATATTAGAGTACATACATTTTAGTATACATCGTTGAAAAAATATGTTTGTCAAGCCGTGAACATAATAAAGTTAGTAGATAAAATATTTTACTCAAAATTTGGGTAGTTCACATATGAGCCAAATGTTGTGTCGGCAACTTAGCGTTCGACTATATACAAGATACAATTGTACCTATGTACTTATCATAATTGTATACAGTTACAAAAATCTGTTATCCAGTATAACGATGCTCGTCTATATTATATTTTAGCTATCTTATCTGTGTAGCGACGATAGAACAAATTTGTAGTGAGTAGACAGTAGACGAAAGTTGCCGAAAACGTATGTGTATAATATACAATGTATACTTATTAGTTATTACTATATATATATAGACATGCGCACGGGTAACGGGCGATTAGGTTATAGCCCCATATTGTACCTGGCTCTTTTAGCTTCTGAGTGAAGCGAAGGATCTTATGGTTTTACAATGATGTTTATTTTTTATTTTTATTATTTTTTTTTTTCTGTAAACACTTTTTCGTATAGAAATCCTTGTCCAAAAGTTTCGTCCAGCAACTTTTTAGATTCGAAATTGAACTGAGATGGTACTTTAGAGAGGTCATTTTTCCAAAATCTCCATAGTTTTTCCAGTAATCGAGAATAACGATCGAAAAACTGAGTAAAAACGGTAAAAATCCGCCGTAAACGAGATTTTCACTGTTCAGATTTTAGGTATTTAGTCATAAATCAAAAAGTATTGAAGCTAGAAACTTGAAAATTTTATCCAATATCAAATACATACTTTTTTATATTGGACAAAATTTTCAGAACAATTATAGCACTTTTGACTTAAATATAGAACTTTTAATTTACCAAATTGTTTGAAAGTTTTTATGCAATATAATTTTAAATATTTGACAAAAAGTTCTGAAAATTTAATATTACCTTACTCATATACCTACCTAATTATCCTAACAAAAATTCAAAAATCGTGACTCAGGATTTTTTTTTATACACACTTTAATAAATTATCATACGATTTTTTACGATATTGTCTGATTTCTTTTCAGTTTATTTCTAATGAGTTATAATTGTTATAACAATTGAAGTTTAAATGAGTTATATCTAATTGAATATTTTATGAGGGTTTAATTACAAAAAAACTCACCAAAAATTACACAAATAACCGTAAAATACGTAAACAGTAAAATACGTAAATAATAATATATTATATTACACTGAAGCTTTGCTCAGAATCGTTTTATACTAAAGAAATGAGTCATCATTTCTTTAAAACTTAATACAATCTTCACCAATATCTTGTCCGAGGACCGAAGGGACGAAGGACGAACTTGTACCACCATCATCTCACTTACCAGCTTTTTTTTATATGAGACCGCATAGACGTCGCTAGGAAAATTATCAAGGTCCTAAGGGGGTACACCATTATTTAGTATTCTGTATTAACTCGGGCAATAAAATATTTTAAATCGCTTTATGAGTCAGTTTGATGATTACTAAGTAAATAAATTCTGCCTAGGATTACACAAATAACTTGTATAATACTGATTTTTCCTGCAAAATAAAGGTATAATATCACATTAATTCCTAAAATTTATGCCTAAAAGTATATTGTCTCACTGGCATAAGTATTAAATTATTATAACGAACTGATACGATTTTCGATCACGAATACCATACAATAATATGCATTACATAGTCTTACCTACCCACCAAACTACGATAATGTTCATAAAACACATCCATATTTTTTCAACTATCAATACATCATTTTCATCAGTCTTTTTAAAATTTTAAAGGAGGTGAGCCACTCATTATAGGAAAACTTATATAAATTATGCTTGAAAACATACTCGGGTTACGAGTTGAAGACCTTTGATATCTAAATCGTGCATTGAACTGTTCAACAAATTGTTACTTCTATATAGAATATTTATGCCTACAGAATTATTTCATAGTTATAAGTTGTGTAAGCTTATGCTCGAATGTGAAATAAAAAAAGAGTTGAAAAAGTATAGGCATCAAATTTGTGAACTTTTCAGGAGGGTTGAAAGTCAGATTAAATTTAGCCATACCTGACTCTAAAATCTGCGCATACCTGTGCGTGTTTCGTATCATACATAATATCTTAATTATTGTTATTCTATTTTTACCTCTTAAAAAAATTGTAAGCCTTGACATAATGTCATTTTTGTCAATTATATTTTAACCTATTACTAACCTAACCATTGAGAGGATAGAGTCAAAGTATTTATAAAAGAACATACACTAATAAATGCTGTTTGAAATGACTCTGTTCTCGCCTCTAACAGGGTGAATACTATATTACATTTAATGTTTATCAAACGTCCATCACGCAAAGACATCGCTGTATCGGATTAAATGAATTTCGTCAGAGATTTTCTATCAAAATTCGAATGTCTCAACAGATTTACATAATACCTATAAAACTTTAATCGGTAGGAATCGGTCGGTAAAATCACATTAATGTGAAAAACACATCCGACTCCGACAATGATATCGGCACCCGATAATATCAGTGTGTGCGCAACGAGCCAAAAGCTAAATATCCAAACACCTGCTACGCGACCACATGTAATTATAGAATGTTAATATAATAGTTTATCAACACACGCGATTACACCAAACAGCCGCACGGGTACCAATGTAATTATACACATAATAGGGGTGTGGTGTAGCCGGTGTAAGCTAGTGTTCGTTGTGAACACTTTCCTAAAAAAGTATGCCATTCACCATAGCAAGAATAACTACACGCATATGTAGAACAACAATTAAAATAAAATATTTTTTACATATTAAAATAGTCAATTCTTGAGTATAATACACAATTTATTATATGTTCTCGCAGTGGCGAATTTAAACATTTTTTTTCCGTTGGGAATCCAAAAAATACTTTTTATATTCTAAGAGGTCTAAAGGATCTATTTGTAATAATGTATATTAAAATAGTTTTTATTTTAAAAATTAGTAAGTTTTTAATACTATAATTAACATCTATAAGTTATACATTTATAATTGTACTATTCAAATTCAAAAAAAATTTTATAGTATACAATACATTTCAATTCAGAAACACGTAAATTTAATTTTTTTTTTTTACTTCTGAGGGGTGGTCGGGACTCTGGACCTCCCCCCGTAAATACGCCACTGTATACACGTATAATTTTCAAAGTTTGATTGAGAATCATTTATTCATAATGGTGACTTTAACTGTTGGTCAAAGAATAATAGAACTTATAATAAATATACATCCTCTTCGACCAATTTCCCGGATAGATATATGTGAGTTAATGACATGATAGATGTCGAAATGTTAAGTTTAGATAACTTTTATTTTCAATTTATTCGCCACAAGCTGAAATAATTAATAGGATCGACAGTAAAAAAAAAGTAAAACAGCTGGAATTTGTTTAGTATTTTAAAAGTAAGACATCTAATTCAATCAAAGTTTTAGGAGAATAAGCAATATATGTTTGTACGGTATACTCATCTCTCGTATACCTACGTTATCACGCCACTGAATACAATATATAATATAAAACTTGTATGCATGTTTATGTATATACATTACAGGATTGTATATCTGTAGGTACGGACTCATACACACACACACACACATAGTCACAAATACATATTCTATGAACTAATAATAACAATAATGATTAAAAATAACAAAATTTAACGTGTACCTACATGCCGCAGCGAGATACGTGTCGCGGTAATGAAAACGTATAATGTGTTTTTTTTTATTGTTTCAATCTGTTTACCGGCCGATGACGACTCGCAATGGGACGAACATCAATAATAATTCGTATTCGTTATGATGTGTTCTCTATTAATATATATTGTAAGCGCGCGGAGACCACCCCGTAGCGGCTTCAGGCCCCGTCGCCGGCGATGATTGATCAGTCTACTTAGCCGCGAGATGTTATAATACGTGTTTGATTAATCGCGTGCGTCCGCCACACCGTTATCCATTATTGTCCTGTATAGTAGGTTTATTATATACTTAGTGCATGCATAAGCGTACCCATGGTCTGGTCCATCCGGCGTAAAATGCGCGCGCTGTCGTGTAAGATATCGTAATATAGTACCTAATACATAATGTACTTTTATGAGTCTGTGCGCTAAACAAATTATAAACTATAAAAGTTGCTTACGAGTGTGTGCACTTAGATAAAATACTAAATAAGTGCAGTTGAACTTTGATAACTTAAAGTTGAAGGGACCAGTAAAAAAATAAAATTCGAATTGTTTAAGAAAAACAAAAGAATTTAAGTAAAAAATTGAAATATTTATTTAAAATAAAAGCTATATAGTATAGAGTATGGACCAGTGGTTCTTAACCGGTGTATGAGGTAAATAGAATAATACGAATAAAACAAACAAAAAAACTGGAAATTATGAGAATACATGGAAAAGGTTTAGAGAAGCAATCACAAATACGGCTGATAAGATATTAGGAAAAACGAAGAACAGTCCAATAAAGCCGAGGATTAACACTAGACTAGTAGAGCTCATAGACACAAGGAGACAGTATAAAAATGGAAAAACAGAAGAGTACAAAAAATATAAAAACATGATGAACAGAGAAGCTAAGAAAGCAAAAGAGGAATGGTTAGAAAATAAGTGCTCAGAAATAAAAAATTGTCTAGTTAGAGGCCTAAGTGATAAAGCATATAAAATTATATAACAGTTCTTTAGGACATACAAAAGCAGAGTGAAAGTACTTAAAGGTAAAAATGGAGATATGGTTCTAGAAGATAGAGAAAAAATTGTAGTATGGAAAGAATACATAGAAGAGTTATACAAAATAGGAAACACGGACAAAAGGCACAGACCCCCCCCCCAGAAGTGGAAAATGGAAATTATGACTCTATAGGACCTGTCATCATGATAGAAGAAATCGAATTAGCAATAAAGGAACTAAAACGGAATAAAGCCCTTGGAATCGATAATCTGAATGGTGAACTTTTGATAGCCATAGAAGGAACGGGAAAAGAAGCTCTGTGTATTATAATAATAAATGCCTATGAAACAGGATAATTGCCTGAAGACTTCGAAAATGTGTAATGATACCTATGCCAAAAAAGCAAAAAAATTGAAAAATACGAAGAGTATAGAACATTAAGCCTAATATCCGATGCGTCAAAAATTTTAACAAAAATAGTGCATAAAAGGATAGAAAAGAAAATAGAGGATATTTTAACAGAAGATCAATTTGGATTCAGAAAAAATAGAGGAACAAGAGAAGCAAACCTATGTCTTAGATTAATTATAGAGAAAATTTTCAGGATAAATAAACCCATACGTACATATAGCGTTCGTAGATTTGGAAAAGGTATTCGACAATGTTAGATGGGAAAAACTTTTTCATATCATGGATGAGGTAGGTTTTGACTTTAAAGACAAAAGAATAATACATAAATCATATACAAATGAAAAAGCTGTGATAAAAGACGAATACGACACATACGAAGTGGTGAAAGTCCAAAAAGGAATAAGACAAGGGTGTAATTTATCACCTACTTTATTTGACTTATACATTGAAGAAGCACTAAAAGATCTGAAAGAGGAAAGAGGGATAAAGATTGGTGGGATGCTAGTTCAGATGCTTAGATTTGTAGATCATATTGCCATAGCAGAAGTGAAAAAAATCTAGAGAGAAAGCTCCAAAAAATGAATAACACTTTCAAACAAGAATACTATATGAATATTAATAAGACGAAGACAAAGATACTAGTTGGTAGTAAGCAACAAGTTGATACCAACATAATCATGGATGGCATTAAGTTGGAAAACGTAAATAGGTATACATACCTCGGAAGCAGAGTCACTAGTGACGGGAAAAGTACTGCAGATATAAGATGTAGAATAGCACAAGCTAAACAAGCTCTTTTCAAAAAGAAGAAACTTCTAAATAACAAATGCTATGAATATAAACATTAGAAAAACATGAATAAAAACAGTTGTATGGAGTGTGGCGTTATATGGAGCTGAATCGTGGATAGTATTGAAAGCTGACCGAAGAAAAATAGAGGATTTTGAAATATGATGCTGGAGAAGGGTCCTAAAAATTCCTTGGACAAACTGAGTGACTAATGATGAAATGTATAAAAGAATAAATGAAAAAAGGGTAATATGGACGACAATCATGGAGAGAGAAGAAAGAAGTGGATAGAACATTTTATAAGGAACAATACATGGATAACGACTATAATTGAAGGAAAAATCGAGTGAAAACCAGGAAGAGGAAGACCTAGACAGTCATATATGAAACAAATCATGTTAGATATAAGAAGAGAGTCATTTATAGAACTAAAGGGAGTCGCAATGAATAGAGAAGAATGGAAGAATATATCATCATTCAACTTATCTACGGATTGAAAAAAAATAAAAATTAAAAAATATATGGAATAATAATTTTTGCATTTGGCTCGAGATCGTGTATTTTAAATTTAATACCGTCATATAATATAACTATTTAAATAAACAGTAAATATTCAAATCGTGATATTTTATACATTTCTTTTAAATTTCCTCAAACAAATATTTTTTGATTAATTAATAATGCTGCATTTCGTAAAAATTCAGTTTTTTAGAAATTAAAAATTTTTTTGTTTGCACTTCGGTTCACATGTTTGGATTTTAAACGTGTGTAAAATTTGATGAAGTGATTTTTCCATTTGAAAAAACTGTATAGACATTGGCCTACAGCCATAGGTACATATTATTAATACTTGAAACTCATCATTATAAAATCAGCAATTAACATACCATAAATGGCATAAATCAATGCGTTCCAAATCTAAAACTCGATCATCTTTTGCAGGTATATAATAAAGACGTAAGAAACAAATTACATGCTGGAATAAAAAATTCATTAAGTTTCTTGGTATTTTATTTTTTACGTAAATTTAACACATTTTGGTCCGGATTAATCGTTTTGTAACAGCCTTATATAAATTATAGGTCTATTTCGACCAAGAAAAAAAAATATATAATCCGGAATTAAAAAAGATGTTTCAATGATATACCAAAAAATAATCATACATATTAGTGAATGAAAACAGTAATACTCTATACTTAAATTACGACGCTAGTAATAGGCACGTGGAAATATGCAGTATACGTATATTTCGTACATCTATACTACATATATATAGTACTGATATTTCTTTCTCGGCCGTGTATATAATTTGTCGTTCAAAAACGTACATTAAAAATAAACTGACAAGAATTTTGACGGTCGTTGAATTCATTTCAAGTTTTCGAATCACGAGGGCAACGGTAATAGATTTTTATGACAGTATAATATATTAAAACGTGTCTGGCCGTAAAATAAAATCACCGTTTTATTATAATGTAATGTATAATGCGATGCATTTAGGAATAATGTTTTACAATGACACCGACACGATGATTCGTATTTTTTATTTTCGTACGTGCGAATCGTCTTCTCGTGTCGATAGTATTTTATATATACGATACATTTGAATTTTCACTACACAAACGATTTCATAAAGATAAATTTAAATATATAAATAGGTTTCCACTCGATACCGGTAAGAAGTGCGTTTAGGCATTCATTGTGTCAACTGACAGTTAATAATATTGTAACATACTGTATATCATGTATAAAATACTTACTCAAAGTAGTCGTAGTTGACTTTTTTCGAGTAATTGGACATATTTTACGACTAGCAATATTTACGTAGGTATTATCCATGATTCATTTCACATTATATTTTGAGAGACATAAGATACCACTTTTCAAATAAGTTTAATCAAAATAACAATAATTACACTATGAGATTTTAAATTGGTTAATCTATTTACATTAAATGACGATAAAGAAATTATTAATGTTATTTGCATTGAATCTGTCACTAATATGCAATCGTCTATTAAAACACCATCAGTATATACATAGTTTGTACAAGTAAATTTTACGTAGGTAGTTTAAATATTTATTTATTTATTTTCGACACTAAAAGAATAATGCAATGCAGGTTGATTTACTCACTTTCCTATAATGGCTCGATCGGGCTATTTACCCGATTTACACATATAGATACTAACGCAAAGAAGACAATTCGTCTATTTAACTTGCTACATCGGTTAATGGCGTCAATTTAACTGTACATAATGATAATAAAATAAATACCGAAAGTACAAAAATTATTTTGCGTATCTAATCGTTTGGTGGTTTCGTTGGGTTGACACTTAATGCTCTTTAAAGTCTGAATAACACGGAGAACAATGAGAAGCAGATAACATTTTTAACATGTATTTTAATGTATATTGGTGTATTTTATATGGATATAAAAGGAAAATAATGCATTTTGGTAGACAATAATAAACATTATTAATCATTGTTACTTGTTAGGTATTAAAAATAAATGCATCGTCACTAGCAGTGAAATATAATATATTTACATATTAATACTTATTAATACATATTATGTACCTACTTATAGTAAAATATATATTTGGGTATAAGAACTTGTTTTTTTTTAATTTAAGGTCACCGTGTTGAAGTTAATTCATACTTACAGTATAATCAAAAACAGTTGTATTTCTTGCAATTCTAACAAGAAAATTTCATCGGCGACGTCCATGCTGCGTGTCGAACTGCAAGACAATAAATGAGTGTTATTTAACATTATCAACCGAAATCCGGATGAAGTCTGACCATTTTCGTCGGCCGAATTTTTTCTCCGAATAATTCGGCAGAAGCTGTCCGAAAAATATTCGGCCGATGCCGGGTCTAGTCTGACCGTTAGGTAGTTTAGTTGTAGTAACCACATTAATAGTTTACACATATACGCATTTAGAACATCTTTGGTTTTTTATTAGTAATATTAACGTTTGGGTCAAATTAATGTTGGAATAAACGTATTCAGATAACAAATGTAATAACCATAGACCAGGTACTAAGGTATAAGGTCTATGCTTATAAATCAGTGAAAAAAAATATTTCTCGAGTGCTAATGATATCAATAGAAAGTGGCGACACTGTAAAATCCGATTTTGATGTTAATATAATAAATGATGATATATTCTATTATATGTCAAAAAAAAAAAAAAATGTTATCTGAGATCCAGAAATGGGTCTCATGTCAATCTAAGAAAGTTCGGTGAGACCCACAATTGGGTCTCGTGGCAAAATTGGCAAGTTTACAAAAACCTACATAGCAGTCAAGTTGTTAATAAATCTATATGTATTTTTTTTATTTTTAGTTCAATCTTGAAGTGATAATAACGTGTCACTTATTTTTGTTGTAGTTCTTAAACATATAGGTAAGTCACATCACATAACGTCAAAATAGAAAATTTGAATAACCAGTTATTGATTACAATATTGCCATGAATAAAATCTTGAATTTTTTTTTTTATTTGAAAATTATATACGTTTAGATAGACTGTGCAACCTAGTAAAATACTTAAAACACATTTAAATTGCAAGCTCATATACTTTTGTACATATTAACACACATTTATTTCTTTAAAAGTGTTTTTGAGACATATTTTAGTTTTTATGTTCACTGTACAGCTTTACATACTTTTACAATTTTTAATTCGCTACGATTATCTTAAACTACGTATGTATAATGTACCTGCTGATTTATACATAGAAAGACAATACAATATTATCGTATTTAAATTTACGGGATTATTTCTCCCGTTGATTAGATACTGTAGGATATTGTTTACGAACTGAAAAACATGCATATCAAGCGTGATAGAATAATATGTCCTATTTTCTTATTCCAACCAGTCTGATTACACATACTCATATTTAATATATTTATTACATACACATTTTCTTACAGAGATAAAATTTTAATTTTGAAATAAATTTAACTCTGACTTAAATTATATTACATTTTAGTTTTGAGTAAATTTTATGTATCAGATTTTAAATCTTTTAAGGTTTCTTAGGCGCCCGCAGAATTTTTTCCAGGAGGGGCAAAATTCAATACATTACTAGGAAATGTGGTATTTACTATAAAATGTTTATGGTAGGTAATTGAAATTTCAATGCATTTGTTTTCAACTATTTCAAGTAAAAAAATTGCTATCAGGATATTCTTTTGGGATATTTGTATGCATTTTAGGTAATTACTAATGCGTTTTCAAAATGTTTAACCTATTTAAGTAACATTATTAAAAAATATGACTTGACTTAAGATTGAAATACCAACAATATTTATTAGACATAATTTATTTGAATTCTTATAATTTTACTCTATAAGAACATTAGATCATCAGGTTTTAAAATAAAAAATACGTGACTTTGTTTATAAGTCATACTAATTTGAAAATTAAAAATTAAATTAATAATTGCATATTAATTTTGGAAAATTGTTTACATTTTATCAATTTTTTTATAGCATTTGGGTCATTAATTCATTATTTGAAAATCATTTAAATCCAAAACTCAAAAATTGCATATAATGTAATATTTCTAGTCTTATAAAATAGATCCAAATAATACTTACTATCCTGTTCACAAACGGATGACTAAAATAAAGTTTTAATAACATAACTAAGTCGACTAAGGTAAATAGTAATGATAAAATTCATTATTTTTTAAATTTTTCATGTAATGAATTCCAATTTAAAATATTGCCTTATGTTAATGGCTCATGTTTGGTTTTTAAAATTCCTGGGGGAGTCAAATGCCCCATCTTGCCCCCCTCTTCGGGCGCCTATGTCTCTATTAGTCTTATTAACTCTAAACTTAATTCTTAACTTAAAAAAAAAAAAATTTTATAGATTAAAATACGTTTTGTATTTAGCTATATTTTATCAGGGCATTTAAGTATAAGATTTCCGTACCGGTGTCATAGGATGATTTTACCTCCTATTAAATTTACCCCCCACCCGGTAAAAATAGCCTAGGATATATTTACCGGGGGTAAAAATATCCTAGGTTATATTTACCCCCGGTAAAAATAGCCTATGCTATTTTTACCCCTCTGGTAAAATTTGTAGATAGTGGGGGTAAATTTATCCTAGGTTATTTTTACCCGCCCGGTAAAATTGTTCGCTTCTGGAATTTCTGTCTTTGCCTACCGGTAAAATTAATCTAGGATAATTTCACTTCTCTGTAACTTTATGCGTATTATGTATAACAAAAAATTATAAATAATCTACTTTTTTTAGTTATATTCTGAATTTTATTAAATTTGTGCTGATATTTTTAGGAAGCGGAATTTATTTTACGTACAACTAGTTTTTTAATAGTTATATGAATATGTTGTTACTTAGTTTTTATTTCGAACTTTTTTTTAATTTTTTTTATTTGATTTTAAATGATTTGAATACGAAGTGTTTACTTAGTTTCGTTTGAATTTTTTGGGAGTTTAATAGTATTTTCTAAGGCAACATCATGATAATATGTTTTATCTATTTACTGAAATCCCAAAAAGAAATGAAATATTTTATTTGGGTGAATAATTTTAATGATTTCTGATTGGTGACAATTTTTTATGTATTGATAGAATATTGTAATATGCGCACTGAGAAATTCAATTTATTTTATTTATTGTATTTAACTGTTCATTATTTTTTCATATGCATTTAATTTTAAAACTTTATTCCTTAATCATGTATTCGTATTTTTTACATATTTTACATGCTCGACAAACTAAAGCATTTTCTCCGATTCTTCTAGCCTTAAGAAACATATTCGACTCTATTGTTAAGACTTCAGTTTTTACTTTTACGGAATTTATGTTAAAATGTGTATTTATTCGGTATAAAATTTTATTAATATTAGGTATACGTGTTGTGTAAAAAAATGTAAATTATATTAAAAAAATAAAGAATAATCATAGAAGGTACAGTGGATGGTCGAAAACCACCAGGTAGACCGAGATTCTCGTACATATCTCAATTAAAAAAAAAAAAAAAAAACGCAGTAGTTAACACGTACGCTGGATTAAAGAGAATTGCTGATGATCGTGAAAAACGGAGGACGAAGTTAAACGTTATAAATTAACCTATCACTGGTTGAAAAAACAATATAATAATCTAGGATATATTTACCCCCCACTATATCTACACATTTTACCCGGGGGTTAAATATAACCTAGGATATATTTTTAACCCCCGGTAAATATATCCTAGGTTATATTTACCGGGGGGAAGTAAAAATATCCGGGGGTAAAAATCGCCTGTTACACTGGGACATTTTTCCATGGTTATTTGTTGTGAGTACGTTATATTACCTAGACTCTTTTTTCAATAGCTTTGTTGTATAGACAGAGAAAAACATCATTTTACATGGATTAAAACATTGCTATAATCACAGTAATTTTAATAGTTAATGCCAAATGACACTTTCCAGAGTTACCATACTAAATTATTCAAGTAAAAACGGTAAAAAAACGGCATAACTAGTGGCGCAGTAATATTTTCTACGGCTTTATAGATGAAAGCTGAATTTTTAAACTAGGAAAATCAATTTAAAAGTTGTAAAACATAAACTGAAGTTTAAACGTGCGCACCGTGAGATCTAGCGGCTTTATTTTACTGTACTCGGCGTTCAGCACGCATAACCACTAATCAGTATAGTCGCACAATATGCGGCCGTACGGAATACCCTTAAAACTTAGTCTTCAAAACGGAGGCCGAACTATTACAGATAGATTCACATATTATATTATATTATAGTTTTATACCAGTCGCGTATAAAATGTTCTCCGCGCTCGTTATAATTGTTGTAAGTTTTACACAGTAAGACAATAATAAAATATCAAATACTGTGTTACATGTAGGTACCAATTGTGACGTGGATAAATCTCGTTTTTTCAACCTCACACTGCACCAAAACTCTCGTCTTGTAGGCAGTCGTCGATGGACGCATGTCCACGGCAGCGACGTATGTCATTAGAACTATTTATAGGTAGAGGCGCGGAGGTATATTAGTGCACCCATAATATACATACATATATATATATATATATATATATATATATATATATATATATATATATATATACTCACTAAACGCACCTCAATAAACTTAAGTGACAGAACGAACTCGTTATGAAGACTACCGTGTGGTAATGCGCCGAGAGTTCGAATCTCATCAGTGCGGTTCTGCTTAAGAGTAATTTTTATTTTTATTTTTGTCTTCTATTTCTCAGATCGGAAGGCGTCGGCGACGGAAGAAGAACCAAACGTAATTACGAAAACGATTGCCCACCGATATGTGTGTGTGTGTGTGTGGAACTACAGGTGTACACAATAAAGACGGCGGCGACGGCGAGAACACGGTTATTATTGACAAATTGACTTAGCGTGCGCCGCCGTCACCTTGGGAGGCCGTCGTCTCTGTGTAATACTCATCAATCCGAACAAGATACTGCAACGCAACACCTCCACTTATATTCAGTATAAACGTGAACGCGCGCGCGCATGTGTGTGTGTGTGTGTGTGTGTTGTGATGGTGTAGGTACGTCGTGTATAATAATATATTGAATACACGAACGTATAAAACGGGTGGACGGACCGACGCGTTGTTATTATTATTATTGTTATTATTATTATTATTATTATTATTATTATTATTATTATTATTATTATTATTGTCTCTGCTCGTTATATTATTATAGCTTTCGGCTTCTTGTACGGTAGTGCTACTACACACGGGCGGCCGTTTCTCGAAAATGTCATTATTAATATTATTATTATTATCATCGTTATTGTTATTGTTATTGCCCGGCTATTAGCGTTAGATTTTTAACACTTTTTTTTCTCTCCGCATCCGTGCACGTTATCGTCGTTATATTTCAACTCGTGTGTAATTTAAAATTCTAATATTATTAATACTTACACACACACACACTCTCTCTCTCTATCTCTATCTCTCTCTCTCTCTCTCCATGTGTGTGTATTCCATAACGCGACTGCGTATATGCTCGTTCTCACCTGAGCACTCATAGGTGACCGCGTACCTAAATACTCACATCTCGTATCATTTGTCACTCAGCCCGACGTGGCCACCAGCATCAACAGCAGGTAACACCGAATACGGTAGGTACACGCGCGTCATCTCGACCGCACGCGTTTTTTGTTAATAAATTAATCATTTAGGTTTAAGTACTACGTGACCACCGCCGTCGACTCATAACACGCGTGTATACGGCCCGGAAAATGTATGTTGTGTCTCGATAAAAGGCACCGATGACATCACAATGTTAGTATTTTATATTCGTTCGTACATTAATAGCGTACATAAGAAAATCCGTTTAGAGACGTGTTATAGTTGATGAAGTGAACCAGAATAAAATAATTCCGAAGCATTCAACAGAAAATTTAACCCTCTATTTAACATAAAATAAACAGTATTATGAAGTCTGCAGGGAAGTGGAAACAGGACAATAATATTGAGAAATTAGCATTTAAAAGAGAAAAAATGCAAGACTTAGACGAAAAAATTTCGAATTGTACAAGTTAGGCTATCATTAAACTTTTTATCGGTTTCATTATAATTTAGTAACTAATATAAATATAATAATAGACAACATTAATTATTTTAATTTTTATTAAAATTTAATCAAATAAAAACCAATATTTTCAGTCATATTAATATTATAACAGTAATATTGGCAGTCAAAAGTCTGATAAAATGAGAGGTAAAGTATTGGTTGTATTTGTAAGTTCACAGCACGTATTTTTATTTCATACGTAGAACAAAATGCAATTCCGGGAAACAATCGGGATGCACCCTACATCAAAAGAGGTATATTGGAATGTAACTTACAGCGTCAGCCAACATCGTACGAACATCATATTTATACGCACGGTTAAGTACGTATAACAATAAATAAAACAATACGCGCATTTGTCTCGGACAACGATTAAAAAATAAAATGAAAAATAAAACCTGGCAATGAATCGAACATTGCTCGTTTGCGGTCGCCGCGCCACCGTCGCCGGTGACTTAAATCCAAAAACGTGACCCGAGGGCCGTCTTATTGTCGTAGCCTATGCCACACGCGGTTTTATCGTCGTCTTTATTGTTCCGGGCATGCATGACGTTGATCCTTCCACCGCATACGGTCATTCCGTCTCGCCCGCAGAGCCGATGACGTCAAAAGCAGTTTTTTGATTTTCCTGCATTTAATTCGTTGGCGATTCGAACGTCCTCGTCCGGCATATGACAGCTAACAAGCAAAAGCAATCTTCTATAGCACAACTAATACCGTCCTCTAGGCACAGATGTCCAGCAATAAAAATCAACTCAAACATAAAGCCTTGAAGAAAACGGTCCATTATTTAAGACCACATGACGTTGAATATAAGTGCAGACCTTAAGCAGTCAATCTTTAGCCAATGAGTCGAAATAAGTCGTCTTTTTAAAATTTAAAAAATATGAAAATTTTACACGGGAAAATACACAGAATTAGCAACTAAGGTCATTTACATTTTATTATTATTATTATATATATTATCGATGTTATTCCAACACCTTATCTATGGAAAAATAAATTTTCTATACGATGTCTAATTTGAAAATATAAATAACAGACTTCAAACTGAACATAATTTGTGGACTGTGCGATGTGAAATTGAGCCAAGATGGAGTTTCTTTTGTGAAACAGTAAAATATAACTTAAATTAGATTCTGAGTGTAACAAAGAATTTATTGGTTTTACAATAATATGTTTTTTTATGCATGTTATCACTTTTTCAGGTAGAAATAATTGTTCCGAAATTTCATCAAGCTTCTCAATATAGATAAAAAATGTCATCTAGTTGATACTTTAAACAAGACGTTTTTCTCTATTCCCAATAGTTTTTCCAAGCGTATGGGAAAATTACCCAAAAATTGAGTAAAAACGATAAAATTATGTACAGACAAGATTTTCCTACAATCTATTTTTGCTATTCACCCACAAATCCAAAAATAATGAAGCTCAATTTTTGAAATTTTTACCAAATATTGACATGAACTTAATAACCATAACATAGACTTTATAAAAGTTTCAAAAATATTTTTCCAGTTACTGAAAAAAAATTTCAAAAATTGTTGGTCAGGATTTTTTTCTACCCAATTAAAGATTACATTTTGACGAAAATCATCATTTAACCGTAAATAAGCGGTATTATCCTTTAATTATTATCTCGTAAGATTTGGAATTATGAATACGATTTAAATGATCTTTAACCAATATAGATTCGTTAACTATATTCCTATCTATGGGTTGAGCTTCATTAAGATAACTCAATAAATTAATTTTTACAAGCATTCAAGTTAGGAGCTATGGAAGCTGGAATGGGATTCCCTATCAGAGTCTTATGCTTTTGGCTATAGGTCATTATTTAAAAACATCCCTATCCAACCATGGTTTCAATCCCTAAAGATGAGCCGCGCTGCCATAACCAAATTCACCAAACTACGCACTGGTCACAGCCTACTACCACACCACTCATTTAAATTGGGACTCAACAGTAGTACGTATTGTCTCCTACCTAATTTTGGTGGAGAATACTGACTTCCAACACCTACTCCTAAATTGTCCATCTCTCTCTACCCAAAGAAATCAACTAAAGAATCTTTTTTCCAATTTTGGTACCAATTTTTTCTTTACTGACGCTCTTTCAACCGACAATGTCAATATTATCATTCATGCGCTAAATTTTATTCTACAATCAGGCCTCCGAATGTAAGAATGTGAGCTTTACCAACTCATATTTACTAATATAATGTACATAATTTTCGAGATATTATAATTGAATGTTGAAATCTCATTAATAAAAAAAAATAATAAGCATTTAAGTTTCTTTATGAATTGTCTTGGATATATTTACGCTTAAATAATACTCGACTGTGTTAATTTTTTTTTATATCAGCTAGAAGTATCTAGGTACAGCAAATTGGAGATTTTTACGAATATTATTAAATTGACATGGATTTTCCTTGTTATTATTCCAGTAATTTTTAACTATTAACTTGAAAATTTCATAAATTGTTTATCATAAGGTTTTTAATATTTTCGAAAACTATTAGTTGATGCGAAAATTAATTATTACTTGAATATCGCTCAGAACCATTCCCTAAAACGATGTTTTACCATTCATTTTAAATTTTAAAATAAAATCATACAACACGTATCGTTCACTAATCGTAAAAGTAGATTAAAGTTCTTAAAATACATCAACATTATCTTGTTCAAGAGGCAAAGAATTCCCATGGTGCGAAGTATGTCTGGATTTTTTTTACGATCAAGACATCAAATATAATAAAAATAAAATATCTACAAAAAAATTGATTTTGATTTATTCTTCTATAATAGTAGGTACTTCTACCATGAAATATTGAGCTATTAAGCAATTTTAGTTTTTTTTTCTTTTGATGGATTGCAAAGCTAACATGGGTTGCGAAAAATATATAGTATAAAAAAAGAGAATCACGAGTCAAAGAGATTAAGGAATTCTGTTTAGGTCTTGTCACCATAATTTTTAAGGTAATTCAAAAGCCAAATGCCTAGTATTAAATAACTGTCTTGTGATAACACATTTTTGTTTTAGGCATTGCTGTACTGTCACCTTGACAATACGCTCGTCATCCTGTTACAGATACATTTTTCCACAGACGTTTTTTGACGATTTAAATTTTCCAGAGGTGGTTTCTCCATCCAAGCTGTCTGAGGAATACGTAAAAACATTTTCATTAAATATATTGTATACAGTTGAAACTAAGGCCCTTACATATTTTTATTTTTAAGTATAAATAAATAATAGTTAAGTAACACACAAATGCCAAAGTATTATTAAAATTAAAATAGTGCTATAAGTATCTTTCGATTTAGGTTATTTTGTGGTGGTTCAGTCTGTAACAGTACGCGTAATACTTGGTGTGTAGAAAAATAAAATAAAAATATTTTAGACTTGTATGCGGTAAGTTTTTTCTGGCCATGAGTTACAAAACAAGATAGTTTGAAGAGTACAATGGAGCTATAGATTTTAGTGATTTTACATATCGATGGCGACAGTTCAAAAGGGCATAAGCGACATTTCCGAAATTGTTCAAGAAAGCTAAAAAACAAATTTTTGTTAATGATTTCACTTATAATTAAATATTTTGAACTGAAAAAAAATATTTCATGAAGCACAAAATTGGGTTTTCATCTATTTTAAATGAACATACAACTATAGTTTTGATTAATAATTTACATTAAATGAAAACTGAGTATAAAATGGATTTTATCGTTTATGCTCTTTTGGATTGTCACCATCGATATTATCCGTAATATTTCTATTGCCTCTGTATGTTTGTAATACAGAGAAGTGTGCGCGTACAAGTCACTAGGAAAGAAAACGATTTCATTTTACATCAGTGACGCACTACTCGTGATTTCGATGGACATGATAATAAAAAGAAGTTATATTTTTTATTGCGGCACTACAAAACACGGCGTAGAAGACGCGTGCTTTTTAAATTTGACCGATGCGTAATGTAGTCAAAATATATAATTATTAAGATAATATAATATAGCGTACCATGCGTTCACACGCGCGCATGTATACGTCAATACGAATTTCATTTCTCAGTGTGAATAGTGTGATATTATATAATAAATCGACAAACAGGCAACAGTGATAGTTTTAAAGCCGACACTGACTCGAGTATAAGCCTCATTTTACACGATTCAAGATGACGAATCATACCCATGTTGCTATATTATATAACTAGTAGGTATAATAAACCGGGAAATAAATGTATTTTCGTTACTCAGTTGGATAGTAACGAGAAAACCGTATATGGGAAAAATGATAAATTTTCGATATTCATAATAAGGCTGTAAACCTGTAACATGATTGTTCCCATTTTACGTTAAACACGCAGAAAAAAAAAACGCAATACCTACGATTGCGCTCCGCGAAATAGGTATAGGTAAGTATCGTATTTTTAACAATTTTCCAATACTAAATACACTATTTAAAGACCAAAAATTCCAATGGGGACCACGATTCCGTGTCCTAAAATTGTGATTTGAAGTGTCTCATTTGTATCATTACCAATGTTATTGAGTTATTTTACTAGTATATATATATATATATATAAGGAAAAATATTATTATTATTGTAAAAAAAAATTAAAAAAATTATAATTGTAGATTTTCATTTTTCTGATTTTTCGATTTTTTTGATTATGTGCGTGCCACAAAACTGTAACTTGAAGTTTTTTTTTAACTTGTGTGTTTTAAACAATTGTTAACCAAACTTTTTTACTTTTAGCCTGTAAATTGAGGAGGAAAATTGATAAAAAGACTTCACGTACATTTCACGGTACTATTTTTGAGAGCGCGATCGTGTGGCGTTTTTTCATGTAAAAGGGTAAACGGGGTTAATCCACACGCAGATAGTTTACAGTGACTCGCGTGACGACGACGACGATGCAACGACTCGCGTGAAACCGTATTTTTTACTGTTGTTTTCCAACCTGAAATAATAAAACAATAAAATGATTATGTCATCACTTCTGAAATGTAAACGTTATATATTGACATCGGTGGTTTTGAAAGAGGGAGGACTTCCGTTTTCATGCACCCGTGTCGTCGTAGTGCGCAAGCACGCCACGCATTTCACAGCACAATATTCGTAATTTAATTTAACTTACATTTATAAGTCACATTAAATAACATATTTCTGCAACACTCAGACTAAACAATATACAGCTGTCGGAATTGTAAACGTACTTATAACGCGATGGCATGTAGGCCTGGTGCTCCGTTCCACTTGACGCGACGACCGCTACGGACTTCCGTGTTTTTTCAGAATCATTTATTTATCATTCAAATTATTAACTTAGTATAATAACTCATACAAACAGAATAGTTATAAAATAAATAATATGTAGTGATCGCTTTACATAAATATATATACAGGGTGTAACAGGTCTATTTGACAAATGCAATAACTTTTTTTCTATTCATTTTTTTAAACTTTTTTTTTAAATAAATACTGAGGCCTTGAGCTACAACAATATTGTCTTTTAATATTTTTTTTCTTTTGAAACTCAAATTTGAAAATTTAAAATTTAATTTTACCGTTCAAAAAAAATTCAAAATAGCCATTTTGTAAACCTGAATTTCAGAAAAATATTTGTGTTTAAAATTCTAATAAAGGTTGATCCATTTATTTTCTATGATTTTTAAAGTTGGTGATAAAGTTAAGAATTGCATTGTATACCACATAATATTATAACAAATATTATTGTATAACACTATTAATTGAATGGCTGATCAAAATTTAATTTTTATTCCAAGATTTTTGTTACCGCTTACATCTTTTATCATTAAATTGATATTATGAGTCCAAGTCATAATTACGTAACATCAAATCGTAATAAAATCACCGACTTCTTGATTGACCCGTACAATATTAATTGTACAATAATTTTAGTAATTTAATTCACATCTTCAAAAAGTTAAAAAAAAGTCATAAGAAATAAATGACCGAACTTTAATGAGATATTTTATTACCAAAATTTTTCTAAAAATTCGGTCTATAAAATGGCTAATTTGATTTTTTTTAAATGGTAAAATTAAATTTTTAATTTTCAAATTTGAGTCTTCAAAATACAAAAAAATATTTGAAATCGACAGTATTGTAGCGCAAGGGCTCAGTATTTATTTGAAAAAAAATTTTTAAAAAATGAATAAAAAAAAAGTTATCGCATTCGTCAAATAGACCTGTTAAACCCTGTATATATATATTTATATATTGATTTTCATTCATTAAGACTTATTTATTTAATACGATTCTAGAATGACAACTTAATTTTCATAAAATAAGTATAGGTATCATCCAAAATAATATTATTAATATCAGTTAATAAAACAATATTTATTTTTACAACTCATTTTTGGAAAAATTTAGTGTAATTAGACTAACACAAAAAATATTGACTTCACTGATTTATAAATCGGTGACAGTCAATCTTAGTATACTAACCGAATAACCCGGTTAACCTGAATAACTGGCATTTTTCTTGGCTTTAATAATTATTTAAATATTATTATTTTAGGCTATCAATGTATCTTGTGTGTCCTATTCTCTCATGATGAAAAATGCAGTGAAAAAGTATCTGACAGCGACATTAAGAGAGAGTATCCTTATAACAACTATATAAAAAAAATAAATTATTATATTATATTTATATTCATAATATAATTCGTTAAAAAACTTAATTATTATTGAAATGCAATGCGTGCTAATCACTTTTTTTCCTTTCCTTTGGCTGAAGTTGGAGACAAAGACAAAGCGCCTTTATGACGCTTAGCTATTTTCAAAACAATTGTAAAAAAAAATTGTGAAAATGTTTCGCCGAAAAACCGAAGTATTGAAACACTACCGTGCATAACCTCTCCTCTCTTTCAAGATCAAAAATTAAGAACAAAGTTTCGATATCTCGATTTTTCCGTGGACGTGGAGCGTCGTGTGACGAACCAAATTTGGGAGCTTGAGATGAGATCATTTTACAGTCCAGAGAATCACGGATTTAATTTAAGAGCAGAATTAGGAAAAGGAAATAACACTAATAATAATAATAATAATAATAATAATAATAATAATAATAATAATAATAGTAATAATACTCATAATAAGCTGGTTTGAGCATAGAAAAAAATTATATATTTATTTAGTTACTCATAGAATATTAATAATAATTAATGAGTCAATTTAGTGCTGATAAATCTTGCCCAGGGTAAAACTCCAATTTAAGAAAAAAAGTGTTGATAAAAAATCCATGGGGATATAAGATAATAACAACACGGAACAAAAATAAAATGAAATTCACGTATAAATTAAACAATAATATAATGCAATACCGGCCACGTTACTAATATATTATTTATCAGTAACGGGTCGATGCGGCAAACCCGTTCCTCCCTTTCGCTTGGCATCGAGGACTCCGTCACAAAAACTATGGCGTTTTTCTTCAAACCAAGGTATCCGTCGGGGTAGTAATAATAATATTAATAAAGTAAATGATTAAAGATCAATATAATATAATATGTATTTATGTTCGACGGATGGTGTACGTTTGACCTTGGTGCTCTTTCACCAAAGGCCCGGACAAGAGGACGCTTTCCGTCGCTGACGAGTGATAATAGTTATAATAATATTTGCAGAGATTGGAAGGGGTGAGCTGGCCGGTTCAATGAACGGCTTTTAATCGGTCATTATAATATTAAATAAGGTCTACGGTGAACATTGACAGTGTGGAATAATGACGCTGCGGTGACGTACGGCCGTTACCATAAGGAAACGTACCTATAATTCTGTGTCGTCCCCGATAGCAATAAGTTATACGTGTGCTGTCACGACGGATTTATAGATATATAAGGCCAATTTGTGAGCGTACTTACTAGGGTGACTCTGGAAGAGGTATTTGACACAACAGTATGCAAAAATCGAGAAATTCTTCATAAGTTTCGTCGGAAAAGTGGAAAAGTGGAATGCAGTGTATAATACTTCTATTTTCTCCCTAAACCGGAAAACGCAAAATTAATAGAATTAATTTGCAAATAAACCATGAAGACATTCAGACTTCAGAGGGATATTAAAAACAAACTTACATAGAAAAGCCTTGTTTTTTTATAAGAATTGATCGACTATCAATCATATAAATAACCCAGTGAATATCCATACCTAATATTAAACTTCAATATTGTACATTCATACAGAAAATTTTGAATAATGCAATTTTTTTAAGCTCGTTAAAATTTCGAGGAACGTTTGAACATCCAACCTCATCTTTAGGCATGTCTCTGACTGTACCATCTAATTTTAAGTAAATGAATATATATATATTGAATATTTGATGCATTTTTTTATTATTATATTATTTACTAATTTGATTTATAAAGCGGATTATAATTTTTTTCAACGATCTTAAAATTCTTCATTTATTTTAAAGCTAATTCAATTGTAATATTTAGTTGCATTATAAATTATATCTACTGTTTATTAGCATATATTATATCCACTGATGATAGTTTTTTGCTGAAACCAATGATAATATAAATAGCTTACCTAATCGTATTCAAGGCTAATTTAGATGTGATAATATTTATTGCTGATGTGTGTACATGTTATTTGTGTTCAAATGCGTGTTTACATTATTTTAAGTGATTTATTGTTTTTTTTTGAAAATTAATAATGAAGGAGTACTTATGGATTGAGTTGTTTCTTTAATTCTAGACTTCCGCTCCCGTCGAATTATGCAGTGCTTATGATGAATAAATATAACTTGACATGAATAAGTTCCTAAGTCCTATGTGTTCCTATATATCTTCAACTATTTGAGTTTTACAACTCTAGAATTAAATACAGTCAAGTATGCACAAGAAAACAAAGGCAACTATACCTACCTCATAACTTTTACCTAACACTAATTCTATGGAATATACCTATTATATATGTAGGTATCTCATATATTATTTATAAGTATAACAGAATTTAATATAATACTACATTGTTATATTTCCTTCGTCATAAATGCATAACTTTATTAATATATATTATTTTTAACTACATCACGTCATATATTATTAGGAATGGCCTATTGCGGCATTGACTACGACTATGAGTGTTATAAGTTATTACACTCTAATAGCGTATATAACTTTATTTATCTTTTAATTCATATCGATATGTCATATAATTCGCAAAATAATAATACGTACAATGTAATGTTTACGCAATCGCGCGTTATGTACTATAATATATTATATACATAATGCGTGGTAGCATAAACGCTCGTTTCTCCATATATCACACATGTACTAACTTAACAAGTTTCTCCATCGCAATCGTGTACATATATGTGTTTATATATTTCATGTAATTTAATTTTAGTCAAACGTTACCTTTGTTTGCATAAGTGGAATCAAAACTTCACATAAAACGTAAATTACTTTAGAAATGAATAATTTTCGTTAAATATTACCAAAATTATAATATACAAAATTTTAATCTGGGGGTCTATTCTTGAAATCATTCGGATCGGATCCGTATACGAACAATCCACACGATAGATTTCCGTGTACGGACGAAAAATAGTATTCTTGAAATAAAACTATCCGTATACGAAAAACTTTCCACATACACGGACATTTGTCCGAATGGTTTATTATATCGTATGAATTAGGTTTGGTAACACTACTAAAATATACAATCTCTCTGTGTAGAGTTCGGTGATTTTAATTAATGACGGTATATTTATCGCAAGTCTTTTATTACCTATACGTACTTTCCCTAGGTAATTTTTGGTTTAGCAACAATATTTTTAACTATGATACAATTAATTATCCGATTTAACTTGTGTTAATATATTAAATATCTGTCTCAATGTTTAATGTTGAAACTTTAAACTTTATAAACATAACAAGATAGGAAGGTATGTACAATATTATTCGGATAAAAAATGCATTATTAATTAATATCAGCTAAAATATTGTCAAAAACCACGGTTATTGATTTGTTTTATCAATTATTTTGTTACTTTCCTATATTTTAATTTGCTGTACATAATAAATGAAAAAAAATAATCAATTATTTTTATAGTTAATACGCAGTTATAGTAATCATATATTAATTATTGTGGTTTAATTAACGACAATAGGATAGTAACATGATAATGTGTTTATTTGTATACGGAAATAGGTACATTTCCGAATGCCATACCCCCATTCGGATGAATCGATCGGAACTTTTCCACATAACCGAACCCATCCGTACACGGAAAAATCTCAAGAATACGTATTTTTTGGATCATGTGGAAATCTGTGTGGAAACTACGGTTTTCGTATACGGATCCGATCCGAATGATTTCAAGAATAAACCCCCTGTACGTTGTAGTTTTATTCTTAATTATATTAGTTTTTTTATTTTTTTTTATTTAATTTGCTTTATATTTTCATAATGATAGCAAAATTTTATAAGTTAATAGTAATTATTTATAACTATATTATTGCGAATGACAATGTTTTAATTATTTAATACAAAAATTGTATACTCCTATATTGTAATTCCAAAGTCTTTCGATTCCATATAATTATAGTGAGAAAGGGATCTTTACAGTTTACACTCACATTCTCTTAACGTTTTTAATTATATATATAATTGGTTTATCCATTTTAGATTTTATATGAAGCGAAACATCCATAATAATTGGTTCAATAATGGTGGTTTTTTTCGAAGAAATATTTCCATGTTGAACGTTTGATCCCAAAATTAGGTACGTTCAACCTTTTCATAAATAAAAAATGTTATCTAAATGGTACTTTTGACTGGTAATTTTTATTTATTCCTAAATGTTTTTTTCATTATTTGGGAAAAAATGACTGAAAAGTTGAGTAAAAACTATAAAATATATACGTATATATATATATATGTATATATATATAGGAGTATACTGTATAATTAGGGTTGTAAATTTGAAATATTTCACTTGAAATATTTCAAAATTGAAAATTTCACTCTTCTTGAAATATTTCAATGAAATTATGAAAAATACATTTTTTTCTTTCAAACGTTTTTATGGATCATTAGAAATAACATATTGATATAACACAGAAAACATTGATTATTAATAACTTATCAGTTAGGTATTATTTATCAAGCAAGGTATAAGAATTAAAAACCCTACCTAAATACTGTTAATGGTCAATGGTTATAAATTATAAATTAATAATGATATATTTATATGGTATTTGTATATTGGTATTAATTTTATTATATTTTTGTAATCACTTATCAGTTATCACTTTTCAATTGAATCCCCTATTGGCTATTAAACTATTTTTACCAATTATTACTTTATTACAAATAAAAATATAAATAATTAAATTATTACTTATTACTTATCACTCAGTAATGGTTTTTGGAGCCAAATTATGGCGACATGTCTTTGTTAATTATTATTTTGTTTATTAATTGTTTTGTTCATATTATTAATTCTTGGGCAGTAAGTTGGACTTTTATAATAATATAATATATATTACAAATATATACAATATACATATTTGATATTATCAATCATGCAATTTTTCCCTGTTGGCATATGGCTGACTTCAATATTGTCTTATAGTCGGTTATCTAGTTTTTTATATGTCTATGTTTGTGTATTATTATGTATGTAGTATGTAACTATGTTACATATTTTCTTTATTTCATACAAAAAACCAACTTTTAAAAATGTTCAATTGGAAATAAAAAAATATATTTTCATGGAAATGAAGTATTTCATGAATTTTTCATGAAATATTTCATGAAATTTTACAACCCTACATACAAAATGAAAATTTAATGAAAACAATTTTAATTATTTAGTATTTACTCCAAATACATTTTTATAACTAGAAACATAAAATATTCACCAGTAATAAACCTGCACACTCATACAAATAACAGATATGACGAAAGTGCAAATAAATTTAACCACTTTTGGATTAAATATACAACGTTTAAAATACCACATTTTTGAACTTTTTATTTCATATACCTAATTTTTACAGCTAAAACTTGTTTGGGAAAATTTACTATTTTTACGACTCGTTTGTGAAAAAAAATACAACTAGATTACACACACACACACACACACACACACACACACACACACACACACACACACACACACACACACACACACACACACACACACACACACACAGGGGCGGACTGGCAGGCGGGTAGGGGGCCACACCCGCCCAGGCCCTTTAGAAATTGTATATGTGGGCCTCAAGGTATTTTATTACAATGTATTATTATTATTGCTTTGGCGTATATGCGTAATGGTGGCCGATTGCAGATACTCGTAACAAAGGAAAAAATTCAAATTTTCCAAAAAAAGCAATTGGAAATTTGGAACTGCAGCCACGATGGCTATGAAAATTATTATTAGATCCATTTTTGAAATTGTATTATTATCTGATTGATAACATATACGTCATGACATTGATGAATTTTAATATTCTTATCCATGTTTTTTTTTACATGCATGATACTCTTCACTTTTTATTTACAACAGTTCGACCAATATAGTTATTATTAGGTACTTACTACCTACTTTTGTTTATTTATCTACTATTACTTTTTACATCGAATTCCTATCATTTGTACATGACGCGTTGGTGTGTTTGGAGAACTCAGTATTTCAGCTCTAAAAACATGACCCTTGAGTTCGATTAGTACGTCCGATTTTGTCGATCAAACTCAATTATTAAAATGAATTTGAATTCTTAATTAAGTCTTCTTTATCAAGTACTAAACGATATCCATTTTTCAACTTTATTTTTTATTAATTCATAAATTTCTTTATATAATCGTAAAGATTAAAATAATTTAGTGCTATAATTCAAAAGCGTGCTTAAAATTTGATTTTAAAATATAAAACTAAACACCGATAATATTGTTGTTTTTTAATAAAAATATCCACATTTAGTTAATGACGAAAATTTAAAATATATTGCCCAAAAATCAAATGCTGAATCTGGAATCATATTAAAAGAAGAATTTCTTCAATTCATATAATTTTTGAATAAGAATATTAACATATTTTCAAAGAGAAGTAACCCAGAACCTCAAAGTATTGATGATAGTTCAGCAGAATCTAATGATAATTTTGAAACGATTTCATGTCAGTTTGAAAAAAAGTAGGTTGCTGTAGTTGTCCACCACATATTTTGGAATATTATATAAATATAATTTACATACATCTTCATTTTCGAACTCCTACTTAACATACAAATATATTCTAACCCTCTCCTGCATTTAAGAAAACTGTGAACGAGTGTTTTCTAAATTAAAAGTAATTAAAAACAGATTGAGGAGTACTATGAAGGAATAATTATTATAGAATCTTTAATACTGATCAACGTAGAATCGGATTTGATTCCAGAAAAGGACATAATTATAGATGAAATTGTAAAAAGTTCAGGGTTACTGAGTAATTTATTAATTTTTAAAATAATTTGGACTTCCGCATGTTTTGTAAAATAAAAAAAATTAAATTAATTTTTAAATAATTCATTTTTTTCTTGTAGTTAAAAAGGTATAAAATTATTATTTTGAAGTAACATGTATATATTATATATATATTTTTTTTTTTGAACTTAGATCACAAACACTTTTTCCATATTTTTATAAGGTATCAAAGTAATTAATTTAAAATAAAAATTGTAATATGAAGTCGTTTGTTTATATTGATTATATCAGTTTAAGGCCTCTTAAAACTTACCCACCTGGGCCTTCAAGGCCTCAGTCCGCCCCTGCACACACACACACACACACACACACACACACACACACACACACACACACACACACACACATACATATATATATATATATATATATATATATATATATATATATATTTATATTTATATTTATGTATGTATATTTTAACTACTTGCGACGAAATACTCTAAAGAGATGATGCATTTGCGTATACATTGATGATAACAGCTAGGCATATGCTTATGTATACAAGTTGAGGACAATTAATGTTTCAAATGTTTAATTTATCATCATTGAATCAGAATCGGCATATTACCTATTTGATATTGAATAACTGTAGTCATAGGTCTTCGACCTCTTCGCTCGGTTATTACACGAACTCCATTTGGAACTTAAATCGAAAATATCTCTATACTGATTGTGAAAAATCTGCAGTATCTACATGGGGTGCAGATTTCAATAGCCGAATTCGGCTAATTTGTAGTATATATGACCTAAAAATGTAGCATATATGATTTACCTCATATAGGTACTCAACTTACGATACTGAAAACATATATTTTATAAAATCGTAAGTAGGATTATTTTTATTAGCGTTTAAAGTTAGAATCAAAATTAATAATATATGTATATATTTTATATATTATATAATAATAAAAATATTATTACATATTGAAGTTTTGCTAAAAAACTAACAGAACCGTTTTACTAAAAACGAGGATGAATTGTTTCTTTTTTTAAATTGATTTTTCCATTTTGTATAACAACTTATGTATGCATGGACTATGGAGTACCTATAATATAATATATCGTTACTCGGAAGCAAGTGATCGACGTCCAACTATTGTCGTTGCATCACATGAGAATACGAATACCTATAGGTAAAATAATTTCTGAAAATGATTTGAAAATTCATCAAGTGATAGTGTATTGTAGTTTGTAGATTACTGATCTTACATATTGTATATTACTTACTACACAAATCTAGATGCTATTTTACGTATAATTGTATTCATTAAAAGTAATTAGATACTCATACATATATGTGCACATGCATAGTATAATTGTTGTAGTAATGAATAATGATATAAATATAGTCTATAGATATTTTGTGTGTAATTATACTATTTTAAATTATCGCTATTATATTTTCAAAGAACTGTTATTAAATTTTACAAATTTTTCAACGTTTCAAATGTGAATTGTCTACTTTAATACTTTAAGAATGTACCGCCCATGTTTTAAAAACATTAAAGCATAACTTCCTAGACATTAAATTTAATTAATGAAATTCACAGCTATCAAAGATTACAAAACATGATGGAAAATAGAACGAAAAGAAGTGTAATCAAAAATCGTTTATTCTTACAAAGTAAAAAATAAAATAATAGTACCAAATTCATTATTTTCCCTAACGTTTAGGTAAGTATGTATTGTTCATTCAAATGTAATGTACATTTATACTTGTAGATATAGATAGGTACCTACACCTTTTTTCCGATTCGTCAATGCTGTGATTTGCAGGTTATTAATTTTATTTATATTATATTTCATGGCTGCTATACATCCATATAAAATGAAATAAAGACATTTAGATATACAATACTTAAATATTTTGCTTATCATTATATGCGTGTATATTATATGTATAATGTGTATTTTATATATATATATATATATATATATATATATATAATCTACTTATAAATCAGGTATTCTAAATAATAATTGGATACTTATATATAAGTATACATTATTGGTACAGTTTATTTAAGATGATCAATATTATTGAAAAAATTTAAAATTTATACAGACTTCTTAATAGAAAAATTCTTATATTATTAATGACAAAGCGTCTAATAATCAAATACACGTAAAAACTTATCTATGATATAGTCTATAGCTAAAGCTATTATATCTATATGGCTAAAATGTATAAATTATTGGTGACTGCATATAATATAAATTATTGCCTTCCACAAACATAAATCATATAAAAGGTATATAATCGTGTACGTAGCAGTTTTTACGCATCTATTGGTATATATTATATTATACATGATACTAATATCTGTATATAAAAAAAGAAAAGTTGACTGGCTGATCTACTATAGCGCACAACTCAAATCATATAGGTTGGATCGGACGGAAATTTGACGTACAGATAGCTATTATTATGACGTAGGCATCCGATGCGAAAAGATTTTAGAAAATTAAAAAAGTTAATAAGGATGAAATTTAAAAATTGCCTAGCTAAAATCGCTATGAGTATGAATTTGGTCAGTAATTTTGTTTTATGGTGTAGAAACGTTCTGGATTTTTAAAAATTCAACCTCTAAAGGGTTAAAAGAGTAAAAAGTGGTAAAAATGGAAAAAAATCACCTAACCAGTACCGTTGAAGCTATGAGTATGAAATTTGGTCAGTAGTTTCATTTAATGATGATGGAAACTCTCTAAGAAAGTATTTTCGATAATTCAATACTATAGTATCCCTTATAAAGGAGTTTAGGAGGGTTATATATATAAGGACAAACTGACCAACTGAGATATAAATACACAGTCTACATTTCTAGGTCTAGAAACTTAACATTTTGCACTGCAGAGGATCCTTATAGACTATATAAGTGAACACTAAAAAAGGTTTTTTTCGAAATTCAATAAGGAATGAAAATGAGGTTCAAAGTTTAATATATCGATCAAAGTTGAGCCCAAATCGTTTGAGCTAGATCAGGGGTGTCCGACCTTTTGTGAAGACTGGGCCACATCATGCGAATAGAAGTTGTTGTGGGCCACATATGTTTTAATAATAATACATTTTATTTATAATTTTACCAAAATAATTAGACAGTAGAAATCTTTTTACGAGCTATTACATTTTATTTATAATTACAAGGAAAACAAATTGAAGTAAGAGCCACATTAAAATTTACGGTGGGCCGCATGCGGCCCGCGGGCCGTAGGTTGGACACCCCTGAGCTAGATACATGAAATGTTGCACAGTTTTCTTATTCAACGTAAAAAACCACTAATGAAGGAATTTTGTCTCACGATATAATGAATTTTAAAGGATCGAAAAGAAAGTTGGATATATTGTAAGTTCGTTGTATAAAAAGCACAAACAAACAAAATTCATTATACCTAGATTTAAATAAAATTTCAAAATATAAATCAACACACACTATACAAATACAATTTAATGAAATATGTTAGACATATTATAATATAATTATAATTATAATATATTTATATATATATATATATAAATAAATTATAATTAGACGATCAATTATTGCCACATAATAAGCTCAATTATCTTATAGTGTAGGTTTTTCAGTAAATCAGAAATTGTAGTGCTTATATAGAATGCAGTGCGTATCTTGATTAATCTTTATTAATTACAAATTTCAAATTTTTATTCTAACATTTATTGAAATTTTATATTTTTAATTTAATTTGTATTCGTACCACTCAGCCCAGGCAAACTAAACTTCGGGCAACGTCGCAGGTAACGAAAGCTAGTACTAATAAACACAAGGTGATTTTTTAAGCACACACAGGTACAGCATACTAAGTTTTTAATCATTTACTCCAAAATTTATAAATTTGATATTTTTCATCAAAACCAAATATACCAGTATTGGTGCTGCGATTGGGTGCAGTATCATGAATGTCTAATATATGGAATAACTTTTGTTCTATACAATATTTTTAACTTAAAAAAAATTAATATCCACTATAAAGTATATAGGTAGGTACCAACTGCGATCCAGTAAAAACATGCTAATAGATTTTTTTTACATTCGGAACCTAAATTTAAATTTTATTCTACAATAAAAAAAAAATCAAATTACCTAGTCAATTTGTAAATAATTTTTTGAAAAATGTTGATGCTTAAAATTAAATAAAAAGATTATTTATCCGTTATTTTTTTACGATTTATCTAAGGTTTCTAAATATATTATAATATCATAATCTCTAAATTTCTATTTTTATACTTCATAGAGAAATACAAATTTGATATCACTAATTTAACCTTTATTACTTAACATAGGTACCAATTATTTCATTAAATTAATAGGTACCTTTAAGTTACTGAGATATTCCGGTTAACATTCGTATACGGAGTGTGTTGTCGTTGTGAGTATATTATTTATAAATATATAGGTATAAATTAGTACCTACCAACCTAAATAAAAAAATATGTTTAAACATTAAACAAAACATTTTTCTTTCGTGATATTAAGTTTAAAAAAATTGATAGTGAACCGACTGAATAAAATCAAATTACCTAATAAAATCAAAAAAAATAATAATAATAATAATAATAAAACAATAAAATGATTTTTGTTTAAAAAAAATGTATAATAGGAACAGTAGGTATATTATCAGTATACTGTTATTAGTGTTTAAAATTGTACACGAAAAAACACTTGAAATTTATGCTTTATGCCGAGTTAAAATAGGGTGAGTCAGCATAATAAATCACTGTGTATAAATAAGTTCCAACTACCGCACTACGTAATATACCTACGGCATCGTGGGGTGGTTAATGCGGATGAGCCACCGCGCGTCTCACGCGTTGCACGACGATATGCAGATATGTATCATAATTGTGTCGTGGCGTTGGATTTTCGTCGAACTCCGAGTGTCCCGTCGGCAGCGCGTTCGCAGGCGTATACGGATTACAAAATGGCGACGCGGGCACCGAGAACGGGCGTGTCGGACGAGAGACCGCCTACCCGAGGGGCGCCGTCGTAGTCGACGGCCCCGGCACCGGCGCAAACCGGTCAGTGTCGATCGCACGGCGTCGTAACCGTCGCTGCCGCCGTCGCGTATTTTTCGCGAATAAAAACCGCTGCCGCGTGACGCTTGATTTTTTTCTTTTCTGTGGTTTTAATATTTTTTATTTCGTTTTCTCGCCTCGAGTCTTACCGCGTCTCGTCTCCCGACGGTTCACCGTTATACCGTATACGGTCGCGGATCGCTTTTGTGGGATTCGAGATAATCGCGTCGGGAAGACGGGCGCGGGTCGCCGCGGCGCCGAAAAGGACGCCCGTGGAACGAACGACGCGACCGCGGTGCCGGTGTACCTACTCATCCGCAGAGACTTTTTGCGCACAGGACGTCGTATATCGTCTGATTATATAGAAACCGTACGATACCACGGTAAACTGCAGGTGTGTAAGTTACCGTAATATCAGTGTGTGTCACGGGCGCGCGAGCTGGTGCCAACACGTGAGCGAATCGCCGAGCGGTGCCTACGACGTACGCCACGCCGAGCGGTACCTGCAGTAGACCGCGTGCCGGTTCAGGTACACTTGTATCCGGACCTCGGTTACCGTCGCGCCGTCCGGACGTTACCGCGTTCGCCGAAAAAATATTATAGGTACTTTGCCGACGTTAGCCGCAACGTTTTATCGCGCGCGAGCGCCATGCAGTGGTGGTCGTCGATGACGACGATGACGACGACGACCGCGAAGTCCGCGTGAACACGGCTGATACGACGACGATGGTCACGTAGTCAGAATGCCGCGGCCGTGCAGAGAGACGTACGGCGACCAAAAGCCGCCGTACAGTTACATATCGCTGACGGCCATGGCCATATGGAGCGCGCCCGAGAAGATGCTGCCGTTGTCTGACATCTACAAGTTTATCAGCGACCGGTTTCCGTATTATAGGAAAAACACCCAAAGGTCAGTGTGAATTGTGATCCTAGGTCGCCTATCACCTATGTATTATTATATCGATGTACCTATATAATATCTGCACGTACTCATATGGGTAACCGTAGGTGTATCCATGGGCGGACATTCAGTTACATTTTTGGGCAGACTAATGTTTGTTTGCGATAAGTTACCCGCCGGGGTTTCGCACCCGCATCCCCAATCAAATTACTTTTTCTATACTTGTTTTGTATTATTACAGAATTAACCCACTTGCAATTATGTGAAATCCGCATTTTACAAATTTGTGAGCCTTCTATGAATAAAATGACCCAATAAAATGAATACATATAATATATAACCACAGAAATCAATGTATTTATATCTATGTTACTTTTACTGTATAATTTATATTAAAATAAAACTTTTTTTTTGTCTTTATAGTATAACATGGCGTATCCATTCATAAATAACTGAAAAAATATGCATTGTTAAACAAAACTAATAAATTAAATATTTATAATTTGAATGAAAACTGTCTTTAACATAAAAATTATAAAATTAAAAAACATAATATAGTTATATTCTACGATAGATATCTATACTAATATTTAGCTGATAACTTATATCCTATGGAACAAAAATGATATTTAAAAAAAAGATACAATTCACATACAGAATTATTTTGATAAAATGTATCAATATATTTTCATTTGAAAATTAGTTAAAATGTTATTAGCACTAATCGATCTTCGAATATCTTTTTGTGTGTATAGAATGGATGTGCTGGTAAATTTATTTTACAGCAAAGAGGTTCTGACTTCTGAGCTAGGTTTTTATTTTTTTCATAGCTGAGATATTTCTTTTTATGTTATTCAATACTTCACACTATATTTTTAGGAAACAGATATCATACAAGATTAAAACATCAAAAAATAATAGATATTTACGTCAGATATATTTTTGAAAAAACAAAAAAATGTAGAATTTAATATTTTGTAAATTAGATTAAGGATTTTAGAAGTATTTTTTAGAGGTACTCATCAAATTTCAAGGGGAGCTAAGCTCTCTTAAGCCCGATCTAATGTCCGCCTTCGCATATACTCGTATTTTATACACATCCTTTCAATTATTATATTATTATTAACACAGGCAAAGGTGACGTTCAAAGTAAATCCACGGGGTAGCAAGTATCTTGAATAATATTTTTAATTCGTTTGTTATCTGGTAAAGGGATAGAGCAATCGGTGTATCGATAAGCCTAGGTTAATTGTTCGTAAAAATTAGGTAAAGATGTATCATTAATCTCATAATTTTATTTATAGTTAAAACATTTATAAAAACACATGTAAATGGGTGGGGTAGCAATTGCTATCCCTTGCCACCCCGTACTGACGCCTATGAACGTAGGTATAACCATTAGAAGTATGAGCGGTCGTAATTGGTTACTGGTATTTCTAGTGTTATCTACTGAAATATATATGTATATGTATTAAGTTACCCTTTAATGTAGAATATATAAGACGTTTAATAGTATGATGTCAAACATCCGATAAGATTTTAAAAACAATTGTGACGATCCAGATGTTTTGATAACTGTCACTAGTACCGTATTAAATATTTATGGGCCCCTATATAATGCACTAAATATTTTGAGGCTTAGGAAACTATTATCTACATAGTACATCTTCAAATTTACTACTCGATAATTTAAATTAGCAATTTTAAAAATAACAAAATAATTTTAGTAAATAAAACGATTTAATGAGTATATATCCAATTATATAAAAACATATAGGTACATTTCGTGTTCCTACAAACTTTTATTGAAGACACGTAATACAATAATTAATTTTTAGCATAGTTAATTTTATTTGACTATATAAACATACAAATGTATAGAAATAAGATGATTTTACGTACAAATAAAACTCTACGTTAGATGCACTCATCAAAAAATCAATTTTAAATAAATACAATACACACTGATCTGAATATTTCAATTATATATAACTGCTAATCAGACGAAAATCTTTATTTCACTTAGAAATAATTTTGCTATGGATTTAAACGTGCGCTACCCATTTCAATGCATTTTTCTTCTTTATAAAAATTGTCGGGAAGAAATCACTTGCCCGATCGATGAAACTTTGTAATTCACGGTGGTAATACATTCGTCGCCGTATACTGATAGATCATAAACGACACAAACAATAAATATAATGATGTAGGTATATTTTGTAAGTGGATCAAACCCAAAAAACATGTTATACTGCACAATGCATTAGAATATTCACATTCATTTTTGTTATGTAGATCTGTAAATTAAATGTATAGTTGAAAAAAAAATAATATAAATGGTTTTCTTTTTTCACGGGACTGTAAAAATATTAACGGGGCTTCTTGGCAAGCACCTACTCCACCTAATAGATAACCTGACACTGACTGTCACAATTATCTTGCATGCGAAGATATAGATACCTAGTACCTACTATATTATAATAAATTAAAAATATATATAAATAAAGTTACTAATCTACTAATAAATACTTTACAAATTACATAAATTTAATTTTGTGTTTGTCCTCCAAATTTTTTTCTCTTTTTTATATAAATTTTTTGCCTTAATTTAAAATTTTAATTCGTTGAAGCATGGTCATGAATACTAATGTCCTCACTTAACATTCAGCATTTCTATATTAGGTTTTGAGAAAACGAAAATGATTTCTTATTCGATACATATATCGATGTTTAAATTTCAAATGTATGGTAGGTATTATTAAAGTGCTGGGGTTGTACAATAAAATATTAAAATGTCTTTTTTTAATGTAGGTATAATGATTTAAAAAAAAAAAAAAAGTTTTATTCTTATTGTATACTTATGAATAAAATCTGAGCATTATAGTTTTATTTATTTTCTTTAAATATATCTATACTTACATAAAATGGTATATCCAATAGATATGGTACCTATAGCTAAATTAATTTTAATAAAAAAAAGAAAAATCAATAAAAACGGAATTGTGGTAGTACCTACCTATTATATTATATACATAAAACTTTATTGGATTATAATATAATCATTAAAATGCTATATAAATTTACAACCTTTGTTAATTATATTATCTGATAGGAATAATTTTGAATGTAGGTATTGTGCATCATGTTTTTATGTGTCTAGTGACAACTCGCGTAGTGTTGGCCCGGCTGCACGTAACTATACTCTAGTAATACCTCGGTCAGCATGTATCGTGTCCTCCCAAAAACGTATACTCAATTATCTCAATAAGTGTCTTAAAATATTTAAATATAATTCCATATAGTATCATAATATAGATACTTGGGTGACAAATTGTAGAAGTATAGTCACACGTTTACATAGATTTAAACACATATATTTAATAACAGCTATAGAAAAATATAATTTATTTTGTCTATTGGGTGTCAGTGCAGTCAACCATCATCTGCGCTACCGAGTGAAACGAATTAACCACCGTGTCCATAACCGTGTACCGATATTTTGATATTTTGTCTCGCGCACGAGTTTTCACCCTGTATCTACACAGCGATACAGTTGATACACCTACAAATATATATATATACATAATAAATTTGTAATAATATTAACTATATGACGCGAATTGATACATATTTTTCTACTAAATCGGCCGTCTAATATGGTACCTAGTAAATATTGTTAAACGATATATGTAGCTACGCAGATATACGAAGTGCCGTACTATAGGTACATGTTATTCTTAAAAATATAATACACGGATGTATAAATACATGTTCCAGTTGTAGACGTACATACAATATACATTGTGTCTTTATATATTTGATTTGCAATATTCACGCACTACAGTAAATTTAAATTCTTTTTTGATTAATTTGGAATCTGTATATAGGTACCTACACACTATGCAATCGATTGACAATTATTACCATGACAATTTCACACAATTCACAGTGTATTTTTATGTAGGTATGTACATTGTACGAGTACACCTATAGGCTATAGGTACATCATAGTATCATGCAGTTAGTGTTCAGGTTGTTCATAAATTATGATGTATTACATATTATAGTATATGCATAGATACAATATTTATAAATTTATAAATTACCACATATTTTAATCTTCGGGGTGATCATAACAACACTGTATGTAGATTTATTTGAGATAAACTGTAAAAGAATTAATAAAGGCTATTTTATAGTATGCATTCTACCGGTAATATTGCAAATACTACAGTATGTGCTCTACCTGACAATGATTGTGTATAATAATATTTAAATCATTAATATAAAATTACAAATAATCGTAGTTTAATAAAAATAGTATGGATAATATTATAACAAGGGCTGTGAATTTAAGAATTTGCATGTTTTTTGTTTTGCTATACAAGGTATTCGTATTAAAAAATGGATTCAGCTAAATTTGTTTCGTGTTATTTACAAACGATTTCCGAAATCATAGTTTGCATATTTAAGACGATATGGCGTTTAGATGCATGATTTTATGCATTCTTCGTTTGGGTAAATGTTTTTTTTTTTAGATTTTGGGTGAAGCGAAGGATCTTATAGTTTTACAATGATATTTATTTATTTTTTTATTTTTTTTTCTGTAACGCTTTTTTGAGTAGTGATAATGCTCCAAAAATTTCATCCAGCGACTCTATAGATTGAAAATCGCACATATTTTGAACTTTAGAATTTTTCTCTATTCTTGATAGTTTTTCCAGGTGTGATGGTAAGCTGACAAAAAACTGAGTAAAAATGGTAAAATTTACCGTAAACGCAATTTTACTAAATCAATTTCAGTTATTTAGTCATAAATCGGAAAATAATATTGCTACTAACTTGACATTTTCGTAATATATTAATGGTATATGGATACGTACTTGACGAAATTTTCAAAACATTTTTTTCAACTTTTGGATCAAGAATATAACTTTTAAAACACCTTGTTTTGTCAAAGTTTAATTCCAATACCATTTTTAATATATTATGACAAAAAGTTTTGAAAATGTAATATTACTATATGCATACATGTTTTTAAATTTGTCAGTGCATATTTTATAGCATAGCTTTATAAAAAATAGTAAGCTATTTGGCTCATACATTTTTTTAACTATGTACCTACTATAATATGAATGATATTTTCTAATTAATAAGACACGTATAGTACCTATACACATGCTTGATGACAATAATTTGTATTAGGAAAATATATTTTATAGGTTCAATAATATTTCGCTAACTCTATATTATCTTTATTTGGTTGGGCTTATAGTGGCCAGTAAAGGACTATCGATGGTAAGTGCAAGGATATATTGTTAAATAGCTACTGTACAAGTATACCTATGTATAATTTACAGTGTTTTTTTTTCACATGATAATTTAATAAGTGTTTAGCAATTTAAATAATATACATATTAAATTACGCGTATCATTAAACGTCAATTACAACTGTGTAAATTTTATTTCTCTAGAATATACCGTTCAAAAGTACAAAGGTTAATTGAATATATGCGTTTAAAAATATATTTCCTATTATTTGATAAATATCAAATTATGTTCATTTCTTTATCTAAAACTGCACAGTGAAAACTGTTTAATACGAAATGTTTAGGGCAAAAAAATACAATTGCTCTGTTCCAATGGAAATACGTAGGTTTCACGTAAATATTATATACTGAATTCGTCTTTAACATGATTCATTTCAAAAATAGGTAGGTTAGGTTAGGCTAGGTATTTCAATGGTTTTATGTCATGAGTATATTAATTAATATTGTGTAAGTTAAATTTAGAATATCACAAATATGTACCAATGTAATGTATTTATAATTTACGAAGGCATCTATACGAGAATATAAAATATTTATGTAGAAATGACAATAATTGAAATTAGTTGTACAAATTAATATAAATTAATTTTATATGAAAATATTGCATGTGCATACATTAAATATTAATATTTAGACTTAGATAATCATTAATCATGATTTATTCAGCAAGAATCTATATTAAAATTTGATTGATATACTTATAGGTCGGTATAATAATTATGAGTACCTACTAGCTGTATACCTACTATATAGAATTTAGATATTCCAAAAGTGGTTAATAGATTTAACAAACAAACGTATCAATATATATATATTTCAGTGTCGAATTAAGGAAATTTGACGACCGCGGCAAATAAAGTCGCAGTGCCCTTAAGTAGATGGTTCGGGGTGTGCAGGGTTAAGAATTAATATAAAACGGATTACTGTACGTCAACGACGTGTTGGCATCGGCATTCAACGTTTTAAATAACAAATGAGCGGTGGAATGACTGTGTTATATCGTTTTTTTTTTTGGAAAAATGTTATAACTTTTACTTACATATTTTATGTTCATGAGTCGTGACTTTTCGTAAACTTAAGAGCGCCCTCATTCCAACAGCGCCCGGGGCAGGGATACCCACTGGCCTCCCTAGATTTGGCACTATATATATATATATATATATATATATATATATGTATAAATAAAATTTAACAGTAGTAGCAAAAATATTATAAATTTTGTATTTTATTTTTTTTCTTCGAAATGAATAGACTTACAAGAAATTATGTATTAACACTTTTTATCGAAAACATTCCGTTCTTCAATTTAAGTTTTATGCATTTTTTGTCAAGTGCTAAATTTCTTGAGTTTAGTTCGAAAAACAACGAAATTACCCTCTTTTGTTATTTTTCAACCCCTGGGGGCTCGGGAAGGGGGAAAGTAATCATGACCAAATTTAACTATAATTACTTTCTCATATATATGAAAAAGTGAGGGGGTCCTACATCAAAAATTTGAAAGTTCAAAAATAAGGACTACCCTTATATATATATATAAATGTATTTTGTAGGGGTTCCTATAGGTAATAGTGGTTAAAAAGACTTATTTATTTTCTATTCATGACAACTCCCATATAGTACAATAACATATTATTATGATTTCTTATCGAATACAAATTTATTTGATTACTTACAATTGTATTAGTATTTGTTAAATAGATTTATTTTAAATATCTACTATAAAATTTTATATTTTAATGTAATATACAGCTACTAAGTAAAGGTACTAATTAATGTATTTGTTTTGATCAAGCCCAAGCCTCCAAGTATGATTCAAAAAAAGGTTTTTAATGCATTTTACATATATGTTTAATTTATATTCTTAATTAAAATTTATTCAATATGTATTATTGATTTCACAGAATTTTAGTAATCACGTACGTATAAATGCGGCTTTATGTATAATTAATATTATTATATACAAATAGGACATAAAAATATATTAAGTTTTTTGTATCAGTATTTGGTATAATTGCAGTAAAAGAGAAAATAAAATACATACCAAGGTCGTAAATAATTGCAATAATGTAAAATTAATGTATTTCACTAATATTTTATCTATGTACATATATGTGTATTTTATTCTATTTTAGTTATTTAATTAAAATTGCACATGATTGAATCGACCTATAAAAACAATGAGTAATGCGATTAAGCAAAAATAAAATCTTCGTATTGACTCAAAAGGTTTTGTGTGATTAATAGATTTACTATACATATAATAGATTAAGAGTAAAATTACAAGTTTCGAACATGTAATTATTGGGTATAACCACAGTAGCATAATGGTATTAAAACATTTTTAGGGTTGGAAAATCATGATATATTTATTACCACAGTAGTCCTACATTAATAATAATTTAGGATAAGAATATACTCAGTTGATAAAATATTAGGTAATTTATTTGGTAAATACATCTATAAGCTTGAGAGTATTAATTTTATTCACGGTGTTATTGGTTATAACTCACTAAAACATATTTTAAACCTGAGTAAATGAGACTGGGACTAGTAGGGTTACTTTTTATACATATATTTTTAATTCTTTGAAATTTGTGCCTTAAAGCTAAAACTGTACTAAACAATTTACTGATATGTGAGCATAATAATTAATTTAAATTTTAAATAATTAAGTAATTTTAATAATTATTTATAATAATCAAAATCTAAATAAGCAATTTGTAGTTAAACGAAAAAAAAATAAAAAAAAAAATCGAGCCAACTTGCTCCGTCGACGGTACAAGTTGATAATACCATTGGGGTATATTGGCACACATATACATATTATTATAGTAAATTTCGTTTATGTATTATTAATTTTGTTAAAATTTAATACATAATAATAATAATTAAAGAAAATCAAAACAATTTCTTATTGAAAAACAAATATATCTTTATAAAAACAATATTTTAATAAAGTTTTAATTTTGTCAACATGCCTAAATTTTGGAAGTCCAATTAGCCTCTGATGATTTTTTTCATTATTTTGAAACAATAATAAATAGCATAATATGCATTATTATAATGAAACAACAGCTAGATAATGTATTAAATATCTTGTTCAATGTTTATCAGCTGCATTAAGAATTTATAAACAATTTTAGATTCTGAGTGAAGCGAAAATGTATTAAATAAAAAAATATATTGGTTTTACAATGATGTTCATTTAAATTTTTTTTTATGGAAACACTTTTGGATACAGTGAATTTTGTCTAAAAGTTTCATTCAGCATCTCTATTAATTAGAAATTGCATATAGATAGAGTGGTAGATGGATTTTCTAAGGTTCATTTCTCTCTTCTCACAATAGTTTTTCAAGGAGTGAGCAAAACACTATCGAAAAATCGAGAAAAAACGATAATATTTGCCGTAAACAACACTTTCACTAAATCGATTTTAGTTATTTAATCACGATTAGAAAAGTAATGTTGCTAGGAATTTAAAATTTTCAGAGTATATTTATGGCATATTTTTACATGCTTAACAAAAGTTTCAAACAAATTTGATAACTTTTGAGCTAACAATAGAACTTTGAAAAGACCTTGTTTTTTTTTAAGTTTATCTCTAATAAAATTTTTAATATTTGACTAAATGTTTTAGAAAATCAATATGACCTCACTCATATACTTAAAAAATAGTGCTGAAAAAATTAAACAAATCTTAACTCAGGATATTTTTTTAAAACGTTTAAGTTATAAATATGTATACGGTTTTTATGGAATTGAGTCATTTCTTTAGGTTTATTTCTAAGAAACTTTAATATGACCCTTACTCATACCTATACTTAACTATAAATATTGAAAAAATTTCGAAAATCATGTTTCATATAAATATATATATATATATATATATATATATATATATATATATATATATATATATATATATTATTATTATTTTTTTTTTTTGTAAGTGGTTAGGGAATTTTTATTCAATTTTCATAAATCAATTTGTTCTACATAAATTTTCAGCTTTAAATGTTTATTAAAAAAAATTGGTTCATTCAATGATAATGAAACTTTATATGTAGATAGAATAATATGTTTTGAATTTTTTCGTCGAAAAAAAATCTCCTTTGTCTTATTAGAAAACTTTAAATAACATTTAAAACAAAAACCTTCAAACAGTTAGACTAAATATGGTAAAGTATATACATGGTATATTTTTATACTGAAGCTTTGCTCAGAAACTGTAAACTAAAAAAAGTATTTATCGTTTTTTTAAATTCAATACACTCATCATCGTTATTTTGTCAGAGGAGCGAAGAATATCACATAGAGCGAAGTACGTACTTACGTGTTTGTCTTTTGGATTTACTAGTGAAATGTAGTTTATATTATATAGAAATATATTTGACTAGTTTAACTATGTGAAAACGAAATTTTTAAAACAATTTTTTAAAACATTTTATTAATTATAAATGTAAAAATTATATAGTTACATAGATTCGTATGATGATAAAAAACGACAAATGTAATATAAAGATTAATTCAACAACGATAACAATTTTATACAATTTAATGTATCTAAACATGCGATAAAAATATACATTGTATATTAGAAGATAGAGGATAAATGGAGGTACAGGATGTTTTTGTATAATGTTTATGCATACATTATTTGTATACATGCTTTATTTTAACCCAATACCTATTATAATTTGTTTTACATACATAATTAAGAAATTCGTGAACTCTTTTTACTAAATATTCGAAAAACTTACAGATTATGGAGGGCATGGGGGTTGACTCCCTCTAATAGTAATGTTTTAAAATTTTTTAATTACAAAATAAATATGTTATGCATCTGTAATTATAACATACATCAGGGGCGTATTTAGATATGTTTTTGGGGGGAGGCTGTGGTATTTTCTCCAACTGAAATTCCCCAATTCAGCCTATTAAACCGAACTCACAGGTATAATCGTTACGATCAAAATCGTCAGACACATTACATGAATAACTTGTTCGTTGTTACTAATAATTCTTTATAAAATTATATTTACGATTTACATCTGATAGGACATAATAAACAGACAATTCCTGGATTTCGGGAGGGGGGGGGGCTTTTTTGTGTTTAAAATTGTAGATCCATGAAATATGTTTTATTTGTGTATTCATATTGTAAACAGGGTTAAAAACGAGGATAGCATAAAAAATGTGAAAATCATATAAATTTGTTCAATTTTGAACCTAGAATTGAACAAACGTATACCTAGTAATTATATTAATTGCAATTTAATTTTCATGACTACAGCATAATCATTGAATAAAACTTTTTTTATATATAGAGCTAGATGTGTGTATATCTAATATACACATTAGGAACTAATATGCATATTTTTTTGATGAAATTTTAATTTCTCCAACTTTTTATTCAAGGTACACATTGGTATGCATGTATTTTTTCTTTATTAGATACCTACTAATATTATTTTATTTATTTTAACGTTCACGTAAAGTATAGAGTTATAATGGTAACTACCTAATTACTTATCAGGCGTATGCGCCTGTTAACTGAAAAAATTTCGTTAATGAATAATGGATAACATTTAAATTAATGTATTCATGGTTTATATAATTATCAATTATGTATGTAATTGTTCACCTTAAAATTGAATTGAATCAACAAACTTTTATAATTCGTCAAATTTAAACTAACTTGAATTATTAAGTTTTTTAAGAATTGAATACTACATGTTATAGAATTAAGTTTTAGTCGCAACATTAATAAATCAAAACACTATATTTTAGTTTACATTTTTAAATGATTTTAAATTCATAGGTACTCGTATAGTATCATAATTGATTTGATTTACCTAACAAAAAATTAATTTGACGTTATATAAATTAACTTGTTTGATACAAATACATATATGATATTAAGAGAAAATAGGTACATACCGAACATTTCCCCTTCTATACAAATGCATTTATTTTCAATTAAAATAAGTGCAATCAGATCTCATGCAATGCACTATTATGATAAAAAATACACATTGAACCTTAATGCAGAAAACTGAAAGGTCGAATTATGTAGCATCGTTCCGCCCATTTATTTAGTTTGAATGCATTATATTTTGCAATTAAAACCATATTTCTATGAATTGAATATTTTTAGATTTTTACACATTTTTATCATGAATAGAAAAATTCATAAAAGAAAATTAGCAGTAATACTTGCCTTATCTTTATTTCATATAAATCGGATTTTATTGCAAATAATTTCATATAAATTATAAAAAAGAAAAAATTATTTGTGATAAAAAAAAATTAACTAACCTATGAATTTCAAAGTTTTATAAAAATACTATTGGTCAAATTTATTTTATTAAAAAACACTACATATTAAAATTTTATACATAGGTGCCTACGTTAAAATTTGTGTTTAATAATTAATTATTAAAATTTCACATTATTTAGTAGGATATAGATATATTATATAATTTAAAATACAATTTACAAATTCAGAAAGGTAACACACAAACGTGTCAATTTAGGAAAAAATACCCTTCAATAATTTAAAAGATAGATGTATAGAAAAATTAAAAGTAATTTTAAAAGACTAACATTTATTTTGTGTTATTATTATTTTGATATTACTATTTAATTGTGTAAATAATAAACTTAAACTATTCGTTAAAAGTATAACTAACAACAATTAAATAAATTGATTACATCGTTATAAATAATAATTAAATTAAGAATTTTACAATGTTATTGTACAAGTATCTATGTTGATAAGTAGGTAATCACGTAATAATTCTATTAAAAATTAACTAATACAAAAATTTCATTATTCTGAAACAGTTTTTATTTTAAAACAAGTGATTTTATATATTATCTAATTCGCATGCAGAATAAAAATTAATGAGCGATGTTTTCACTGTCTTTTGCCATTATGATTTTTAAAATCTAGCTATGGCTTATTTTTTTAATAGTACCTACATAGAAAAAAAAAGTTATTTTTTGTTTTTTTTTTATAACTAAAATTGTGTTATTTTATGTAGTTTTAATTTTATAAAAGTACTATAACTAAATATTGATAACGACAAACGTAACTTATTTCAAAGTTATTAAAATTAAAGTGAATAATAAAAATATTGTGTTTAAAAATATCGATTTCCCTTTTTCGGAATATTTTTGAAGTAAACTCGTAAATATATTTCTACAAAAACAACGAACAATATTAATATCCGTGTATAGATAATAGTAATATATTGTGTTCCTAAATGCTCTACCATAAAATAACTTATTGCTAATTAGTTTCAATGATTATCATCAGTACATACTGAAAATTAAACAACAGTTTTATTTAGCAAAAAAATCTATTTTGGTATATGACGTTAGTGCCCACCTATATAATATTATATTTACATAAAAACAACCATTTAAATATATGCACGTGTAAAGGGTTATCAGGTTACTTGGAGCTTGTGTCAATATATGTAGATTATTTTTCATCGAATCATACTTCACTTTAACTAAAATAAAGTGTATATACTATGTACTTTATATTCCTGTTGTGCCCTTCCGTCCGTTTATAAGTTTAACTATATTGTAGGTACATAGATACAGCTATGAACAGCATTGTTGATTAAAGAAGATACATATAATTTTTACTATATCTAGTATATCTACTTTAATTTTAACTTTACACTTAAAAAAAATTAAGATATTAGGTAGGTAGTTGTTATATATTTATATAATCTTTCTATGGTTATAATTTATGATTAATAATGTTACAAACAGTTCGATTTTCGATCTGAACTTTGTGTGTTCAGTTCGGTCCAAAAATCGAACTTAAATAGCAAATAATCGAACCTAATCAAATTCTCAATAATTTGGTTCAATAATCGAACCCAAAAATCGGGGTAGAGCATATTGCATAGTATGATATGTAGAAAGACGACTAAAATAGATTCAAAAATAAATTGTTCTGTGATTTTATTATATTATTTATTACTAGTCGTCGGACGATTTTAAAGTCAACAAATTAATACGATGAATAAAAGTGTATATTTTTACATATTGATTTTATTTTTAATTTATTTTATTGTGTGATTATATTGAGTATTTTACATTTCCTTTAATTTTTGAATCTTTTGACTTTTTTGAAGTTCGGTTCTAGGTTAAATATTTAAGAATTTTGGTTCAGTGTGGGTTCGAATACAAATGTGTGGATTTGGTTCTGTTCGGGTTTGATAATTTTAGGAAACGTTCGGTCTCAGTTTGGTTCGACCTTAAAAATCTAGGTTCGTAAAATCACTTGCTATAATCAAAAATTGCACATTTTGCAAACATGTTCTGCAAAATGCAATGGTCAAAACTGTACATCAATGTGTGGTTTTTGACTATGACCATCAATAATCATGGTTCTGGGTCACTTTTTTGTTCACAAATATTGCGCGAGTAAAAACTGAGACGAGTGTTGCTAAATCGGTTAACCACTCTCATTCAGGGTGTACACACTCGCTACGCGAATCCAATTACTTACATCGATTACGACCCTCGATTTTTTGTTTATCACGTAAGTGTATTTTCTAAACTATGTATTAATCCATGTTAACAAAGTTTAACTTAACGTAAATGTTTTCTTAAATAAAATTTGAGATGGGTGATGCTGATTCAGCCTACTAACTCACTTCGCTCGTATGAGGGAGAACTCACTACGTGACTACGTGAGCCTAATCATACCGATAACAATCCTCGATTTGTTGTAAAACACATTTATCACATAAGCATGTTTTCTAAATTGGTTAAAAGTGTTAAAATTGTGTTATAAGGAGTAGTTTTTTTCTCGAGATTTATATAAATCAAACTGTACCATCATATCCTGCGAACGAAAATTAGGCCATTTAAACTTGCTTAAACAAAGAAAAACTTGATTAAATATATGGGCTGCATAGCATATAGGTATATTACATTTATGTTGCAGTCTATTGTGTGTTACTTCAAGATGAGTTCACTCAAATATCAAATATGAATTACTATTATAAACTGAAACACGTATTTTAGTTTATAAATAGATAACATAAATATTGTACTTGTATATATGATAATATGTATATCAACCATACATAAGGATATAAGTAGGGTTATAATATTTCAAGACATATATTTTTTTGAAATATTTTTGAAATATGATATGATGTTAAAAATCTTCTAAAGTTAATTTGGACGAATAGAAAACATATTATTTCTTTTTTAATGAAAAATACATACTGTATGGTGTTGTAGTGTCGTTGACTCGGTCCAATAATTTCACTTGAAAGAATTCACTCTCACAACCCTTGTTTTAAAATTCATGAAGTATGGGTGATGAGGCGAATCGAGGTGGCTCATATTATTATTTTTTCTGAATTGATAACACGTTTTTTCAGGTGGCAGAACTCGCTGCGGCACAACCTGTC